>JAJEKV010000851.1:0-77587 GCA_021234155.1 Isoetes taiwanensis | reverse complement strand
TGGCATTTCAACCCTCGCAACAAATGGATGGTCGCGGTCAATCTGCATTCCGCCTGGGAGTTCCTTCTTCCTTAGCAAACTTTTCCTCCCGAAAGCATACCGCTCCACCACATAGTAGATCCTCCATGCTGGTCGCCTTCGATTCACCACGGTATTGAACGTTGATATTGGGAACATGTGGGGTCAGAGCGCGGGAGTTTCCATTCAAAATTCGAGGATCTGAGTACCGGAATCCTCAACGTAACGACAATCGGGGATGATAGGCTCAACATCAGATGATAGTTGAGCAGCTTGGTGTATCTCTCGCACATAGATTCGGTCGAGAATTTTGATCCCGACAATTTACGCCATAAAGGTGATGAGCTTTTACGTTCTTATTTAGACATATATGCCCATGGTTCATTGAATATCATCACTCGCCAGCAGTAATCTTGATCCCCAACCTTATATAGTAGGAAGCAGCCGACAAGTGTTTGGCCCTTACTACGAGGTAAGGCTTCTGCGGGCCACTTCTTTCCATCTTACAAAGCCTTTATAGCTTTAGTCCTGTTTCAACCTCCGTGATCCGGGGTGGGGACTTACCGCCCAAGGCCGTGGTCAAGACTGGCCAACATACCTATCCATGATAAGCAAGGCAAACCGGCCTTCAGCAGCTCATAGGGAGCCGAGGTCATTAATGGGCGTGTTTGAAAATGCCTCCGCAATGTCCCTAAGAATATCATTGCCGGATAGGCCATCCCTAAACATCCGAAACTCTCGCTATAGATTTCTCATCATAAACTCTAGAAAAAAGGTTACTGAGGATGTGTAACGATATTATCGAGCAAGGTCACTCTACACCGCAACACACATGGGGCCTGTGAAGGTATGGGACCACAACATCCTAATCGCCACCCCCATGTACAATGCTAAATGCCTAAATAGTCCATTAAGGAAGGAGTGAAAATAGGAGGAGGAAGAAAACTAAGGAATTAGAAATGAACCAAACCCTAAAGTAAATAAGCGTCGTCACTTAAATTTCGCACGCTGCTCGAGGCGCCATCTATACAGTTATATTATTATTATTATTATTTTTAATATACATATATAAAAAGAAAGAAAAATACACTCAATAAGAAGTCAAACATGATTCATATTAATATATCTAAGCGGCGTATACAAAAATAAAAGATTACATAGTCACGCGCCGCCACCTGATCCCGCTGCGGTGGCAACCTCGCATTACAATCGCCACCGCTTAGCAGGAGCGGATAGCACATACCTGGTACGCAGGCCACCAACAGGGCTTCCTCAGTCAGCTCGAGTGCTAAAATTGCATAAGTCCGAACGGAGATCCGGCTTTTGGCGTTCTTGAGCAATCTCTGACCAACGCCGAAGGAAGTTTCCAGAAGTAAGAATTCGGTAGATTTCGATATTCTTATCTCCTTAAGCGCCGCCGGCAGGTGCCGCTCAAACCCATAAGCCTCTTAGGCCAGGGGCCCGGAATAGTTTTCCCCGCTGTATTCGCTGGCGTCTTGACGGTCCTTCCTCGATCTGTTTGTTTCTGCCGCCTTAACGCTTTCAAGAGCACGCTGCATTATTCTTGCATTCTTTTCGGTTTTCTGTTCTCGCTCCACTTGCCGTGCTGAGATCTTTCACGAGGCTTAATGCCTTCAAGTGGGCTACCTTCTGAAGCTTGTGCTCCTGGCGGTAGCCTCGGCTTCTCCGCTTGTTTTTCCCGTAAGCATCCATCTCGTTTCGCTTGAGCTCCAAGAAATACTGGATATCTTCCTCGATGTCTCAAAGTTTAACAGCTCATTGAACTCCGGGTCGGTGAAAATGGGGGTGTTCCGCTTCCAAATGATACCGACACTACCATAATGAAAAGCGTTACGGGATGGTGTAGGGATCCACTAATAAGAGACACATCCCATTTCCAAGGTAATCCGCATTCCTAGAGATATTAGATCAATACTCCGGGTAGGTCCGCCTTTGTGCCATTTGAAGGATGTTATGGGCCTCAGACTGTAGATGGCCTCTACCGCTTCATCCCCTTCTCGCGGGACAAAAACCGCGGTAGCCGGACGCCATCCGCCTCAACTCGCAGGGATTCCCCGATGGCTAAGCCAGATAATACGCCATTGGTACCGTAAGAGCGTATGCGAAATCCAGCCTTTCATGTAAACGCCGCGAAAGCGTTCCAACACCGGTTTTGTTATTTTCCGGGCCGACGCAAGGCGTTTAAGGCAGTTCGCCATCGTGAAGCTTGGTATCTAGAATAGCCGAACCGCCAGACACCGCTTGGCTTCCTCCATCCCATTAGGTGGGCTACCGGAAAGGGTGCTTGGGAGGAAGGCAAGCGGATGAGGTTTGGCTATGGCGAGGGGAAGCTTCTCATGTATGGCTACGGCAGGCTGGAGCACAAGGACCAACAAACGGCCAAGGAAATAAAGGGAAAATGTTTCCCTTAACTGTAATTTAAATTTTTGCTCTAAAATAATTTTTTAAGAAAAAAGTGGCGAATCAAGGCGAGCCGTGGCGGGCGTTCTACCCCCTCGACCCGCTTTACGCACCTTCAGGAGTATCCCGGCACCCCCGCCTCACTTCGGTTAGGGTTTTTTTTAAATCCAAACACTGTGATAAGAGTAAAATAATACAGGCCTATGGAAGACCTCCATCAATGCATGTTCATATACAATGGTGATTGCAGCAAGTTTTAAAATAACAATTGGTGTAACAAAATTTAGCTAATAGGCCATATCTAAATTATTGTTTCCTCCTCCAGTGCATCAAGATCACCAGACATACGACTTCCTACGTAAGACGGTATTCCCTTGAGATTAAAAGATGAAACTTCATTTTTCTAAGCAGACCTATTCCTTGAGGTTAAAAGATGAAACTTCATTTCTAAGTCAGGAGCTCCATTGGCATACACATTAGCTATGCTAACCTATCGCCCGCACTCCTCTAGACATGCAAAAGACACTTGAAAATGAGATGATATAGTTGATTTAACTGGCAATAATTGAAATAAAGGTCTACCTTGAGAAAATTCACCATATAGTATGACAACATGTTGGCTTGCTCGGGTTTAAACCCTTTGTGGAGCCAAATACCCTTTGCCAAGGCAAGAATGGAAATTTCGCCAAGATGTATATTTACATGTTGAGAAATACAAGTGTGTGTTTTTTTTAGGTTTTTCCTCAAGGTATGGTACAGAAAGCAAGAATAAATGGCATTAAACCTTAGAAACTCATTCTAAAAGATTGAGGGTCCACCGGTGGTAGATACAATGGCAAAGAAATAAACATAATTTGAAGGTGGAACATGGCTCAAGAATGGACTTATAGGGCTTAGCAAAGGACTTGGTTTTCAAGGGGCCAAAGACCCTTTAAATATGGTGGGCTTACTTATATTTACTCAAAATGGGGTGGTATTTACTTTAGCAAGATAATGGACCATGGTTTGATTTAGGTTGAGCTCCCTTTTCCGCACCGCATTAATTCGTCGATGGCTACAAAGAACCTAACATCGCCGGGCAAGTGCTAGCCCTACAAGAATCAGAAAGATCTGACCACGCCAGGGTTCTATTCAAATGGCAAGGATATTCCATTCCTAGACTGCTTTTTAGTCAAACCAGCATATCAAGCCCTAATACCAGAAATCCTATTGCAATATCAATTTAGCACACGTGGAAGTTATCCACGACCACAAGGATATGCATAGCCAGCGAGAGTCATGAATACCGGGCGTGGAATTTGATTCCTCGGATGGCATTCCCTTCCGGCCGCATCAGATGAAGAAACATTAAGCGATATTTGGCTGGAGAATTCTTGACATCACGGAGTTTAAAGAGGAAGCAGGTTTCTCAAAATGCATGTGGGAAACAAAGAAGCAATAATGGAGGCAAGAATCTACACAATAGTGGAACCGCAACAAAGACAATGAGGATGACTATTCCCCGATGTTAGCCCGATGGCTTCGTGATCGCACCCAAGACGACCGTAGTTTTGAAAAGGATGGTTTGAGTCCATAACATGCTGCAAAGGTCTCAAGGTTGAGCAGATTTAATGAAAGGGTAATAGTGCACCATATAACCGCAAGTGCAATTTCATCAGACGAATGACATTCAAGTTTACATTGCTTTAATTTCATATTTCCATTCTACAGATGTACTAACTTGGCAAAAGGTTACAAGTGGGCCGGACATCTATAAACCGAGGCTCCATTGTACTTTTGGCCCTCTTCACACAGTTTCAAATTTGCTAATGTCATGTTTGGCAGGTTCGTGATCCCTCTCTCCCACTTTGCTTTTTTACTGCGCTTTGTGGATTTGCTAGGATATGAATGGAAAGTCACAATTGGTAGAAGACCTTTTGAAACCGAGGCAAGGGCTGCATTTATGACAGCTTCAAGCATGACTCTTCTTGAATCGCTTTTACAAAATGCACCGGTTGTATCAAAATGTTTTGAAGTGGTCTTTTTTCGATAAAAAACTAAGGGCGCCTAGTGTGGATCTATGGATTAAAAGTAATTTTATCATAACATATTTCAAGTCAGCAGCGTAATACTTTCACTTTTATCTATATTCTCAAGCCGGGTTTTAAGTCTTGCTGCTATGTATGCATGCTTTCCTTTTTAGGGGACAAATAGTGAGCCAAAGGTCAGAATGCCACAAACGCCAGCTCAAGGCGTAGATGCGAGTCTTAAATCTATGTACACATCATTTTATTCCCCGTGATCGCTGCACATATTTCTTCCTAGGCATAATCCATATATATTGATCTTCTATTTGAACGAGAAAGATAATAATCGCGAGATCCGTAAAATATCATCCTCCTTTTATAAACGCGGGCCGCTTATGGTACGGGGCTTTTGCAAAATGTTCCTTTCCTTTATCCTTCCATTGAGCAAAAAATATAGGTCCGATAATGTAGCTATGAAATGAGGTAAAAGTGATAGATTCTGATTTAGATAAGCTCCATCAGGTGTTGATGAGCCGGGATGCATTGGATAGTTTAGGTATCCGACAATATTAACTAATGGCCAAAATTTTAACATTGGTCTGATTATTGCAGAAGCATTGGTTGACCACAAATGGTGTAGGCTTAAATCGCTATTTTCTAAAAGACCATGCTAGCTAAAGATAAGGAAATAAAAGCTAATAATAAGGGTTAAACGAAAAATGCTATAAACCGTGAACGAATTACGTGGATATAAAATCTGACCAAGATAGTGTCATACTGCATAGAAAATAAAGGATTTTAGAGTAATTTGCACAACACACAAAGCAAGCATCGTGAAAATAGTTCGACGCCAGATTTAAACTGATTGCTGGAACCCCTACATTTGGTAGTAATAAATTTCCCCTCGTTTAAAAGAGCAAGAAATAGTTTAGACTAGCTTTTGATCAAGATTTGTTTCTTGTGCTTTGGCACCATTAATTTCTAGACAAAAGGGCAGATTGAATTTATAAGACCATTGTATGCTATCTGGCTATTTGTATTGGGGCTCGAGAGACTAAAGGATAATAAGCACCAGACTTTTACTACTTTCGGTTAAAGTTCGATTGGATAATGTACATCTTTTTAGACGCTTCACCCTTGGCATGGTTGCTCATGTCTCTTTAGTCTCTCTTCCCTTCTGGCAGTAACAATTAATAACATAAAACGCGGTACTCACCGCTAATATACATTTCTCGTGATGATCAAAAATCTATCGACGGTGATTTTGAGGTGTCCCTCCCACATGGAATAGTGACGATGGGGAAGGGGTTATGCCGCAGCAAAATGGAATGCCCCAATAGAGCAGTACAAACAATTCTCAGCCATCAAAACCTAGAGGTTCATGGAGAGTTAATACATTACGAAAAAAGAGGCGCTTAGAAAACCCGAGACTACTTCACGCCGCACATCTCTGGGTGTGTAGTGAGTATTTCATGTACCTTGATACCCTCAACAAAGCTAAGGGCAACGATATCAGCTTGATAATCAATAGTATGTATGAGTCTCTTTCCTGAAAAAATTATGAATGGACAATGGAGGGAAGATAAAGCCAAAGCCCAATTCTTTTGGTTGGAGTTGCCGCCTAAAGGCTGAAAATAATTTAACCGAGAATTGAGGAAAATGCTATGAATTTGTACAAGAAAGCAAAGGCGATGACCCCTTGGTGATGCCCTTCATCGCATCGTGATAAAGAGCTGATTTCTACAAATGCCGGAGAATTGAATCCAAATAGAGGACTTCCGCCATGAAACAAATGTTTGATTTTTCCTAGTGGAACGCCAAGGCATTTATGCAAAACCAAGGCATCCGGGCGACAAAGAATTTTGGGGTACTCCAGCGCCTTTGAGCAAAGATGTCTCGATGATGCTTGGGGACATCACCCCTGCCCAATTCGATTTCAGTTTAAAAAATGCAAAATAAAAAGATGGAAAAAATTGTCAAAAGCGACGAATCAAGATTATGATAAACCGCAGACTTTTTGACAAACGCAGGCAAAGAAAGAGTCATTTATTCATAGCAAACAAAAGAGTCATATATGGCTTTACCCTAACAAACACGGATGACTTTTACCTCCCAAAAATTTTGGAGGACTATGTGCCCCTTACTCTGCGCGACTTGTGAAAATCCTAGAGGCAACAAGGTAACAAGGCAAAAGACAACATATGCAAGGAAAATATGACTGATCACTTCATATGGTATATGTTCAATAACCTTGACCTTTACTCCTAATACGTCTTGTAAATTAAGAAATGTATTCTTTCAGAAATATGTTGAAAACTTCCTTCAAGAAAAAAGCATGGCATGAGATTTTATCTTATTTGAGATCGAAAAGACTCGACGATATGAGACATCACAGTCGCGCTATCCATGGGCGATTTCATGATATAAACCCAAAAATGGGAAGATGAATGAAATATGCGAAAAAGATTCATCAGCAGGTCTCCTTTAGAAGACTCTAAAGGCATCCGCAAAGAAGACCGCCTATATAGCGCGTAAGGACTAGAACTCTAATGTCAAAGATTGGGAGCGTTTCAAGAAGTGACTCACCAATTGAGATCATGCAGGCACTTCCAGCGGAGGACATCAAAGACACCGTAAAGTGGGTATATGTTGTGTTTTCCTCAACACACCGACCGGCCGACATCTACCATAAAAGATGCAAGTACATGCAAAACAAAGATATATATTGGTCCTGAAACCCTCAACTTCTAAAAAGGTATGCACATACTCAAAATCAATATGTTTTTCTCATTTAATGCTATATATGTTTTCCTCTCATTAAATGTTATAAAGCTAGGTAATTTGTGGAAAGAAAACCCAAAAATATACTAGAAAAACAAGAGGCAAGTATCACCTCACCCCACAATTTGACCATATAACTAAAATGCCATTCAAATGGCAATACCTGTGACCTATCGCTAGTTACGTCACCGTGAGATGTATCACATAATTAGGGTGCTGATTTTACAGATCAGAAAAACACATTGAAGTGAAGGACCTGCCTTTACCATATAAGGTTTAGTGGAAAGAAAGAAAAGAAAATTATTCATAGCACATTCTTGTCCAAAATCCCAGACGATTTGTCTTCCCAAAATTATTATCAATGGAGGCGGCGATTGCTCTTGGTGACATTGGCAAAAGGATGATGGATGTACCATGTTTACTGGAGGTACATACCGGCACCGCTAAGGTGGATATTTACAACCATTTCTTCATTTTTGCCAATGCATCGAGGTATGTCAGCCGGCCCTGCAAAAAATCCATCGCCAACAAATATCTGACAAGACTCTTTGGCGCATATTTGCAACGACGTAACTTAATCTAGTTCACAATACAACCTTGAGAGGTATGTTCGAAAGGCCTAAAACCATATTCCCAACGTATCGCCGGATTGATCGCTTCGCGAAATAAACAACCTCATGTGATGCTTTTATTTGAGGCACACAAGTTTATGAGGATACCACCATGAAGATCATCAAAACAAAGTTATTGAGCGCATTCTTATGAAGTCAAACGTCAAGTAGCACGATATCACCACAAAGTTTGCCCCCTCAATGACAACTCGCCATTAGTATTATTGATTGGTTTTGTCAAACTTACATCGGGTATAGACAAGGCCTCCAGCAAAGATTTATCTGCCCCAGCCTTCATCGCAGGTGTACAAGGCTCTCTCAAAAGATTGTGGGGCAAGGACTTCCAAATACAAGAGGAAAATTTGAGAAAAATCAAATGCGTGATTAAGGGATCAAATACAAGACTCAGGCATCGACTGAATTTGATAGCCTTCCATATTTGCTAGGCATATTCAAGGCCTCACAAAAAGATTTAGTGGATCACCAACGCCAAGATAGCACACGCTTTTGCTTAGAAATCTCTCCCATATTATCACAAATGCCCTCAATAACATATTGAACATGTGGTTCGACGCTCCAAAGCTTTCAGCAAAGATCTCATTTCACTTTTCCCTCGAAAATTATCCCATGTTGGGTAAGCATTCAATCTATGCTAATTCCCAACTGCCACCTGGGGATATTGATCAAGTTTTCATAGCGATATCACTAGATGCTATGAAAACATACCACTACATGGCAATAATGGAATTTGTCAAATCATGAGACATGTAGGTATATCGCTATGGGGAGTATATATATGAAAGGAAAATTACCAATCGAATTATACATTAAAAAGACAAAGACAACACCTATTCAAATTAAGTGGTTTAAGCATGAGCCTCAATGAAAATGTTGGAGTAAAATGGACCCAAATAGGTTCACTTGCAAACACCTGCTGCTCACTAATTGTTTCATCCTGCGGGTAACTGCATACGGCAAAGAAATATGTGTGGCATACCTAAGGGTTTTCTTAAGGTCCGTGGCCGGGTAACTGTAGATTATATTGTTGGTTTGAATGTCTTTCATAAACCTAGCAAGACAAGTATGAAGATTTGGAGAATTGAGGTATTCGCTATACATTCCGCTGGATATCTTCGAGGTACCAACTCCATCATATAAAGGAATTTCTTCTCAAAGGTATAGAGAAGCCCGACAATGCGTAAATATATGACACATGCACTCTTGGGGAATTAAAGAGGAGACTATGTTCAAATACATGGATGATAATCGCTAGATGTTTTGATACAAGGCCAATTTCCTTAACATGACAATTGAGGTGATTGACAGAGAGAGGGTTTATATAGGACCTACAACAGTGACAAAGGGATAAATTAATTAAGGTTCTCCTCTAAAATGCATACGCATACCGGCCCATATTTCCAAGCCGTAAACGTAATCCTTTCTCAAGGTTGGGTGCCATATTTATACATTAGCACATGCCCCTATCTTGGCCGCAAAGACACTCAAGGGCATCATCAAATGTTCTTGTAGAAAATGACTGACAGCTACCGCTTAAGAAGAAGGTGTTGTTATTACGTTTTAAACAATGATTTTCTCGACTTAAATATGACATACAAGTACTTAAGGTACAAGGATCACCAATACTTCAAAAAGGTAATGGGTGTAAATCGCTTAGTGGTGCCAATCCATGCAAGGCGAAGCATTTTGCGTCGAAACTCTCATGACGCCGAAGCCCTTCACGCCTCTCTCCCTCCTCGGCTGAAAACTCGATCGCAGCCAATCAAGATGATGGAGGCATGGAGCGCAGATGATTTTCACAAAGATCGAGGTTCAAATTCGGGGTGAAGCCCCGCGGAGGAAGAAGCTTGGTTGGAAAAAATGTCGCTGGATCGAGATTGGGATTTTGTTTGGACAAAGAAGTTGAACAAGGGAAAGATAAATGGCAGGCAAAGGGAGCATCTTCAAGAGAAGTTGGAAACACTCACGGTAAAAATCCCAAGAATTGTCACAACAAAGAAGTAAGAAAGCAATCCGCCCCTTGCTTTTGCATTGAAAATTGCACTAGATCAACATTTTGCACCCCGAACACAAAGTAAACCTGGCTGCATTTGCCGGGTGGCAATGCCAAAGATACCACAACAATAGACAAGTAAAAAAACAGAGGCGATGTTGTAGCACATGTTAGGAAAATCAAATGAAGGCAAAAGCCAAAGGTGGCAAAATGGATTAAAATGATATCGCATGTGATGAAAAAACATAAAAACCTTAGAGAATGCAAAGATGAGATTGGAAAAATCAGTTTTACTTATCACAAAGAACTGGAAGTGAGGGAAGTGAGCTGAAAGGCAATGAGAAGGCTCAATTACGTAAAATGATGTTGGAAGAGGTCAGAACAGCTTAAGACATGCCACAAAATGATTTGGCTACAAAACAGAGGGAGTTCAAGCTTTAATCCAAACCGTGGAGCTGGAGGCAAAAATTAAAGATTTGGAGCAGACCGCCCAGATGGAAACTTGGTACTGTGAACAAGGTACAAAAAGCAATGAACC
This sequence comes from Isoetes taiwanensis, assembly GCA_021234155.1. Lineage (NCBI taxonomy): Eukaryota > Viridiplantae > Streptophyta > Lycopodiopsida > Isoetales > Isoetaceae > Isoetes > Isoetes taiwanensis. The sequence goes on along the minus strand of JAJEKV010000851.1, from coordinate 67,201 downwards.
CTACATCTATTAATGAGCGTGTCAAATGTAAACTCAAACTTGAGGAGGAGTTAAAAGTTCTCAAGAAGAAATGAGACTTCGCACTTCTTACATAAACAATTTAGGGAAGTTTAAAATGGATACTCCCTAACATTTAGCATCCTACTATTATAATTTAGATAAGCCGTTAGTGGAAGATCCATTTTATACATGTTCAAGATGTGGTCCGGAATTCACTAAAAGCTGCGTTAAGTTTAGCAATCGAATTGCCAACATGAGTATCATAGCTTGTTGTTCTATTGTTGAGAGGGAGACAATGTATTCATGGTTGCCCCGAAAGGCAGCCGAGGGGTGTATTTGACGAAGCTGTTTTGCCATGTTGCGTCCTTCCAAATAGTACACCAAAAAGGATGTGTTAATCCGGCCCTCGCAATTGAGGTCTCACCCTTCAGTGGTTCAAAGAAGGACAATACCATTTTTGAAGATGCACAACACCCAAAGTCCTATAGGAGTACAATCAATTGTGATCGATTTGAATGCAAATGCTAGAACCACCACCACCACCCAAGAAGTCGCCCGCTTAAGAAGAATAGAAGAACACATCGCCCAACACAGCAAAGACCTTGTAAACACAAGACCGCCTTGGGAAAAAAACAGCAGACCATTGCACACCTGGGCACCTAAGGAAGTTGAGGGGAGTAATTCCATCGATGAGGGCAACTTGGGTGAATATTTGCCAAAAGGAAAAGGGCGTAAGAACAAAGAGGGGTAATGGAGGATAGCAAAAAGAAGTTGTTCAGCTACAAGAAAGAGAACAAGAAGTAGTAGTTATGCAAAAGATGCAGAAAGGGCCTCAATCATGACACCACACTTCATCGGCGTTCAAGAAAAATGCGTAATCAGGCCCCGCGTGCTTCAGTGAGCCCGATGTTCAACAAGTGATTGTCGCCTAACAACAATGGGTCGGTAGGGCATTGCCGGCAAGCCCGTAAATAAACAATGAATATTATTGATTTTCTTTTTGTTGCATTCAATCAGGGATTACCAGCTTGAATCTGTTAGGTCGAGAATCCTCATTGCTGATACGCAAAGGTTTCCACATTCAACCCATTTTTCATTTTCATCTTCATCTATTTATTCATGTAGTAATTCCCGTTGTGTAGGTATTCGTGATGTTCCAACGCATTACTAAATATTGATTTGGCAAAAAAAATGGTATGTTGGTAAAAACATTTGGTGCAAATGAACATATACGCTTTGGCGGATTGACAATGACATACACCCAGCGTAAAAGAAAGTGATATTCGCACTGACCGCTGTTCTTCTTTAAAGACTTTGTTACGTATGTTACAGTTGGTATATGGTCATCAATGCAACTCTAATGTGGAAGATGTGTCGCAAAGTACTATGTCCGCATTTGAGGGACCAGTTTCAATTTGTATGGGGGACGGGAAAAATGTGTGCGCACCACACCACCCTAACAAAACCCGGTCAGCCCACCATGATGAAGCCACTTTGGGAAAATATATGAGTCATACCCAAGATTCAAAGGTAAGACTTTTGCTTCTTGATGATTCATTATACAAGACTTACCTTAGCACCCCTCGAAATTTCAAGGGTACCGCAGATTCAAGATGGATGTCTATGATGAAGTGCTAATGCATTCACCCCAAAGATAGAAGAAATAATCGAAAAGCCAAGACCGAGGAAAAAATGAAGTTACCGGGTGAAGAACACACAAGATACAAGCCTTGGCCTAAGACGATAGAAAGATTATGAAGCTATGCTTGGAAGACTTCTGGAAAACAATTGCGCTTCTGGCAGTTTGTGAAGGAGGAATTGAGAAGGTTTATGGTGATGATTTGATTGTCATTCTCCATGATTATTGGCCCTGTTTGTCATTTATTTAGGCCAAGGAATCCTACACTTTTCATGTACCATCTTTATCTTAATTTAAGAATGTTTTTGCTATATATTTTATGTAGTTCAATGCAGACTTGTCTATAAGTTTTTTGCTATATTGTTTATATCTATCAATGCGTGATCGCAGGATGATGCTTAAAACTTATCAAGTGCTTAAAAAAAAATTGCCCTGCAAGTGCTAGTCCGGTATGAGTCTTAATGGCGATATCGCCATTGTCATGTTAAAGACATTACTTTTATGTAGTTGCTTAACGCCAGCGTATGTTAATGTCATCATGGCATCGGGTCATGCGCTTAAGGTTCCGCTATATAACCGCTTTTAAAGCTAGCCGTTTGTGCATAAGTTATTAAAATGTCCAAAGTGTTTACTCAATCGGGCTTCTGAAACCGATTAAAATGCAGTGTTTGAAACTAATTATAAGAGCTAGAAACCGCTACATCTGGGCGTGATCCGAATGGATTTTCAACCTCATAAATTTGATAGATAGACAAAAATAACATTTGATAGAGAAACAAAAACTTTGATAGAGACAACAAAAAGTTTGATAGAAACAAGATTTTTAAAAAAGGCCCTCGGGCCATTGTATACAAAATGTTATATACAAAATTTTTACAAAAAATTCGCCCCCGAGGCCGGTCTTCTTCGTATGGGGGTGTCTTCAAGGGGGTGTCTTCAAGGGGTGTCTTCAAGAGGGGTGTCTTCGGGGTGTCTTCTACGGGGTGTCTTCATGAATCTTCATCCGCATTCCGCATCTTCATCTTCTTCATCTCATCCGTGATCTTCATCTCATTAAGACCGCAACAAATGAAAATGAAAAAATTAAACAAATGAAAAATTGATTACGTAAAACAAATGAAACATGCATACCTTTAAGGACATACTCAACTCTCCCAAACCATTTAGCCTTCAATGTTCGCCTTCCTCTTCTTCTTCTTCTTGCCGACTTCTTCTTTCTCGACTCGCCTTTCTTCTTCTTCTTGATTCCCCTATCCATCCTTTTAACAGCCAAGGACATATTCTCATGAGGACATTTCGATTCCTCATTTTACGATTCCCTCATAGGAATGAAGATGAGGAATCGAATCGAAGAATCTCTTCCAAAGGCGAGTAGAGTGGGCAGGAGAGGAGGCAAGTACTTGAGGGGCAGGTGGAAGAGTGGAGGGAACACCTCTTCGACGCTTTTAGTAGCCTCTTAGACCTCCCAGCCCCCCTGCGTGCTCACTTCATGCCTGGGAGGATTGGGAGGAATGCGATTGGGCTGAAAAGTGAGGAATTGGGGGAGCGGAGGAATTGGCTGAATGGGCTGAGCGGAGTCGTGGAGAAGAGCTTTACGCTTTAGCGCCTAGTGCTTAAATCTCATTGCTTAGTGTTAACGTAAAAAAACCTCACACGCCCGTAACAATTAATTAAGAACGTATTCTTAAATTTTCAGATGACCACCAAATTGACACATGTCACATCGAGGAAATGCCATGACAATATAATTTTGCCAAGAATGTTGGGATAGTGATGGTATCAAAAATAAATAATTGAATCTTATTCCATGTCACAAATGTACATTCTTAAACAACAATTCAATCTTCATTTCTGGCACGTGTCCATGCACACACCACCCTTGTGCATCCTCACTATTATTAATATATATACAAATGTGTGCTTACGTGCTTAGGTGCTGGAACAACAAATCACTTGGACAAGAATGACATCAATTTGGTTGTGTAAAAGAATTACAATATTATTGGGAGACCGCCCATAATTTTTCATGGGTCTCCTGAAATTTTGTACATGTCCTGCGTGCTCTCTCTATTTTATCCATATCAATTTTAGGGGATATTACCACATGGCTGTGCACGGAAAGCTTCGGGTTGTTTAGTGAGCAAACATATACTTTGAAATTACCCAAGAATTGATAATACAATCCACTTAAGATAACCTCATTCACTCCAAATTTTGCCCCCATCCATCTTTGTATGAATCTTCAAGTGTGCATTTAGTTCAGGTAACTTGAGGGATGTAGAAGTCCACACCCCCTCAATTGTCTACCTGTTTATTCCTTTGAAAAAATTGTCATCACCTACCTCTACCAAATCACTGATCCATTCATTATTGGCTTGTTCAAGAGCTCTCCTTTTCTTCTCAACTCTGGTTTTAAGTGGGTTACCTCCCACTTTCCAAATCTGCGGTAGATTGATGGAGTCCCAATGATCCATGCAAAAACAAGTAAAACATGACCGGCATCTAAGAGCAAGCCCGTTTGGTCTAATCGAGAAATTTTACAATATCTTTAGCATGTCCTCGGTTGCACACCATTGGGTTTGAGTTGTTCCTTACTTAGCCTTTTTGATAGCGACACTGCGACCATCATGTTCGCACTTTACCATGAGCAAAGGCAAAGTAGTTCCACACTATTTCCTTGTCATTCATTGTGAAGTACCCGGCCTAAGAAAAAAAAAAGGTTTTCCTCGACTTGAATCGGCGGATGGGCGCCCATCATAAACCCAATGCTTCTCATACTCTATTCACTTCCTTAAGCCATGCAACATGCTTTTGTGGCGTTCCACAACATGAGTCATGCACTTTATCATCAAAAATGTAAAAGTGAGTCTCCTTTATGATCTACCATTGTTGAGTCTATTCCCGATACCGCCAATCTTTTGTTCTTTTTTGCTTCACGGGACAGTCTTCTTAAATACATTGTGAAACGAGAATATCGGCACTTTTGTCATGTCTATATGTTATGTGAACAAGTATAAAGAAACTTGGTCCAGATGCGGTGCGTTGATCGGGCTCATTCTCGATCTTGATGCTGTAATTTTCGCAGAAGTCAATAAATGATACAATTGTATCTTGGAAATGATGACACACTGCTTAAAAAGTTGATTGGGCTTAATGTGCTATGTTGTGGAACAAAACTGAGCATACCTTCTTCACATCCTCTTGAAACTCTTTGGGACTTTCTCCTTACGTACTAATCTCATCGGTTTGTACCTCAAAGCCTTTCGGATCCCCGGTTCTCGGCCCTGGTCCACATGTTGCTTTTCAAATGTCTTCCAGTAACTAGTAGCAGGTGCCATCCATTTCGTGGGACATTTTCTAATCCTATCAACCCACATTTTTTACACGCCAACATCAGCGGTTATGATCAAAACTCCTCTCATCATCACCTTTCTTTGAGACCACTTGTCTCCATAAATCACCGGGTGCACTTGATTGTATGCTCGCTGGTCGCACATTACGGGCCAGAGCCACAAATCTCCCAAAGGGGCTGCAGTTATAAAGACCACCCGATTTTCTCGGCTGTTCAATCCCTGCATGATGTATTCAAATTTCAAGTGGTAGATGCAGCGGCATGTATGCCTCTCCGCGTATCCTCCCTACAAAACTCGGTTTCAACCTCTCAAAAGTCTAGCAATGCAATTTTGATATGAGGGATTCTCCTAAAACCCGAGATAGAATTGCAACCTAGGGAAATCGTAGTGAATGCCAAATAAATGCTACATATAATGAACCCTACAATATAGAATGAATACTACTTGGCTGACTTCAAGAAGGTGAATTGATGTTCCATCTTTATTCCTCGCCTCTCGATACATACCTCCTCACGCTTTGTATGGAGAAACTCTTGTATTTTACGTCGAACTTGATAACAGCTTTTCTATTGTAATCTAACATGCTATCCATCCGCTTCCTCCTCGAACATTGACCAAAGTCCTTCCCCTTTGTTAGCTTGCACCCTTCTTTGAAAAGCATTTGAAATTGTTTTTCTGGGGATGCCGGAAGCACTGCCACTGCTGATTCAATGGCTTGACACCGGTTTGCCATTATCGGGGTGGACTTCCTTGCACGCAACATGTCATGATTCCTCAAACTTATGTTCTTGCATTGTTTCAGCCAAATTCTTCACCATTTCTTTGACCATAGTAACACATTTAGATTTCTTTATAGAAACAGTGGTAAAAACCTTGCCTCCAAAGAAGATCACAAGGATCACGGCCTTTGTCGTCATCAAACATTTGTACTAATTTTGTTTGAATACTTTGTAAATTTCTCCCCGAAATTTCTTTTATTCTACGGTCACTGATCTCAATTTCTTATTCTTCTTTGAAGCGAATCTTTAGAAGGGAATTCTTCATCATTGCTACCTTCGTTGCGCCTGGCCACCTTTCCGGATCTCTTCCTCACAGCATCAATGGCTCGTAAATTGAACGGGAGAGGGGTTTCATCTATATCCCTGATTTTCATTGACTGCAAAATTGGTGAGGCAAATGTTAATTTCGTTCGGGCAATTCTTGAAACAATTAGTCCTCCATTTTGCTTTTTGAATTAAGATAGATTAGCCCAGCCATCCACGAATATGGCGGGCTACCCAAACAAGCCTGGCAATTTCATGATTTTTCTGTCATTGATGGGCGCCAAGACCACATGTCAATTGATCAATCCACGCGACGCCGTGTTTTAAAACACGCATTTTAAGCACTTGTAAGCGGCGCGCCGACGGGTGATTTCTCGCTACCCGTGCATCGATTTTTGCACCCTAATCTCCTAACTGCCTTCTGTGAGGGTTAATATAGGGTTACATTTTGCACATGGGGTTGGGTTTGACCTTGTCAGATAGCGAGGGTGGCCTCCCACGCGGGTGGCACCATGCATAAATTAGGCAAACCTGGCCCCACGGATGGAGGTAGGCTTTTATTTTTATCTAAAAACACCCGATAAAGTGTAAAATAATAAGGTGGGCCTAAGGGAAGACCTTCACCAGCCAATGCATGTCTATATGCCAATGGTGATTGTAAGTTTTAAAATAACAATTGGTGTAACAAAATTTAGGCCTAATAGGCCATATCTAAATTGCTTTCCTATACTTGCATCACCCGTACACATAATGACCTCACGTAAGACCTATTCCTTGAGATTAAAAGATGAAACTTCATTTTTCTAAGCTAGACCTATTCCTTGAGGTTAAAAAGACTAAACTTCATTTTTATAAGTCAGATGTGCCTCCATTGGGCATACATTAGCTATAACCGACAAAATAATTCTAGACATGCAAAAGCAGTAAAAAGACTTGAAAAATGAGATGATATATGATTTAATCGGCTAGTCAATGAAAAATTGTTAAAATTGTTATAGTCCCAATGTGCTTAGTATAGACCCTTCAAATTTACACCATTAATACTTAGTAAACCATTGCTTTAAAACATATAACCTTATTGCACCTTTCCCTCGGTTAATCAATTCTAGAATTATCAATGCAATAGTCTACTAGACCAAATGAACAAGAATTCGAGCCTTATGTCTTTCAAAATATCAACCTGCGGGTAATGTAGTTTTTACATGCCACAACCCCTCCGCACCACCTACATCATCAATTATCTACAATCTTATTTACGTATTTTTCACGTCGATCCGGGCACCATGCAATGGCGTTCAATTATAGTTCACAACTTTTCCTTCCATTTTTTCTGGCCACCTCTTTGCTAGCTCAGAGGGACATATTTATCCTTTTAATATCCTTGAAATAATAATAAGCCTTAATAAAACTTTTCGCCAACCATTAACCTTTTACCCCTTTTTCATTTCTAACCATATTGGTCTTTTTTTGCAAATCTTAAAAGCAACTTGGTCTTAATTTGATCTTCTTTCCCTACTATGCATCACTGGATGTTTCGTGATAATCTGTGGAATCCATGCAAGATCAACTTCTCACTTATTATATGAACCCCCGTGAATATGTGATGATCAACAATTTTAACATTCCTCCTTCATCATATATATTCTGCATATTTAAACAATTCCTCAAGTAAGTGAACTTTCTCTCAACTAGATTTTGTGAAACATTCCAACCGATCATGAGTGCTTTGGTGTACTTCATTTGAATATAATTTTAGCAGCTAGATTCTGATAAAATGCATATTCAACTCAATGTGCTTAGTTCGCTCATGTTCTACGTGGATTTTTAACATGGCAATGCAACTTGACTATCCGTCAAAATAGTCATTGGTTTCTCCCTAATGCACTTCATTTCCTCAAGCAATTTTCTAAGCCAAATTACTTTTTACAACCAAGGATGTCGCAGCATATTCACTTCCGCAGACAGACATGGTTAATGATTTTGTTTTTTACATTTCCAAAATGGACAAATCCTCCTCCTAAGTAAATCACATAACTTAAGTGGATCTTTTTGCACCGAGATCACCTCCCGCCTGTATCACTTATAGCATGTAGAACAAGATCTTCTGAGTTGAATATAATTCCATGATGTTTTTAGAAAATTTTAGATACCTCCTCAAGATTCTTTAGTCGGCCACCAATGGGCTTTGACTTGGATTATTCCTCCTACTTAGTATGTTTACAATATAGGCAATATCTGTCCGGTATTGTTTGGTAAGATACAGCAGACACCCTACTAGAGATCTGACGGTACTTTTTTCCATTTTTCATTTTCATGTTCAAACAAAGTCATTGTCACAGACTGGCACAACAGGGCTTTTGCTGTTTCATGCAATTTGAACCTTTTGAGCATATTGTCTATATGCCTACTTTGTTTTAAAATTTTAGTATCTTCTTTTGTTCATCCTTTCACCTCAATACCTAAGAATTGTTTGAGCTCTCCCAACTGAACATTTGATATCCGTTTTCAATAAGGTCTTGCAAAAAATTTAAGTATTCCACACTCATCGGCCGCCATGATATAGTCATCCACATATAATGCCATTATGCAATACTCATTACCATGCCGGATATTGTACATATATCATCATTTTTGAATTTTTTTCGCCCCGCCTCCCCGAGATAATGGTCAATATAGGTACCATTCCCTTTGGCTTAATCGCTTAAGTCCATAAACCGCCAGCTATTCACCCCCGTGACCTTTATCATTTCCAACTTCAAATCCCGAGCCTGCCTCATGAAAATGTTCTTCTAATTTGGCATTCAAAAAGCCGCTTTTACATCCATGTGATGTAGTTCCAAATTTAATGCATTTGCAAGACTGATCAATAGTCCCTAAACTAGTGTTTAACAATGGGAGAATATGTCTCATCATAATCAATTTTTTTTTCGTGTAAACCCTTTGTGCCACAAGCTCTTGCCTTTAAATTTTTGCTTCCATCTGCATTGCTTTTACCTTGAATAACCATTTACCGCAATTACATTATGATTGATAGGATGATCCACAACATCGTAGGGTCTGAAGTTTGTTTGAATGATTCTAGTTCATCTTCATTGTCGCCACCATTTTTCCTTATCTCCACAAGTTATAGCATCCTCAAACCTCCGAGGAATCTCTCGCTTCCATCTTCCATTATTGCCATGATCCGATCATTTTCTTTGCTGTTGTCAATCTTTGTTTTTCCTTCCGGGTAGCCCCCATATTCATTGTTGTCAACTCCGGCCTCTTCAACTAACTTTTTTCGCTTGAGTTTTCCTTTTTTTAATGGTATGCTCAGCTTGAAAGGTTTCCTCTCCATTATGTTCAATTGCTGGTTGTTGCACCGCCAGGTCTTCTTGTTTATATTGTTGTCTTCGTAAGTCTCCTCATCATCGCCATCATTGAATCAGATTCTACATCAAAAGTTACCCTTTTTCCTTATGTGATGTATTCACCTTTCTTCCCCGCTTTCCTCGATCGTCCCTTATAAAGGTCTGCTCATCAAAACCACATCCCTCGCCGATAACAATCTGCTTTGTACTTGGCACAAAAAGTCTATATCCTTTTGATTCAAGTTGTCATACCCTCAAGGTATCCACCACTTCAGCTTTATATCTAATTTCTTCCTTAACTCGATGGGATGTGTTGAGTAAGCTAAAACCATATGCTCGAGCCAACTAAGATCTATTCTTCCCTTGAATTAGACCCGTAGAAGTTGAGGCACATTACCTTTAAAAGCGAAGATGGCAAAATTTGTTTTGTATTAGAATGGTCGTTTTTTGAGAGCTTCCTCCCCAGGTAATTTGGAAGCCCAATCGTGTTTAATCATAGCTCGACATCCATGATGGTCCTATTCCTCCTTTCTCACAATCATTTTTGCTGAGGGTCAGTCCTGCATGTAAGTTGTCTTTGATGCCATTAGAAATGCAAAAAGTTTGAATTTGGTGGACAAATACTCCTCCTCGACCGACCTACACACTTCACTTTAAGCCCTGTTTCTCTCTCAACTTCCGATACATATTGTTTAAAAGCGGCTAAGGTTGAGATTTCCTTTCTAGACAATAACTTTTGCACATCCTACTATAATCGCCTATAAAGGTTATAAAATACCTCTTGTTGTTCTTCCCCTTACATTTAGTGGTCCACAAAATCGCTGTGGACCAATTCTAATGCTTGATTTGCTCTCCTTCTCGCCCTTTTGAAAGGCAATCTATTTAGCTTTCCCAAGAACAACCTTCACATATGAATTTATTTGTAGGTTTTTGCAATCAATCCATCCTTGCTTTTGCCAATATTTTGAGATTGTCAAGCGCTTGTATGTCCTGCCTGTATTATGCCATATTTCAATTTCATATTCCAACTGAATTCACACTATTGTAACAATGATTTTCCATTTGGAACAAATTGCCACACCTTTTGCAAAAACTTCAACTCATTATTAAGATAAAATTCTACATCCTTTTGAGTCAAAATTGACTTTATATCCTAAGTCAACAAGTCGACTTCTGAGAGATTAAGTTCTTGACTATGCAAGGCACACATAAAACATTTTTCAATATCAACTATCTTTCCTTCTAGATCTAGTAACTGCAAAGCCCTTCTTCCTTCGTTTGCAATAAGTCTCCACTTCCAACTTGAATGTTCCTTGAACATGCCTCGAGAAACATTTTGAGCGCTCACATGATTGTACTCTTGATCTTTCAGCTCCCACTATCAACTCCGAGGGGCATCGATTTTGTTAGACTCTATTCTCTTATCTAGAATAGGTAATGCAATTTTACCTCATTTTCATCTTCATTTTTCTTCATTGTGTTCTCGGGCTATATGAACCCCAGCTGATCTTACGCCTCCTCTTCCCCGTTATTCACACCTTCCTCCTCCTTCTCTCCCCTTGCCTTTCCTCGCTATTCCTTTGGTGTTGCACACTTGATGCAAATGCCCTTTTCCTCTCCACCGGTGATAGCATATCAACTCATTTTTTAAGTTTTGACAGCCTCCCGCCAAATTGGCGGGGTTTGTGGCAATGAAAACAATTTCCCTTTCCTTGTTTAACTTTATTAGCGTGTATAGAATCCGCTTGCATGTCCTTCTTGAGAAATTTTTCCTTTCAAATTTGTTCTAAAACATTCGGCGCATCCTCCCTGTTTTTACTCATGTTCCTAATGAATAGGGGCCGTGTTTTGATTTTCATCGATTGTTCTAGAAATTTGAAGTATTTGACTTCTATCACGGTGACATTTACCCTGCTTTCCTCGCTAGATCCGCTTTATATTATCAAATTTATTGAAGAACTCAGCTACATCACCATCCTTTGGAGTTTAAGACTCTCCACCATTCTCAAGAAGGTCTATTTGAGAAGACGCGTTTGTTCATAATGCTCTAAGAGAAACATCCACATTTTGCCTAGGGAGACTTATTTCTCGAAGTTTAAGCTCCATTGTTGGACTTTACCTTGCAAGTTATGATTCCCCGAAGCCCTTAACCTTAGCATTCACTCGATTTTCCCTGCTACCGCCAGGCTGCATACGGTCCTTGCAATAGTTTCACTTGCACCTTCACCAAGACTATTAGTAGCGACATTAACCCACCTTTCAGACCGACCTCATCCGGTGTTTTGCCAATCCCATTGCTCTCAACGAACTCCTTTCTCGATCAACAAGATCCCATAACTCCTCCACTTCAAGCACATGCTTAATGGAGTCCTTCCAAAATGGAATCCGTGACCTCCCCGTACACACGACTATTGGCAAACTAGCCCCTAACCTCGCTTGCCATTGCTTTCAATTTGATCTGCAATCACACTAGCTTCGATACCAAATGTTAAAATTGTTATAGTCCCAATGTGCTTAGCATAGATCTCAAATTTACACCATTAATACTTAGTAAACTATTGCTTAAACATATAACCTTATTGCACCTTTCCCGTTAATCAATTTAGAAAATATCAATGCAATAGTCTGCTAGACCAAATGAACAGTAACTTTCGCCTTATGTCTTCAAAATATCAACTGTACAGATTAGAGTTTACATACATAACCTCGCACCACCGTTACATCATCAATTATCTACAATCTTATTTACGATTTTTCACGGCCCCGATCGGCCGGCGTTTAAGCGTAAATATGTTCAATTATAGTTCGTCAACTTTCCTTCCATTTTTTCTGCCTTCACCTCTTGCTAGCTCATGAGACATATTTATCCTTTTAATATCCTCAATGAAATAATAATAAGCCTTAATAAAACACTTTCGCCAACCATTAACCTTTTACCCTTTTTCATTTCTTAACCATATTGGTCTTTTGCAACTTAAAGCACTTGGTCTCGCACTTGATCTCTTTCCTAATTATGCAATCGTAATGTTTCTGTATTAACTGTGAATCCATGCAAGATCAACTTCTCACTTATTATATGAACCTCGTGAATATGTGATGATCAACAATATTTCTAACAAAATAAAGGTCTACAGCAGAAAAATTCGATACTGTAGTGTGACAAACATGTTGGCTTTAAGGGGTTTAAACCCTTTGTGGAGCCAAATCAAAACCCTTGCCAAGGGCAGAAATGGAAGCAGTACGTGTATATTACATGTTTGAAAATACTATGTGTGTTTTTAGGTTTTTTCCTCAAGGTATACATATACGAAAGCAGCAATAAATGGCATTAAACCTTAGAAAGCGGTTCTAAAAGCATTGGAGGTCCATTGTGTAGATACAATGGCAAAGAAATAAAATACATAATTTGAAGGTGGAACATGGCTCGCGTGATGGACTTGTGGCTCGAAAAAGGACTTGGTTACAATACAAGACCCTTAAATATGAATTTGAGCCACCTATATGTTTTATCAAAATGCAAGGTATTTACTTTAGCAGAGATAATGGACCATGGTTTGATTTAGGTTAGAGCTTCCCTTTTTCGGACGGCATTATCGGTCGATGGCAACAAAGAACCTAACATCGTCAGCGGTCTTCTCCTACAAGAATCTTAAGATCTTAATCTCACGCTTGTGGGTCTTTATCAGCTCCAAAATGCAAGGTAAGGATATTCCATTTCTAGATCCGCGATTCCCTTTTTAGTCAAAACCTAGTATAACGCCTCCGTAATCCTAACAGAAATCCTATTGCAATATCAATTTAGCACATGTGGAAGATCCACAGAATCTACATAAGGATATGCATATCCGTTAATGTATGAGCAATCGGGCGGGAATTTGATTCGATGGCATTCCCGATTCGCACTTCGGATGAAGAAACATTGCCGATATTTACCGAGAATCCACTTGATTGTGCACGTCTTTTTATTTTGACACGCATCTTGATTACTATCATATCATGGGAGACCCAAAGACAACATGAGTTTAAAAAGAGGGAAGGTGTTTCTCAAAATGTATGTGGGAAACAAAAGAAGCAAATAATGGAGGCAAGAATGTGCACAATAGTGGAACCGGCAACAAAGACAATGAGGATGTGACTATTCCTCGAGACACGGTCGTGGCTTTGCATCGGGCTTTCAAGACGAGATCCAGGTAGTTTTTGAAGGATGTTTTGAGTCCATAACATGTTGCAAACACCTAGCAAGGTTGGAGCAGATTTAATGAAAGGGTAATAGTGCACCATATAACTCAGGTAAGCAATTGTATCAGACGTAATATGACATTCAAGTTTACATTGCTTAATTTCCTATATACTTCCATTCTAGCGGATGTACTAACTTGGCAAAGGTTACAAGGGCTGATGGGCTATAAACTCGAAGGCTCCATTGTACCTTTTTGCCCTTCATATGCATTACCAAAATTTTGCTAATGTCATGATGTTTGCCCGGGTGCAAGTGACCTCTCCTCTCGCCCTTTTTTTTTTTGCTAGGTTTGGGATTTGCTAGGATATGAATGGAGTCACAATTGGAAGACCGTTTTTGAAAAACTGGAGGCAAGGCTGCATTTATGGCCACAGGCTTCTACATGACTCTTCTTGAATCTTGCTTTTACAAATGCACCGGTTGTATCTACCCGCTATAAGATGTTTTTGAAGTGGTCTTTTTTTTCTCGAAAAACTATGGAGGATTTAGGTGGACTCATATGGATTAAAAGTACTTTATCATAACATATTCTATTAAGTCGCTAAAAAGCAATACTTTCACTTTTACTCTTCTCAAGCCGGGTTTTAAGTCTTGTTGAAATGTTGCTATGTATGCATGCTTTTCCTTTTTTAGAAATGAAATAGTGAGCCAAAAGTCGTAGAATGTGCAAAGCATTGTACTACGCGGAGTTCGGTGTAGTCTGCGTTTCCAAATCTTATGTACATCATTTTATCTATCTCGATCACGCTTTAGTATTTCTTCCTTAGGCATTAACCATATTGTCTTCTTATTTGAACATAGAAAGATACATCATAGAGATCCAATATCATCCCTTTATAAAAAACGAAGGAAACATGGTATCGCTTTTAAAAATGTGCCTTTCAGCTTTAATCCCGGGGATTTTCAAAGCAGGTTTTTTCATGGTTTTTTAGGTTTTTGTTAAAAAATAAGTTACTTAACATTGACAGCATGGTGCACCCCGAATTAGGTAATCTTGGTAATACCTATGGTTCTTTGTATTACATTATAATAGTTATCAAAGTGAATTTAAAAATTAAAACCCTTACTTTAAAGAATGAAGCCACTTACTTTAATGTAATGTAAGATGTAATTTAAGCGAATACAATTGTTAACAAAATGGGTTTAAATAACGATGACATTTGCAAAAAGGAATAACACTAAAAAAAAAAAGGAATTATGAAGAATAACTTTTAACGAAGATGTAATGAAAATAGAATTCAAAATTACTAATAAGAAGTTAAGGAAGTGGATATGTAATAGAAGGATGCATATTTATCTTCAATGTACATTGCTAATAAAGAAAGTAAGTTGTGTATTGTTTTTACTCTTCAACACCTCATCATCCACATAAAATAGAAGTCTTCCTCTTTGCTACATATTCCTTTTTACTTCTCTGGGAAGATTCTAAGCCATTGCTATAGCCACTTTCTCCGCGATAGATAGGCAATGAACTACAAGGAAAACAAAGTTATGTGAGTGATGGCAATGGAGGCAAAAAAACCAATATAATAAAAAGGAATGGGCACTATCAACCTTACTATTCGGGTTCTTTCAATTCAGTTCCTAAAGGTAGAGAGATGAGTCCACTAGAATTTTTAATCGTTCCGCATGTGTACTTATATTTTTTTATTGCCTCTAAAATTCCTAGATAGGGCTTTGTTCTAACAAAAATCAACAAGTGTTTCACTCCTTCTCCGGCAATACCAAGTAGTGAGAACAAATTTAGCATGCCTCTCAAGCAATGATCCTCGATCCTCTAAGAAGGTCAACCATAATGCCTTCCTTTTGACACAACATCATCCAAATAAAAATTCAAATGTTATGACAGAGCGCTCATAACAATAACATGTTTATCGCAATTGCGACGGCGGCTGCTTGTGCAATCATAAATCTTTTGCTTCAATATGGTCCTGTTATGCCTCCATCTTACCCACAATAAACCCTTGTGCAATGAAAAGTAAATCCATCTCGTGCCGTGATATAAATATCCAAAGTTATTTCGCCTCAAAACTCCCACCTATCTTCTTTATAACGAAAGGGCTTATCATAGATCAAAGTGTGTACTTTATGAGATGACAAGATTATTTTTAAATAGCCAAAGACCCTACCATATCATAGACTCATCATCCGCACATATAATAACCAACCAACGGGTCATTGAGACACAAGTTCCCAATATGGAATGCATCAAACTTCAAATCTTCATTACAGGGTTCCATTCCCACACTCATTCCCTGGCAAGGGCATATCATTGGTTGGTAAATCAATTACAACCAAATCTGCACCCCAATCCCTGGATTTACCATTTCTCAATTTTATTTTTATTGAACAACACCGAATGGTTCTTTGCAAACTCTCTCATATTCTTCAATAATTGGCTTTCCTTTTTTTGATTTAAGTAAAGAGCACATCTCAACCTCCTGCCATTTCCAAATCAACATTACACACAAAAGTAGAATGCTTGTATGAATGTTCACCTTCGATTTGTGCAGGCACTTGTAAGAATGTCCTCATGTTCATCCCGCAATACCAATTTTAAGCCTTTTGCTCTTCGCGTTTTTTATATTGGCATTTTGGTATTGGACTTTGATATTGGTGGCCCATTCCAAAAAATTCATGGTTGGCATTCAAGCTTTCCCTTCGAACTTGTTACCAACCTCGTTGATTTCTCGTGATTCTTCCTCTTCTTTCTTTTAGGATATTTTCCATCCTGGAAAACAATCCACCAAGGGCGCTTAGCATATTCATAGCTAGATAACCCCTTTTCTATCTAGATTGTACTTAGAAACATTTTTGGGGCTTTTTATTCCAAAGAAGTCATCTCCCCTTGGTGCAGAGAAATGTACAGAGTCATTTCGATAATGTGCTTGTAATATCCTAATTAAAAAATCAAAGTTATAAATTTAGAAAAAAAAGCATGTAAAATATTGAAGAGCAAGACTAAAACAAACTCAAGATAGCACATTTCTCCAAGTCATAGGCCTCTGCGGAAGGGCAAGGTTGAACTCATATGCTTCTCAATAGTACTAAACATTTTCGATAATCTAGCTTGAAATTTCCTCGGAACCAACCTTCTATGTCTTCCCCTCTTGGCACATCCAAGGTCAAGTTAAAGTCTATTTTGTGCTTCCATAAAAGCCTCCAAGCTCTTTAGCACATGCTCGCCAAGTTTCCTTTTTTTCACCATTCCCCCGAATCATGCATCATTATTAGGAATCATGTATGTACTTGTCAAAGCCCTCGGATGTGCGTCCAATGAATCCATCTGCCTCTAACATTGTTTGGGACTTTGGCCTTCACTTTTCCAACAGCTTTTCAACCTTATTTTCATGTGTCTCGATTGTGTTTCCATAGTTGTCACAGCAGCTTAACCAACTTAGCCCCAAGGCTGGATTTACAATAGCCAAATACTTTCCTAATTTCTCCATATCTTTTCATACACTTTCCTTTTACAAATGTTTTCAATCTCTTTCTCGCTTTCCTTGATTGATGGATAACTCTTAACTTCCAATTCAATATCTCTCGCTTTATGTTTTGCTATATGAATTATTCATAGTGGGGTGAGGGAATCCAAGTGTGTGGTAAATTAAAAATTGAAAGACTACAAAGAAAGGAAATACCTGGTATAATATCTTGGCATATGCAAGTCGCGTCAATGGATACCATGCTTCAGTTGCACTGCCACTTGAGGTAGAAATACTCTCCTTGGACCTCAAGGACTTTAAAAATTAGCACCTAGGCGTCAAATATTCTCTGGATTTGAATTTGAACCGATGCACCCGAACAATGTGTCTTTCAAACGAAACCTAACCAACACACCCACTTCATTCAACCTATAGAACTACAAACTTAGTATGGAAAAAAACACTACACGAATTAGCAAAAGTATATTAAATGAAAAACTTACTCATTTATTCGATTCAAGGCAGCTAGAAGAGGTGTTTCTTGAGAGTGATCTATGTCAATGAAAGTTGCATGAACAGAAACATGCTTGTCCAAGGCTCCAATCGATAGTGACACTTAATCTCTTTGCATCCAAGCAAAATGCTTATGATTGCCATCCCAACACGTAAAAACATTTGACCGATAGATCTTTCCAATCTTCGTGATCAAAAATGCTTTCCCTCAAAGGCATCATTTACTTGTCTCCGCATTGGATCCCAACTTGCTAGAATCCCATCATCCACTGGTATGCTTTCCTGACGTGGAGTTAGTATTGATAGAATGAAAGACCCTTTTTCCATAATGTATCCATCCTTTCTAAAAGTTTCTTTCATGTTGGACGTATTTGATGCAACAGTTCTAACTGCCTCATGCTTCAATATCCTACACAAAGGTATAAGAGGTGGTGGAGTAGCCCTGCTAATTCTTTTGTTGCAATAAATCGCATTACACAATTTCAAAGAAGAAATGCAAAAGATCAACTACATCTAGGGTCTGATCATCAAGTGCATCTACTTGCTTTTTCTTGTCCTTGTTTTTAAGAAATCATGGAAATTGGTAAAGGAGTCTCAGTTTAAAAGACGCCTCTAATGCGCTTAGATCAACATCGATTTGTCACCATGCTTGTCTCTTTTGTGTCTCTTCTACATTTCTCGAGCATCGACTTCCATCTCGACATCTTTTCCCGACAACTCACAAGGTAATTTTTTAATCTCTTTCTTCTTTTTGGTGGTGTCCAAACCGCTTGCTTATAGTTTGATCAAGACGGTTGACACCATACCAAGATGTTGACATCCACAAATATAGCAAAGATCCGCAAAGGATCAGAGAGAAGAGAAAACAATATCGCTTAAATAAGCACAAAATTGAAAAATAATAAGTATATCCATAATCTTTCTTATTTTAATATCAAATAGTTTTATAATCTTTCTTTCTAATCCTATTTGTAAGCATATTTAGGGGCTATGGCGCCGCAACCCCAAAAATAAAGCATTTAAAAATTCAAAAAATAGGGGCATAAATTAGGGGCTATGGCGCCGCAGCCCCTAGTTTCGCCATTAGAAATTAGGGGCTATGGCGCCGCAACCACAAAAAGTAAGCATTTAAAAATTCAAAAAATAGGGGCATAAATTAGGGGCTATGGCGCCGCAGCCCCTAGTAGGGGCATAAATTAGGGGCATAAAATAGGGGCTATGGCGCCAAGAACCCCTATTTTCTTTCCATTAAAACTAAAAACTTAAACATTCATAAGTTTATAAATTTATAAATTTAATTAATAAATACTTTGTTTTTTTATTTTAAAATTCTTATTTTTCAAGCATAATTAGGGGCTATGGCGCCGCAGCCCCTATTTTCGCCATCAAAACTAAAAACTTAAAAATTCATAAGTTTATAAATTTATAAATTTAATTAATAAATACTTTGTTTTTATTTTAAAATTCTTATTTTTTCACATAATTAGGGGCTATGTATGTCCCTATTTTCACCATCAAAACTAAAAACTTAAACATTCATAAGTTTATAAATTTATAAATTTAATTAATAAATACTTTGTTTTTTTATTTTAAAATTCTTATTTTTCAAGCATAATTAGGGGCTATGGCGCCGCAGCCCCTATAAATATTCATAAGTTTATAAATTTATAATATTGAAACTTTGAAACGTTTAAAAGAACTATTGAAAGAAAAACTGGAAACACTAGGAAAAAAAAATTGAAAGAACATTTACAAAAGAATTATAATAATCCAGTAATTGAGGGATTACAAATGATCAACAATCTATATTGATCTACCAAACTAATCTACAGCTACTTGAGTTAGTGGACAAATTCACCTACTTGAGTTACTGGACATTCGTGGTGTTAATATGAATGGCATGCCTAACATAGACATGCCATCAACTCAGGCAACACAAGAAACTGCTAGCAGTGTCATGCTTAGATTTGGAAAAAGGATGTACAAGCGAAAGCAACTAGCACATGATGTCATGGCCAGATTAGATGATGCCCTGCATATGGAAGTTGATGTGGAGATGATTGAGGTGGTCATACCTTCACAACATCTTAAAAGACCTACTGCAACTTATAGAGTTTCTATCAATCGCATGCCTTCTTGCACATGTGCTGATTATATGGGACATGAGAAAAAAAAGAAGTACGTGCCATGCAAGCACCTCCTCTATGTCATCTGTCACGTCTTAGGAGTTGATCCCAGAAATGACATTTCCCCCCAAACCAAGATTTCTTTCAAATGAGTATTTAAATATGTCAAGTAGGGTGCTCCTATGAAGACCCGTGTTTAAGGATGATATTAGATATGAACTTTTCGCCTCATAATAGTATGGTTTAGGGCTATCTATTTTGATTTCTGCTCTACGAAGCTTTCTATTTTGATTTTTGCTCTACGAAGCTATGGATTTTCATAATCGGATCAGGCAATATTATTTCATTTCAGCAATATTCATACGAGGTTAAGCAATGTTTTTTCAGCAATATATGTCATTTATAGTAATGCACAAAGTTCAGCTCACATTCATAAAAGGACAAGCTATCTAGCTTCAAAGCTTCCATTTTCAGGTTTATCACAACATTAAAAATTGAGACCAAACAACATGTTATAAAAGATATAGGCGTGTGAACCTACCTTGAAGAATATAATCTTCTGTGGTCGTACTTCGTGATATTCAACTAGCAGTGACAATAATTCTGATCCACATTGACTGGTTCAAGATGTCCTTTGACCTGTAATGTTAAAATGTCTCTGGATTATGAAGTTAAATAGAAAACGATATAATGATGATATGTCTTTGACAAGGGGTTGGAAAGACTGTGTCAGAATGGAAAGATATGCATCAATAGGCGTAAGCTTCACGTACCCTAGGAGCGTAAATCTTGTTTTAAGCTTGTTTCCCATGCACCGTGAACCCCTCGCTTTTAAGCTCTCCATCCTTGTCCTTGAAAGTGGTATTAATAAAGTGGTATTAATAAGAATTAAATAATTATCTGTAGTAGCAAGAACCCACTTCCCATCAAATGTAGTATCAATAGCTGTGATGGCTGATCCAAGTCCAGGAAATGCAGTCTTGCCCTTGGCGAGATAGACGAAGTTGCGTGATAATCCGATCTTTCCGCCTTTAGAACCAACGAAGAATGCATCCATCTCCAAGAGAAGCAAAACACCTAAAATTAGTCCCTCTAGAAAACGGGATGACCTTCAAATTGCCTTTTAAACAGCTCGCAAGGTCCCCGCACAATTCCTTGCTTATGGGTTCACCCTGTTCCTTCTCCTATCCGTTTCCATATATTTCATATCTCTTTTATTTAGACGGTGTGTTAGAGTAAATGTAAGAAGCTAAACTTGTCTCAGATTTGTAATCAGTTTTACAATGGTGGCTCACCTTTGATTGATGCTCATTTTTATAGGTGTACCGCCTTTCTTAAATTTCCATTCTCGACCACGCCTTTTCCAACTTCCTCAAGTCCAATTCTCGAACCAATCTTAAAAATAGTGATTTATAACAACGAATTTACAACAACAATTTAACCTTACCTCGGATCCCAACATTCAATCCGGTGGGCTTAAGGATGGCAGGATGTCTGGAGCTCTGGAAAGCTCTGGAAAATTTGAGTTCGATGCAACTGAAATTTGAGCTCACAAGCACCTGCAACAAGGATTCGCAAATGGAAATCAAAACCAGAGATAGTGATAGTGATCGACCCTACGAATCTGCGAAAATAGAGATAGTCCAGGAAACTACCACACCTGCACAAAATCGAAGCAAGGATCGCCTTTGTCGGATCGCAAAGTCCAGCCGAAATACCAAGATCGGGTTTAGGTGAGTTCGTGGTTTATGTTACAGGAAAAAATTTTACAATAGGCAAATGTTCAAAGCTTAATCTCGATGGTAACATTCTTTGCAAATAATTTTTTTCCCCTTTCTTTACTTACAAATTGTTATTGAAGAAAGCATCAATGTTGGTTGTTGGCATCAATGTAAGCATAAATGTAGGCATCAATGTTATGTCGCGATGATTGAGGAATTGCGTAGAGAAAATGTTGCATCCGTGATCATATAAGTGCATGGCTACATTGCCCCTTATTCGCGATCTTATGGCGCAAAGATTTTTATCCTCATATCTAGCCATGCACTTATTTTTTGTTTTATTGCGAACATGTTCTCTTGATTTCCTAGTTAATATGTAGATCACATGGTTAAACCTTTCTCGTTAGTTAGCCTTTTGGTCAGCACTAGTGTTGTGGGGGCTACGATAATGCGGCTAAATTGCTGGTTAACTTGAATTCGCAAAAAAAGGAAAAAAAGACCATAAAACCCTAAGGAAATAAACCTTCCAAAAATTTACACCCCCTTTATCCTTCCATTGAGCAAAATATAGGTCTGATAATGCAGCTGTGAAATGAGGTAAAAGTGATAGATTCTGATTTAGATAAGCTCCACTTGTAAGTGTTGATGAATGGGATGCATTGGATAGTTTAGGTATCCGATAAATATTAACCAATGGCCAGCTTATCACATTGGCCTGATTTACAGAAGCATTGCTGGACCACAAATGGTGTAGGCTTAAATCTGCTATTTAAAAAGACCATGCTAGCTAAAGATAAGGAAATAAAAAGCTAATATGGGTTAAACGAAAAATGCTATAAACCGTAATCTAACATGTGGATATAAAATTTGACCAAGATAGTGCATGCTTGACATTGCATAGAAAATAAAGGATTTGAATCGTAGTACTTTGCATGACATTTGTTTACTAGAAGGAAAATATGGATTTGTGTGAAAATGGTCTGACGCGTATTTCAAACTGATTAAGGAAGAACCTACATTTGGTAGTAATAAATTTCCCCCCTTGTTTTATTTAAAGAGCAAGAAATAGTTTAGACGGCTTTTTGATTGCATTTGTTTCTTGTGCTTGGCACCATTAATTTTCTAGACAAAAAGGAAGATTGAATTTATAAGACCATTGTATGCTATCTACATATGAAATTGGGGCTCGAGAGACTAAAGGATACTAAGCACCAGACTTTTACTTTGGTTAAAGTTTGGATTGATAATACAGTCTTGGGATTGACCAAGGCTGATGTTTAGCCTAGTATTCTAGGTTGGACTGGTTTTTTTTTTTTTTTTTTTTTTTTTTTTAAGGGCGGCCCGCCGTTTAGGGTTAGGGTTTTGCGCCGGGTACACATACCAATATTATACTTAAACCACGTTAAATTAATCATGACGGCATCTACTACACCACCCGAATCTTATACTACTCCAAAATCCTCACTCACTAGCTAACGATCTAACGAGTTAGTATGTGGCCAGTGCAGTAGCTTGGCTTCCCAAAACCATGCTCTGATACCACTGTGACGCTCCCTGAATATATACGGCCCCCGGCCGTGTACATACGGGGACTTTCCCCTCCCATGGCAACCATCCCCCGCCATGAGCGGTGGCCCTCCGCCTATCCCGGCCATCCGTAAGAGGAGCTCCGAAAGGAAGGACACACGGAGGTGTCATTCGGCCCACGCCTTTAGTGGGACTCCTAAGTCGCGGAAGCGTGAATACATGTCAGCACACAGCATAAATCATATATAAATAACCACCACGAAGGGTGGCACATCCATCCAAATACTAACGGCAAAGAATATGCATCTAATCCTAAGGAAAACACCCCAAAACCCCGTGTTCTACCCCTGTTCGACTCCCGTGAGGATGGACCGACAAGAGATCAACGTATGTAGGTATAACCCGGGCGCTATCTGGCATAGAACATCGGGCTAGGGTTGTCCACTCCATCCGCCCCCTCATGCATGCAGGCCTTCCGGACGCAGCAGACTCAAGGCATCACCCCTTCGAGCCTACCTGTGGTTCATGAAGCCCCGGGTCCCGACGAGGCAGGTCGTGGAAGCGTCCCCTTCGTGATCGCAGTGGTTCCATGGGTGAGCTAGAGAATACGTGCCGCATCAGCCACCCCCGCATCCGCATGCAACTTACTCACCCTAAATCTACTCAGTGCATGGTGCCCCATACGGTCACACCTCTACACCCGTGGAGTGTCGCACCCCATACCCGCCCCTACACGGACCGGGCTATCGCCTAGCCCACTGTAGGAGTATCGTGAGCCTTTATATTCATGCAAGACCCCACCCCCACTTCACCCACCACGCCCCTTCTCTGGTGTTAAGCCATTCCATAGCATCTACAACCCGGTGGTCTCCCCGCATTACGTGTCGCATGTAATGGGAAATACAGGGATCAACCTAGGAGTATACTACTAACATGGCTCAGAGGTCTCTACCCCCCTTAATTCCCCATTTCCAGAGTAATACGATGCAAAGAACTATCAATCCATCCTTTAAGAGCAAGACCAGAATCAGAGATAAAGAGAACTCACCTTTGCAATCAAGGATTAGTTCCTACAAGTAAAGCACAGAGAGAACAGAAGAAATAAACACAACAAGTGCCCAACAGGGGCGCTACCCTAGAACATCAAGCTATACTAACCACCCACCTGAGTTCCTGCTAGATCCATTATCGTTCGGTATCTCCATCTTCCTTCGACTTGGTGCTCAGTACTGGACACACAGGTAAGTTGGGCGCTTAGCAAGGGTGGCCGCTCAGCTGCTGCTCCTCTTGGTCGATTAGGGGGTCAATTAGGGATAGGGGTCAAGTTGATGACCCAAATTGGAATTCCCCATGCTAGCCAATCGATTTAGGCCAGGTGGCGCCTTCCCAAAGCATTATTTAACTTAATTAACCCACTTAGACATTAATTCCCTACCCTTTTAGGTCAACCCCCTAGGTTACAATACCCCATGGTGGCGTACCTTTACTGGGTGACGTGTCAGTATATTTATACGTATACCGTATAAATACTTGGAACGTCACAACGGGGACAAGAACTTTCCTCTTGAAGCTCTTTGATAGCCGGAATAGTAGAAGACGGCTGGTGACTGGAGGCTTGAGAGGCTGCATCAAGATTGGTGGGAGTAGGGAGACAGTGGTTGATAATGGCTTGCAGATGTGCACCCATTGCAGATTCTAAGCCAGATCCTAGAGAGTGACAAATGCGATCGACTTCATGAAGCAAGCGCTGGAACATGATTTGAGGCCAATCAATAGGATTCTGGGAATGGATGGCAACAATGGCATAATAAAAGAACTGTTTGTTAATGTGGGTGTTCTTTATGGAGTAACCATAGAACTTTCGCCACAAAAACTTGACAAATCCTCTATGGGGCTTGGCAATATTGGTCAGCTTATGAGTGGTGGCCGCATAGGGAGTTCGGCCATAAACAGTGACATCACTCAACAGGATTAAGTTTCCGGCTAGCATAGCAAATAGGTTTATCTGTATGCTCATCATATGCTTGAGAGAGAACAACACCGATAGCGAAAGCCGAGACATCAACATGGACATGAAAGGGCTTGTCCCATTGAGGGGGGACAAGAACCGGAGCTTGAGTAAGTAAGATCTTCAGCTTCTGGAATGCTGCCTCCGCCTGGGGATTCCAAGCCCAAGACGGTTCATCACCCGTGAGTTTGTGAATGGGATCAGCCCACGCTTGCTCACGCAAAACCTATATCATTCTTAGATATTTTATGCATATAAAACCAAAGGAGAAACTGTTTTAAACCCCTGTAGGCTTAGGAATACTGCTGCCTTGTGCATCCATGTCACCCTGTCTTCTTTATTCAAGAACTCCCTCTTCCATATAGCAGCAACCAACATATAAATGAGAAGAAAATCCCGTACCTGCAGCCAATCAATACCCTGTTAGCATAAAAAATGGTAGTAGGGCAGGGGCCAAAACCTACATTGGGATTTTCAGTTTATCATTGATTATCCATTGTGCCCTTTGCCCTATTAGTTAGTCCTGGCTATATGAACACGGAGATATTACAAAGCACATGCTACTACAGATGCCAATGTCTAGATAATCATTCTGATATATATTATATTAACCTATTATGTTTAGTCCTTTGATAATGCTAGTTCAGATGTCCTGTGTTAGTCCTGCTATTATATATAACTCAATACTACATTAATCTTCATATATTCTATCATTAGCTTCATCTTCTGCTTCATGAATAAAAAAAAAAGGTCGCTGTCGTGACATTATATGCCATGTATTCTAAAACCTATATTATGGCTAGCTTAGACAAAGCCTTTATCATTCTTTAGGTAGAAAGCTTACACTTGGGCAGTTCTTGGAGCTAAATAAGCCTGATGCACAGGGAGCTTTCTTTATTTTTCAGCATTTCTTTAAATGCAGATGTTGGAATTTGATAGTTGGGCAACTCTTCAAAGAATCGTCAGCATTCAACGGGAGCCTTCTTCATATTTTGGCATCACTTTCAGTGGGGATATTGGAATTTATGAGAATTTATTGCCCATTCTATTTTTGGAGCTAACCCAAGGACATATACTGATGGAGTGAAGATTTTAATTGAACGCGTATTTTTGGAGGCTGCACTATGGAAAGGAAGGACCATTTGAACGCTCCAATTTTGTCTGAGATGCCAAAGGTTGTGACCTTCGAAATTTCAACTCTCCATTCTTTGCAAAATGTTTTTCTGCTTTTGGATATTGTTTTTTTGCTGAATATTGAGTAATGAAGTTAGCATGTCACTATGTTTGAATAATGTTGCAATACATGATGAAATTGGAATGTCAGCTGAAAATTCTTGGCATGAGAGCAAGTAATAAGATGATTAAAATCATTCGATTGAAGATATCCAAATTGTGTAGAGTGTCAATGCTAGTGTAAGACTGCGTGATACCTTTTGATTGCAATGCCAGGAATGGCCAGGGGCCAAGCTTGGACTTCTTGTGTTGAATGTTCTTTCTAGCACGTGGCTAGAGGATCATTCTTTTGTATCTGGATCATGGTGGCAATGCCAAGAATGACAGTGGTGGACAATGAAGGTAGTTCCTTATCTGTGCCAAGCTTGGACTGCATAGAGGCGGCTAATGAAATTGCCCAGGGAGAAGCGCCCAATGCTTGACAACTATAAGATAAAATGAGATAAGGAAACTGTCGACTATAAAGGAGGCAATTCTTGGAATTTTATAGCTATAAAAGTGCCCAATGTTGACATTATGTAGAGAGAGGCAATACTGGGAATTTGAGTAGCAAGGGAATGCTTGGAATTTATTGCTGGGCATATATCACGAATGGGTAAAGGAATAGAACAGTGGCAAGAATTTAGTACTTAGAATTTTCTCTGTAGAGAAAGATCTAAATCTCACCACTAAAGGATGTTAATGTGTTTCTCTAAGACCCTCCACCATCATCCCAGCATCCCTATCTTCTCACATCTAAAGGTCGTTAATGTGTTTCTCTAGGCTACTCCACTATCATCCTAGCATCTATATCTTAAGCTTGAGGTGTTTATGTTACTTTCTACTGATAATTGAGGTGTCGCTTGCCAATTGGAGCATGCCATATGCGCCAAAAGCCATCTAATATCAGCAATCCTAATCGCGCAATATTCCAGTACATCTGGTAAAAGTTACTTACCAGTTTAAAATGACAGACAAAACCGACCATTACTTACGGGTGGATTCACGCTATAGTGGATCAGTTTTGGTGTCCCCATGTCCCCCCCAAATAGCTTAAAAGTATAGCTTGTATTTGTGGTTTAAGAAATGCATTTGTGGTTTGAGAATTTGTATAACATTGATTACGTTGATGCCTTTTCCAGTAACCGATGAGTAATTCTAATAATAACCAACCACTTCATTAATGCTGGAGGGAATGTTTTCAAATGCTCAAACGGTGGAAACGTAGAGGGAGTTTGTTCCTCATTCTTTTTTTTCGATATTATTTTGGTAAGTCTACAATGTGAAGCACATTTCTGAAAAATGGAGGAGAAAGATGTATTCTTAGATATGGCAGATGAAGAAATCCAGAACATCCAGAATGAAGATCCATTTGTTAGAGTGAGTTTGAGATCATTGTTGAAAGAAATTCAATCTGGGGAAGTTTTAGATTGTGGTTTAGAACATGCAACTATTTCTAGTGTCAATCTTGAGAATGCAGATGATATATCAATCGGTCATGATCCTAGTATTGTGGACAATACTATAAAGAATATCAAGAAGAGAAAAAAAGAGAGATACGAGCAAAAAGAACGTCCCAAGAAACAAAGACAGAGAAAAAAAGACAAAAAAGAAGCTAATGAGGCATTGGTGAAGATTGGAGTTCAAGACGGGTTGGATAAAAGTGGTGCAACAAAAAGGAGAGTAGTGTTAAACACCGTCAATTCATTCTTGAGGCAAACAAAAACAATGAATCTCCAGATTAAACGAGAAATATTGATTGATGTACTAGAACATAAAGCTATGGAAGAGATAGTTGGGGATCTCTTGAAGAATCTGGAAGCAAAAAACAACCATAATAGATAATATCGAGATTTCAATCCATATCATGAAGCAATCAACTAGTCTAGATTGTATGGCTGCTAAAAAATCTTGTTTAGCAATGGCAATAGGCAATGAACAGAAAAGCAGCTACAGAAAAATGGGAAAAGTTCTTGATGTTCATCCAAGAAATTTGACTGCTGCAAAGAGAGACAAATTTGAGATAAATTGCAATTCAGGAAAATGGGTGTACTATAGAAGGGGAAGAAGATGTGATTCCATTTCTGATTCTGTCATTGCTCTTGTACAGGATTTTTGGATTTCTAATACTAGGGTCTCTCCAAACACAAAGGATGTGAAATCTAGGAGACTTGAAAGAAATATCAGAGAAGAGCATGCTACACATTACTTAGAGCAAAGCCAAGTTAGTTACTACTCTATTATCTATCTACTCTTTCAAGCTTGATTTGATCACAGTTTTCTCCAGATCCTCTATAACAGATTATAGATTGTGTATTGTAGATAGTATATTATAGTTTTAGATCCAAGATAGATTGCATTATGGTTGGAATAGATTGTGGTTTTGGATTACATTGTGGTTAGATTAAACTGTGGTTCAAGTCATATTGTGATTCGTTGCATTGTGGTTTAAACTTGGTTGTGGTTGTAGATTACATTGTGGTTCTAGATTATGGTTTTGATTAGATTGTGGTTTTGGATTGGAATGTGGTTTTTGGTTTCAATTTTCTTGTGATTGTGGTTGTGGATTATATTGTGGGTCTAGATTATGGTTTGATGGATTGTGGTTTTAGGTTAGATTGTGATTTTAAGGTTTCTAATGGATATTGTTTTATTTTGTGGTTTGGAATTTCATTATTATAGTTTGAGGTTCATGTTTGCGGTTTGGGGTTTGAGATTGATAATCAACTATTGTTTTGTTCTTAGATGCAACTCTATAAAGCTTTCAAAGCAAAACATCCAAATGTCAAAGTTGGAGCTTCAGTTTTTCAAAATTTGAAGCCGTGGTTTGTAGTGAAGCTAGCAGAGTATAACACTTGTTGTTGCATACATCATGTCAGGTTACAAATGCTGCTGGATGGTTTAACTAAATTCAGGAAGAAGCACTCAAAGTCATGTACTTGTGAGTGCAAGATTTTTACAGACATCAGTGATCTTTGGAAATGTATTGTTTGCCAGAAGGGTGAGATTGATGAATTCTATAGTAAGGATTGTCTTGATGGTACTTGTAGTGAGTGTGGGATAAAGAAGTTTGAAATCTGCCCCAAGGAATTAGAGAGTGAGGAGGTTGTGAAATGGGAGTACATCGACTATGAACATGGAGGTGTGGATAAACGTGGAGAGCCTAAGAAAGTTTTGAAACACCAATACAAAGAGACCACACCAGCAGTGCTAATAAGCAAACTCAAAGACAGGTTGGAAAAATTTCCCCTCCACAATTTCAAATACAAATGGCAAGATAAACAGTTTCGTGAAATGCTCGATAATCTCCCTTCAGATGTCATAGTGTCGGTAGATTTTATGAAAATTACACATTGAAAGAGAGAACACAGTGTGCAATCTCAATATTGGACAAGCGTGCGGTGACCATTCTTGTCCACATTACTTATCATGTGGCTAAGAATGGTGAAGTAGTAAAAACACATTATTATATATCAGATGACCGCAAACATGATACCTTATTCGATGCGGCATTGCTTTAATATGCACTTCAATTATATGGAAGAGCAAGGACTGAAACCACGTAGGCACCGGGTTTTTTCGATGGTGCTTTGCATCACAATTCAAAGCCGCAAAGGCCATTTTATTTTATTGCTAGATACTCTTATCGGACTCTAATTCATATGATGTGGAATTACTTTGGTTCAAACCACGGAAAGGGAGAACATGATGGCAAGGTCAAATTAAAGAGATGGATCGGGAATGGTCCAACTCCTATATCCCGATATTAAGATAGAGAATGCACATGATATTGTGGAGGTCGCCAAGGAGTTATTTTCTTCGTACGGTTTCTTCTAAAGAGGAACCAAAACAAAAAAAGAAAGATATTAAAAGATTTTTTTTTTTTGGAAGTTAAAGCAGGAGAAGTCGATAGGCGTAAGGAATGGGGAGCACATACGGTGAAGGATACTCAAAAAATTCATAGTGTACGCACATTCAGCTTGGGATCAACAACTCAATTCTGAGTTCAAGATTCTCATGCTTTTGTAGTTTTTGTTTAGATGAACATTGGGATAGATGCGAGAATACGGCATATGTGAATAAGTGGGAACTAGTGGAAATTGAACCTGCTTCTTCATCTACTTGTGATGCAATTGAGGTTAGAAAGTCACAAAGGCCCTTATATTCAGGTGTTAATATTGCTCGACCGGGTCGGATGGTGGAGATTATTTTAGTTGGCAGCACCAAAAACAACCACGAAGGGGATGACTTTTGGTTGCTTGCATGTACAAGGGAGAAGTATGTAGTGGAAAAAGACTTCAAAGATAATGGAACGTGGTTCTTAAAAGGTGAAAGTATATTAGAAGGAACTTACTTCAAAAAATTCCAAGTTCAAAGAGAGGTTATGAATTATGTTCTCAAGAAGGAGCAAAAGGTTTACTCTACACAAGTATGTGGTGTTAGAATTCCACTAATGAAAGGAAATTATGCTATCAAAGGACATCCTGTATTTCACCTTCTAGATCCTAAGGATGAAGAACGGTCGAGCCAACTTACCACCGTGTTGTCGTGATGATGATGATGGTGATGGTGATGGTGATGGTGATGGTGATGGTGATGGTGATGGTGATGGTGATGGTGATGGTGATGGTGATGGTGATGGTGATGGTGATGGTGATGGTGATGATGATGATGGTGATGGTGATGGTGATGGTGAGTGAACACTTGTTGTTGTGAGCAGATGATGATGATGAACAGATCAAAGCCATCTGGGTTGTCGTGATGATGATTTTCATGTATTGATGTTTTAATAGATAATGATGATGATGATGAGTTGATATATCTTGTATTCTTCTACTTGTGTTTTCTGTGCTTGTATGATAATGTTATTGTTTAGACTTTATGTTATTAATGTTTCATTCATAACTAACATATGTTTAAAAGGTGTGTTGGTTTATTCATTTGATAGATATTGAATGAATAGGTGTTAGGTTCAAATCCAAGGATGTTAAGTTTGAATTTTGATAATTTTGGATCTATGTCTTACATGGTAGAGTACCCTAAACCTAATATCCCACACCAATATCCCACATGCCAAAGAAGCAAAAGTAGCATGTGTATATAAGATGCACCTAGAAGTGATTAAGTATCATGTGATTGGGCCTTGTTGACGAACCTTTGGAGACATCCAAGGGGGATGGACCTGTGGTGCGCGTAGGGGATGCCCTACAATTAGTCGAGCCACATTGGTCTGAGATCTAACGACCTCGAATCGGATATAATTCGAGGGTTCTCTTTAAACGGAAATTTCCGTACGGAGATTTACTGGGCGAGGGCGAGATAGGTCCCAATAAAAGTCGGAGTGGATATCCCACTATGATGGCTCACATGATCTAACCTCTAGGGTGGCCTCCTAGAGGGTGTAACCTCGGGGTGTATAGTATAGTGTCTTAGAGGTCTTAGAGGGTTGTTGTGAATGATATGCTTGTTGGGGGTGTTGTGAAGGGTGGCCTCCTAGAGGGTGTAACCCTCGAGGGTGTATAGTATAGTGTCTTAGAGGTCTTAGAGGGTTGTTGTGAATGATATGCTGTTGTGAATGATATGCTTGTGGGGGTGTTGTGACATCCTAATACATCCGGAGCGAGACATGGAGCATGGAGGCGCTTACATATGTATAAAGGTATGTATAATCTACATCCAAAATGGTACCATGCATAAAATCCCAAACAACAACTAAAAAGAAAAAAGAAAGTGAGTGAGTGAGGTAGTAGTGAGATGGGGCGCTTCCCCCTCGAGAGAATGAGGTCGATGAGTGATGAGTGAGGTGGGGCGCCCCTCGAAAGGGGATGAGTGAGGTGAGGTGGGGGCCCCTCGAATCGGGTAGGATGGAGAGGGTGGGGCGCTTCCCCATCAGCCGCTTGAGGAACTTTGCACATTAGACTAAGTCCTTAGAGAGGTCCTTAAAAAAGTGTCCTTAAGAAAATGAACTCCAGAACTCCAACTCCAAAAAAAAAAACAAACTCCAGACTAACTATACTATACAACTCAAAACGTCAAAAAGAAAAACAAACAAACCACAAACTCAAAACTCCATTTCTCAAAACTCCTACATAAACTCAAACTCCACAAACTCAAACTCAAATTCTCTCTTTTGAAAAGAAAAACAAACAAACCACAAACTCAAAACTCCATTTCTCAAAACTCCATTTCTCTTTGTGGCTTGTTACTACATAAACTCAAACTCCACAAACTCAAACTCCACAAACTCAAACTCAAATTCTCTCTTTTGTGACTTGTTACTACACAAACACAAACTCCACAAACTAAAACTCCAATTCTCTCTTTTGTGACTTGTTACTACACAAACACAAACTCCACAAACTAAAACTCCAATTCTCTCTGTGGGTTGTTACTACATAAACTCAAACTTCCAAACTCTAAACTCCACAAACTAAAACTCCAATTCTCTTTGTGGCGTGTTACTATATAAACTCAAACTCCACAAACTCAAACTCAAATTCTCTCTTTTTGTGACTTGTTACTACACAAACATAAACTCCACAAACTAAAACTCTAATTCTCTTTGTGGCTTGTTACTACATAAACTCAAACTTCCAAACTCTAAACTCCACAAACTAAAACTCCAATTCTCTTTGTGGCTTGTTACTACATAAATTCAAACTTCTGTGTTTACAATATATTCAAAATCTGAATAAGCAAGTCATGTCCATAATCTCTAAAAACTTGATTACATATACAAATAATCAAGTAATCCCTTATACTAGACACAACCTGTGGTGTAAAACATCGGTTTTGAATAGTGTAACCAATTAATGATGGCACATCTTCCTCCATGATGATTTTAGCAAACATACAAATATACAATCCACATGAATAACCATTTGATTGGAGAGGATGAGGGCTAAGATGGCACCACCGCAAATTCTCTTTGAATTGGGCTGCTCGTGGGGAAAGCTTGGCCAAAGCTTCTATTAGCCTGTTATAAGAGAGGAAAGTCAATTCCTACATAATCAAAATAAGTTTACATTTGAATTCACAAATTGACCACTTACCTGCTTATAGGTGTCCAATCATACCTTTGACAACCAAGGCTATCAAAGTGCAATATAAGCGGATAAGTGTAATTGCTAGGGGCTAAAAGACCCAATATCACAGCTGCAGTCCAATGATTCCTATGGCACATAGGAATAATCAAACATGCACAATGGTCCATATCCAATCCCAGCAACAATTTGGATATAACAAGTTCTTTTTTCATTTTTATATATCCATATGTTAGTGCATGACATATGTATACTTGTTTTCTTCGTTCCTCATCCAAATGTAGCCACTCATTTCTAAGCAAAATACACCATTTCTAAGCAAAATACACCATGCTATAAAGAGGTCACAACAGAAAGTACAATCCTAGGTATACAACAATTTACCTCATGAACAGATCAATGATCGTATTATTAAGCCATCGTGTCTCATTGTCCAGAATGTCTACGTCTGTGCTCGTTATAGTGATTGGGTTGGACTTCGGCAATACACCATGGGTAGAAAGTTGTCGAAGCAATTCTACTAGGGATCTGCTCCTCTTCCTCAATGCATTTATTAAGGTAAATAATACAATCCAAGGAAACAAATGCATTTTAACACATTTAGATTTCAAAGTAGATTTCGGATATCTTACACAATGTTTTGTAACAAATTAGATCTAAAATAGTTTATAGATTCTAGTAATAATCAAATCTTGTTCTTCTTCTTCATAGCCACAATAAATTTTTTCGGGAGATATCATCCAACCAATTTTCTATTGGATGATCTTGTACATATGTAGCAACACTATCGGCCGAGAAAGAAAGGCCCAACAACCATGGCTTCAAAACTTTGGTAAAATAGTCTCGATCACCTTGCTCGGGATTGAAGGTGATAGGAGTGACTATAGTGTGTCGGGCATTTTGTAACCTTTGTACATATGGTCATCAACCAAGAGTGTATTGACCACTTTATATGATCCTGCAAGAGGTTTGTGATTGTACACTTTCTCTAGAATCTTGAAGTTAATATTGATTTTATTAACTTTAGTGCATGCTCTAGTGAGTTCCTTTAGACCCCAATTTGGAATATTAATGCACTCCTTATATCTTCTGGAAAGAACTTTTTTAGTTATCGGGTTCAAGATGGTACCATCAAAATCAGCCCATATTGCAATGTCAAACTGGTTTATACACCACCAAGAAACTTCGAATAAATCTTTCACGAATACCAACATCTTTGTTTTGGAAAGCAACAAAAGTTCTAGTGGTGGATCCACCCTTGGTATGACATTCCTACTAGTTTGCTCGTAGAATTTTCCAAGCACACCATTGAAATCAAAGATCAATAGTTTTTAGACAACCCGATTCTCTTGATGGTCGGAGATGATGCACAATCACTTCGGTATAATAAGGTCCATTTTCTTCTCTTTGAACTCTCCATCAAATTGTCGGTACTAGTAAAAACAACAAGATACAACGGTCAAATATTGAGGAAGAAACGAGACAAAAAAGAAGCTAGGAAAAAAATGAAACCTTTTAACTCAATCAATGCGGTATCTTACTTGGTTGTTTTGTGGATGGTGGTTGAGGTAAAATGCTATTTGACATTACATTGTCATCATCAAATTGTATTTCTTGAGCCAAGAGAATTGCTATATATTTAGAGAATTAGTACACTAATTTACTAAGCGTAATGGAACAAAAGTGAAGGAAGAATACCTTTGTTTTTTCTAGTAGATATCTCTTGACATTTTCGGTTTGATTTCCAATTTGCTACTTGTATCTATACCTAAAGAAATTATAGCTTCAATTATGAATAATATTAGAACTATCAAAGGAATAATAAAATTAGTATCTTAAACCAACCCGATATGAAATCTTTGACTTCTACTACAAAAGTGGTTTTTAATGCAACGAACTTCTCCTCATTGTCGAAGCTAGAAAGCGGTTTTTTTTAGATCGGTGGACTCCGCTTGCTTGGTAGAGCTAGAGGGTTTATTGAGCTTATCCTCCTTGTTGAAGCTAGAAAGTGGGTTTTGGGATCGCGGTGGAAACTTCCCGCTTGGTAAAGCTAGAAGGGCTAGGAGGTCCAAATAGAGAAGGTTCATTGTAGCTTTTGGAGACATCTACGCACTTGGCGTAAATTTGGAAGCATCGAAGATATCTTTTGACTTGACTCTTCATTTAGATTTGACCGCAATTTGAAGCTGCGACTTGACTCTTCATTTAGATTTGATTTGCAATTTGAAGCACGCATGCGAGGAAGATACAAGAAGAATGAAAAATAACATAAGTTATTCTAATACAAACTATTAACTTTTACATTACCTTGTTTCTCACTTTCTCGATTGTCCAAAGTGCTCTTCTTTCTCAATTTCAGGGTTGTGTTGCATTCTCCACTTGGATCTTTTGCTCTTCTATCTGTGAGAATAGATATCCCTTATCTCTACTTGTGCTTGCATATGTGGGATTCATATGGACATCTAAAAGGACAACCAACAAAACCATCAACATTAAATGATGTTAAGAAGTTGATTGCTTAACCACTTATACATACCATATGAGTGTACAACTTTCTTCACGCCAAATGCAAGAAATCCAAGTGGCGGATATGATCCGTTACAATCTGGCTACAACACTTATCCCTATAATCGAAAACAAGAAATTATACACATCAATTTAAAGAGCTTAATGATCAAAATATAACTATTGTTAAGATCAAAATTTACTTTTGCTCATACCTTAATAATGAGGCCAAACATTGAATATGGTAAAGATGGTTACACTCTGTAGTAACAAAGGCGATGGCTTCCCATCATATTCCAAGAATCTTCTACAATAGGGACATACACGTTCGGTGAGTCTGATAGGAAATTTGTTTCTATAGACTCGGGTAGATAAGGATCTAGTTTAATCCGTTCTCAAGGACATTGCGACCTTCAATAAGCCTTTCAAGACACGGTCCGAGTTTTTGCAATCTCATCATTGTCCCCTTGCCTCCTCTTCTCAATAGCATCAAGATCTTCCTCTACAACAACCAATGATGCCACAACTTTAACTACCTCGGCTTCCTTCATATCTACCACACATTTGCACACTGCGGTTGCTTCCTTTGTCATTCCTTGCATCAAGCATTTGATGTCTACAATTTCTTGCATATAATGCTCCTTCTTCTCCCTCAATGATTTGAAGGTTTTCTTCAACTCTTTCCATTTGTTATATGATTTATTGTAGCCTACAATCAACCTCTTTCACCTTCAATTCGTTGGACTCCTTCCATTTTGTCATCACCCGTAAGGAATGTGAATGAAACAATTCAAGAATTAGTTACTGGGGATACAAGTATATTCCACAATCTAAAGAAACTTTATTAAAGGCTCAATCCACAATCTATATTCCACTCACTATAATTCAGGTCCAATCTATAAAATATAATCCACAAAGCACAAAGTATAAATCCTTAACCACAATTTAACCATCACAAATGCAAAACCACAAACCAGCACAAATGCAAAACCACAAACCACAAAACACAATATAAAATTCCCCCAATCCACAAACCAAAACATGCAACCACAAACCACAAACCACAAACTACAGAACACAATATAAAATTCACTCAATCCACAAACTAAGACACCCAACTCATAAACCAAATCCATTAACCCCAAACCACAAATCATAAACCACAAACAACAAATCCAAATATATAAACTACAATCTAAATTCACAAACTCTAAATCACAATTATATACTACAAATAATATAAATTCACAACTCCAATTTAAGAACTCCAAACCACAATTCTACTAAAGAACTACAATTTAAGAACTGCTGACAAAAACTATCACAAAAACTATGACCACAATAACCAGAAAGGTTAGGCTATGAACAAACCAATGATTATTAAGACTCTACAATGTTTATCAAAAAGTACTTACTATCAGAATGTCCAAAGGTAAAATCTCCTTTTGCATCTCCAACTTTCTTTGAAACCACCCACATTGTGTTCGTAAGCTCATTTGACAAAATGCAAATTAAACAAAATAAAAACTACAACTTGTATTACCATATTTCTGTCTCTTAGACTCCACGGTTTTAGAATATGATGAAGCCAATCGTGGTTCAGTGATGCCTGAATCTTGTATAGGTTTTAGTGCTTTTCTAGTCCCACTATCTTCTTGGATGGGTATATTATCTTCTTCTAGCATTGAAGACCTCTTTTTTGAAGCATGCTTATAAAAACTCAACCAATCTATATCCTTACCTTTAACATCATGCAAAACCATGCTACGACCATAACTTGACTAACTTTGCCCATTTTGAACATGACTCCTTTCCTCATAGATTGCCCTATAAATGCTTTCGAAAAAGCCTCTTTCTTTTCTTTTTTTCGAGCCCTCAATCTATAGGATTGTTTATTCTCCACCTTTGGTCCCCAATACTTGCATCTCTAATGGATCCACAAACTTTTCCTCATGTTTTAACAAATCCCTGTATGATAATCCACTATCATTCAAGACATTTTTTTCATTTCTACAACCATGAAATTTAAGAGACCAAGGATTGAACCAACTCCACAAGGTCAAAAATCAATCAAAATTGGCACTACATACAACAAAAAAGCTTTGCCACAAGCTCTAGCTATGATCCGACAATCTTTATGCTATGATCCACAAGCTATGATCCACAAGATCCGGCCGTGCTTCCTAATCTCTATTTAGGTCTTTTCACAAGGTCAAAAATCAATGGAAACAAAATCGTACCTTTGCATATAGCAAAGCTTTTCCCAAAAGCTTTTCCCATGATTTGGCAAGCTATGATCCGCCAATCTGTTTGGTGGCTATGATCCACAAGATCTGTTTGGCTATGATCCACAAGCTTCACGATCCACAAGATCGGCTATTCTTCTACGGTCTCTATTTAGGTCTTTTTTGGTGTTTTTGGTTATTTTTTGGCGGTCCACGTTATTTTGGTCTCCGTGGCATTTGGCTTGTGTGGCAAATTCAAAAAGTCCTATTCTCGAGAAAGATATCATGCCAAAGAGAGGGAATTTTATTTTTGCACTATCATAAATGCTAAATGATTTGAATTTTTGTGTGTACAAACCACAATCTTGAACTATGTTTTGGACTATTTTTGTGGTGCAAAAATGAGCAAAATTGAGACACCATACCATGAATCCACCCTTACCAGTTTAAAATAACATGTTTACCAAAACCAACTGTTATGTTGTAGTCAAATCAAAGTAAATGCATCACATTAAGAATCAAGGTTTTTGTAGGCATGAG
The DNA here is from genome assembly GCA_021234155.1 of Isoetes taiwanensis. Lineage (NCBI taxonomy): Eukaryota > Viridiplantae > Streptophyta > Lycopodiopsida > Isoetales > Isoetaceae > Isoetes > Isoetes taiwanensis. The sequence continues at coordinate 28,731 of JAJEKV010000851.1, read as the reverse complement.
AAAGAATTTGGAAAAAGAATACCATGTGATCCTCCAAGGCAATTTATTGAACACAAAGTTTCAAGGTTTGATTGTGGCTTATTGGAAAAGCAAAGTTTAGACTGGGAAAAGATTAGCTGCAACTACTGCCCAGATTTACAACCTTTTTAAAGAGATGCCAAACAAGAGCCACTTGATCAAATATTCCAAAATAACAAGTTCTATTGGAAGCACTCACGAGTGGAAAGAAGGGGCCATTAAGCACTACAAGAGTCCAAGTGCTTGATGAGACATTTACAAGATTTTGAAATAAGCCAACATGCTGAACAAAATACTAGTATTCCTTACATGCAGTCAAATAAAAATGTCATTTGCTCAATGAGTCGAATAGAATGTTTAGTGAATGGGTCAAGATATCACTCTTTAGAAGTGACCAAGTCAGCCAGATTAAATCTGCTATTAGAATCTCACATCATAGTGATGGTGGCACCACATTATGGAATAGTAATGTTCAATCAATATGAACACTCTTGGAAAATAGCACGCGATGCTCTTCTCGAGATTTCAATCTCAAATACTCATCATTATCTCTTTCTTTTGTTGGATCAATTTCTATCACCAAAGTTTGATGGCTCCACATTTGATGGAACCCCAATGTATTGGATGTAGAATATGAGACCCCACTAGGTAACGAAATGATTGGTTTGTGGGCACTAAAAGTATTTGCTCCCTTTTGTAATTGCTTTAAGGATACATTCTTTTAACTCTAAAGGCAAGGAAGCCTTTATATGACTTCTGTAGCAACGTAGAAATATCGTTAAGGAAACATACAAGGGTGCATGGAAATATAAATGGCCTTTCAAAGTACATGACACTCACCACACTATCCATTCTATGACACTCACCATACTATCCATTCTATGACACTCACCACACTAACCATTCTTTCGCAGTACACGACACCGTTCTTTCCCATACTATCCGTTCTTTCATCTGGGTGCATGACACTCACCACACTATCCTTTGTTTTGCAATACACGACACTTATCACACTATCCATTCTTTCATGTAGGCGTTTGTTACTAGGAAAGGACTAACTGCAAGGCAAACGAGAACCACCAAGATGGCCTTCATTGCCACGATACTTTATATTAGTAATATGAAATGGGGGGTTAATTATGCCAGAACAACACATAATATTGGTCTAACAGAATCTTGAAGAAAGTAGATGCTTTGAAATCAGCCATGGAGAACAGCGAGGACTATCAGATAGAATGATATGCGGGGTTGACATTGAGGGCGGATGTATGCCTGTCGTTGACAAGTAAATCACAATTAACGGTCTTGAAAGGCACTCTACCATGTGGAAAGATGTAGACAAAGGCGGTAAGTCATTGAAAAGAATAAAAAAATCCGGGGACAAAGGTGACGACAGACTAAGAATAAAGTTACCCCGAATGTAGTGTCGTCGCAGAATCACGACCATTGGAGATTCTGCAGAATCACGACGGTTAAGATCATGCCACGTCAGCACATTCATGTGACTTTATTTTCTAAGGCGGCGAAGGGTCACACTTCTTGCCATGTTCTATGTTGTGATAACATCATATGGGAACAAGGCAAGAAGGTGAAGAAACAAAACGTCCAAAACAAACCAAAGGAAAAAGAAAGTTTAAATACAACGTACTAAAACAACTAATAACACTATGACACGTGGAAGATTACCTGGCAAAAAGAAAGGGGCGAAATCTCCACGTGGGATGGAACGTGGCATATGTGTGACTTCAGATGTGTTTGCCAGCTCGGATATACCCTAGTATTCAATAAAAAAAGCATGACACGTGGCAGATCAACTGGAATAAAATAAGATTTATATTTCCACGTGGGATAAGACGTGGCGTATGTGGGCTTCGTGGGTTTTGCCACGTCAGCGCCGGAGTAAAACGGAGGAGAACGCGTAGCTTTTGGCTATGGCGTTGGCTGGATCCAGCGAAACGGAAAGCGTAGAAGGCACTACTACGACGGGCAGGACCGGTCCGTGTTGGACTGGTCGGCACATTCTATAAAGCCTTTCCACGGGCTTCCTCCAGTCATTTCCCTTTCTCGCCTCTCTTTTGCAGCTCCTACCCGCTTTTCCTTTTCATTCTGGTGCCAGCTTTCTTCTTTTGATCCATCTGGGCAGTTTCGCGCCTAGATTTAATCTGGCTTTTTCTCAGAATTTCCCACCTGATTCGCTACTTTTCTCAACTGGGTTTGTGCAATTTGGTTAAATTCTGCTACAAAACCCTCTGGTTGAACGATTCCGATCACTATTTCTGTTTCTGGGTCCGATTCGAATTTGGTTGCAAATTGATGCTAAATCCGCTCCCTCGTTCTGGCATTGCGCTAATTCAAGCTTCGTTCAGCGATCTTTTTTATAGCATACGTTTTTGGGCTATGGCGATTCGCTAAGAAATCTTTTAAATATAAGAATTCAGCATTTTGGGTTTCTGATTTAGCGACTAAAAAAATTTGAGCTTAAATACATAATTCTTTACCTACACACTGCATCAGATTCAGACGTTGGCTATGGCGCCAAGACAGAAAGAATCTGCTCTGTTTCGGATAATTTATTTCTGTTCTATTCTTCTAACATTCCTTGCCGGAGTACATTCGGCAGATCCGAGCCAATTTTTTGTTTGGAATGTGGCATATAAGACTCTGTCGCCTTTGGGTGTTCCACAGCGAGTAACTAACCTACCCTTTTCTTGCTCTGATACAAATCATTTTTTATTTTTAATGATCTGTCTGTTTTACAGTTTTGATCCCAGAAGATTTCATTATGATTTAGCATTCTTGATCTGCAGGTCATTACAATTAACGACCAGTTTCCGGGCCCCCAAATCGACACCATAACTAACAATGTTCTGGTAATCAATGTGTTCAACAATTTAGACGAGCCTCTTCTTTTCACATGGTAAATCCGGCAACAAATTCAAACTAATGCTTAAGAACAGATTATCTGTTCAAGATTTCTGAGATTTGCCCATTTTTTTAATTTGAAATGCCAGGAACGGGATTCAGCAACGAAAATCGTCATGGCAAGATGGAGTTTTAGGAACGAATTGCCCGATTCTGCCAGGCAAGAACTGGACGTATCAGTTTCAAGCCAAGGATCAAATAGGATCGTTTTTCTATTATCCATCCAATCTGCTCCAGCGAGCAGCAGGAGGATATGGAGGAATTACGATTTATAATCGAGCAGTAATTAAAGTTCCTTACAATACTCCGGCAGCCCAATTCACGATTCTTGCTGGAGATTGGTACACGAAAGATCACACTGTAAGAAATCTTGGGTTCCGGCGAATTTCTGAAGAACAAGGTTCTGAAACCATTTTTTTTTCACAGGTTCTTCGATCTGCGCTTGATGCGGGCTCTGATTTAGGCCTGCCCAACGGAGTTCTGATCAATGGCCGCCCTTCGGGCTCAATCTTTACAGTGGAACAAGGTACTTAATTAAATATAACATCCAAGAACAGAGGTTTTAGTCAGTTTTAAGCTCCAAAAAAAATTCTTAATCTATACTTTCCAATGCAAGGATCACATATTTAATCAGTCTTTGATGCGAAAAAACTGCAAATCATTCCGGATTTATATTTAAATTGTCTGTGGCAGGAAAAACATACCGGATCAAAATTTCCAACGTGGGTGTCTATTTTTCGATCAATTTCAGGATTCAAGGGCACAAGCTGCTCTTGGTTGAAACAGAAGGATCATATACGCTGCAAACATATTACGATTCGTTAGATATTCATATGGGTCAATCATATTCCGTGCTTGTAACAGCTGATCAATCTCCTGGCGATTTCTATATTGTTGCCACTACCAGATTTTATTGGCCGGTTTTTAACGGCGTGGGCGTTCTTCACTACTCCAATTCCCGTTCTTCAGTTTCCGGCGCCCTTCCCGCGGGCCCAAACGCTGGCGATGTCAATTTTTCCTTCAATCAGGCCCGATCCATCAGGTCTGAACCAAACCCAATTCGGAAAATCAGTTTAGGGTTCTTCAATTCATAGATCTGCCACATTTTTCTTCTGTTCTTGAATTTTTCCCCCTTTCTTTTTTTTTTCCTTTTGAATTTTTGCAATTTGGCAACAAATTTGTTAGATCTAGGATCTCGCAAGGTTTTTTCTTAATAATTCTTCGGTTTGCAGATGGAATTTGACCACCGGAGCTGCCCGGCCTAACCCACAAGGATCATACCATTACGGCAAGATCAATGTTTCTCGCACAATTATTCTATCAAATTCCGCTCCGTCCATCAATGGCAAACTTAGATATGCAGTAAATGATATTTCTTACGTAAATCCGACAACGCCTCTCAAATTGGCAGATTATTTCAAGATCTCTGGAGTCTTTACTTTGAATTCCATCCCTGATTCCCCGCAAGGAAGAACTCCGGCGCTCGGAACATCTGTTCTATCGATTGATTACCACGCCTTTGTGGAAATTATCTTCCAAAATTCTGAAAATACGGTTCAGTCATGGCATCTAGACGGCTATAATTTCTTCGTTGTCGGGTAAGATTCTTCAATCCGCCATAGCCAGATCCTTCTTCTAAGCTTCAAATCTAATCCGGCGGTGCAATTGTTTACCAGAATGGGTCCTGGGAAGTGGAATACGATTCAAAGGCAGACTTACAACTTGTATGATGCCGTTGCGCGAAGCACAGTGCAGGTTTGAGCTTCAAAATTCGATCTAATTTCTTAAAATTTCTGAGATTGGGCTGAAGATTTTTATGAATTTGGAAGTGCCCAATACGCGAATTGTTTGATTCAATCTGGCAAAAATTTGTTTCAGGTGTATGCGCAATCGTGGACAGCGATCTACGTTTCGTTCGACAATGTGGGGATGTGGAATCTGCGGTCGCAAAATATTGCAAGGCAATACCTTGGGCAGGAGCTCTACATTCGGATTTATGACCCATCAAAGTCTTACAGAAACGAGAACCCTATTCCTGCCAATGTTCTACTGTGTGGCAAAGCTGGATCTTCATAACCATTCCATCTAACAAATATAAGTTGATCAAAATATATATATGATCAACATGCATGTACCAACAACCTTCTCTTGTTAAATCTCTCTTCCTAGCAAATAAGAGATCTTGTGTTAAGTAAGTAGTAGATATTGTGTTAATCTCTCTTCGGATATTTAAGGGACCATTTGTATTTCCCTATGTGTTCATCTCTCTTGAGACATTTAAGGGACCAGCCTCTTGCCCCTATGCTGCCATGTGATAAGACGTATCATATACATTCTAATAAATTGTGTCTTCTACTCATAGTCTAAAAGACATATACCAATATATATATGATCATTGTACATGTATATTACTTTATTTCTGGAATAGGTAATTTTCACCAGCAGAAAATTTCGCCTTGAAATTTCCTGGCGGCCGACAAGCGAGCGGCGCCGCCCGCGAGCCTGGTGGCCGCCAGGAAATTTCACGGCGAAATTTTTGCCGGTGAAAATTACATGACGAAAAAAAAGGGACCTTGAAATTTTTTTCTTTTTTCACTTTTCCGGCTATTTTCTGGCAGAAATCCGGCGGATTCATGGCGGCGCCGCTTAACAGGGGACGATAGAAAACCAACTGAACAGGAGGCAATCGACTGCAAATCGACTCGAAGTTTCGCGATGAAAGAATCAGGTGTTTGAGGTTGAAATTTCATGGTCCCTTTTTTTTCGTTCTTAAAAGCTCTTCGATGGAAAAAAAGAGGGGAGATGGAGCCCCCTATGGTTTCTGCCGGAGGCTGCTTGACGTTTTTGTTCATATCTTGAGCTACCAACCTCGGATTTAGGTGGTTTTTGGCTCGTTAGAAAGCTGAAAGCTTTTTTCAACGGTATGTGGCATTGTAGGTTTCAAATCCTGATTGATAGCCGTTTTGGCCCTAAATAGTTTCGGTGGCAGATAGCCATTTTGGCCGTAATAGTTTCGGCCCCTTTGAAAAGGAATGGCGCCAACTTCCAAATTGCCTGCAAAATCTCCTATATCCATGTGAGGGGAGTGGCTTCTTCCCCAAGTAAAAGGAGCAGGTTATCTTTTTACCTGTCTAAGTTTTTTACTACCTTTTGCTGCCTTCAAGAGCATAAATGCCGCCAAGATGATGTACAAAAAGTAGCTAATATATTTGGACGTGAGTATAATATTTTGGTGTCTGTTGTTGATGCATCTAAGGCTGGTGTGCTTATTGCATGTAAGTCCTCTGTGGATGTCACTTTACTCAAACAGATAGGTTTGGGCAGTGGATAATAATCAAGTGGAAGGATAAGGGCCAAGAATGGGGTTTGATAAATATCTATGCTCATAATAGACCACCTCGCCAAATGTCGTGCTTTGTGAGCAAATCGTGAGGAGTAATTCATCTTGGGCATAATGTTGCATGGTTGCTGGTTGGTGACTTTAACATGGTTGAATTGGTCGAGGTTCTGAAGTGGTGCAAAGGTTTGAGCACGAACAATGGTTTATGCCTTTTACATGATTGTCAGCTTATAGAGATTGATGGGGTCCTTCACGTGGTGTAATGATTAGGCAGGAGTTGGCAGAGCACATGCAAGACATAATAGAGGGTACTTTAATACTTGTGCAGCTGCTTTGCTAGTAGATTTTTGTCGCTCGAATCTTCTGGATAGTTCCGTGTCTGGTCATAATCCGCAACTCTTATCCAATGATGTGGCTAATTGTTGTAGACCTACTAGAACTTACTTTAAGCTTAGTTGCAAGTACTTGGTGGATGATGAGTTCAAAGTTGATTGTAATCGAGTTTCGTCTCGGTCTTTCTCACCTCGTAGGGGCATATATGGGATTGTTGCAGCATTGTGAAGTCATTTGCAAAAGAATGGGGAAGAGTCAGAGCTGCTGAAGCTAGAGGACTCTTAACTGTATTGTACCAGAAATTAGAACTCCATGGCGCGTGGCCCTACTAGTGGAGTTAGGGAAAAGGGGTTACTATCTCAGATCAAGGCTATAGGAATTGTAAAAGCCTTGGAAGCCAAAGTGAAGGCAGGGTTGCAATAGTTCAAGGATGGAGATAGATATACCCGGTTCCTTTTTGCCGCTGCAAAAAGAAAGAAACTTGCCACTTCTATACATTCTTTGGTGTTGCTAGATGGCTCTCTTATCTCTGATCCTGTGTATCTTAAGCAGTATCTTCGTCAGCACTTTTTTTTCATTCTTTCTGTGACTTCCATTGCCCTTTCAAGAGAACATACAATTGGTTGTGTTGACTAAGTTGTGTTGCATAATTTCTGAAGAGCAAAGGTTGCTTCTTGGGTCTAATATTGTGAAGGATGGTTTAAAAGGAGCTGTGGCTCTCTTAGAAAATGACATATGCCCTAGTCTAGATGGCTTCCCTATTGAATTCTTTCAGAAGTGCTGGGACTGGTTGGAGGATGATTGTTGATGGCAAACCTGGCTAAACCACCAACCTCAGGTCAAAGAAGTGATAATCTTGGTCTAGGACCTCCAGATCACTTGAGGTGATCACTCTGTGCTGGAATATCTGTGTTTAGACCTCCAGAAAACAAGATTTCACTAGTTTCCCTAAAGCTAAAAAAGCTAGTCTTGTTCAAACAGGCACAGAAACCAATGCACTCGACATTTTGAGCCCAAATAAGCATAGCATGATACAATGATATGTGTAAAAAGTGTTGTAGAAAGTCTATGCAAAGAATCTCCACGGTTGGTGAGGAATATTGATTCTTGACTGAGTCAGAAACTAGTCAATGGACTGGACAGTGCACCAAATTTTGCCAAATGAAAACGATGATGAATTTTTGATTCAACTATATTCTGACAGTGAGCACAGGACCTGCACAATAAGTGCATGCTATTTTCAAGGTCAAAAAATCAGTATGTGGTTTAAAAAACATGTTTAAGCATCAAATATCTATAAAAAAAATGAGACAGACTTTGAAACATTAGATGATTGCTCTTCCCTCCTTTTTTTACTTTTTCAACTTTTCCTTTTCCAAATGATTGTACTAGATGCAACTGTAGCCTCGGATGCAACCAGATACAGATATGTAGTTTTTTTCTATTTTTCGAGTTAATTTAGATGCAAGCGCAACAAATAATATTTTCCAAGGTCAGATTTTCATTCAACTGGAAGCAGAGTCATCACATTTGATATCATGTTAATGATCAAGATGATCAATTAACAAGTCATCTCTAAAAACACACAAATCATGAATTTTTTTGGATACAAATTGATCATAATATGCCTCAGGATTGATTTCTTAAGGCAGGAGGATCTCTCAGCATCAATTCCGACTTCACTCTTCAGGTACTTCGTCTTCGAATCGCGCAAAAGCCCACGAAATTTTCTGAATCGATTTGCCCCCCTTTTGAAAATGCTCTGTTCTGTTTCCATTCTTGCAAAATCCAACAGATTACTCGTTGTTTAGCACAGGCTTAGGGTAGTCATGATTAGGTAGTTTCCAGCTGCTAAAAATCCGTTTCTTGGCCTGCAAATTTTAGGGTTCTTGATTTTTCTTGCGAAGAAATATCCCACAGGCAGGAATGAAAAAGTGGGCCAAGGTATAAATATAGATCCATTTCCCTGTTTATTGATTACATGGTCTCCTCCCACGCCAAGCTTGGCTCGTGTTTCGACTTGGCATGCCAGGGGGGACGCCACTTGGCAGAGGATGAGAGGGTAGATAGATGGGGGGTAGATGTAGGTAGGTTTTACCATTTTTTTCAATGAGGCGCGTTTCCCAAGGAAGCCATTTAGAAGGTCAATATAAACTCTTTTTTCAAAAATGTTTGTGCCAGGTGGCATGATTTCATGAGGGCTACCAGGTGGTATCATCAAATTTTCGAATGAAATACTTTGATTTTTTTTTGTGGGAAAAATAAATGAAGTGACTAGGCATGGGACTTGGTGAGGTGGCAAAAATGATGATGATGTGGCACTTAAGGGTTGGTAACCATCTTTTCCCCTAGTCAAAATGATTTTTGGCAATAGGTTAGAATGAGGTGGCAAGGAGGAAGAACAAGGCTAATAGGCTCATTTTCCAAGCATTTCAATTTTATGGTTGACCAACTTTTGGGTTTGGTCAAAACTTGCCTAGTCATCATTTGATGATGTAAAGTGATGTGATGATGTAGAATGATGTAATGATGTTGAGTGATGTAATGGTGTGGAGTGATGTGATGATGTGGACACTTGTTGCTTAGGTGGCAACTTGGTGGATGACATATGGAAGTAGCAAATAATGAGTGGACCAAAGTAGCTTTGTAGGTGATGACATGTGTGTCTAGCCATCATGCCATGTCACCTAGAAGTGGTGACTAGGCAAATTCGTGCTTAGCTTTTTCCTTCTTTTTTTTTTATTTTGGTTAGCAAAAATGCTTTTTTAGCTTTAGCTACTTGGTGTGAAGTGCATGATAATGGAATGGTGTGATGAAGAATAGTAACATGAAACTTGATGCTAGGCAATCTCTTTGGTGTAACAACTTTCTTGGAAATTGTGCCTTAGGTAGTGGTAGGTCAACTATGGAACAAGAGGCTATGTGTGAGATGAATAATGGTATAGGGTATGGAGATGCAAAAAAAAATAAAATAAGGGTAATGGTATATTGGAAATGAGGTCAATGTGAAGGAATAGAGACAGAAATGACAATATGAAGGAGAAAAATACCATTTTCATAGCTTGCAATCTTCATAGGGGTCTTCCAAACTTCTAGATGCTTAGATCCTCTCAATGTGTGACCTTGATTCCAGTTCAATGTCTTCACTTGATTCTTCAACATAGTATCTTCTCTTTTTTTTTGTAATATGAATAAGATTTGATGGCACCTTGCCATGCCATAGCAGGGCAACATCATGCTAAACAAGGAAAAGAAATGGCTGGTCCCCTCAGCCTTGTGAGCAAAAAATGGAATATGACAGAAGAGTAATGATGGTAGTGCAAGAGAATGAAAATTCGAGAATATGGGCAAAGAAGGTGATAAAAAGAGATGAAAAAAAAAAAATGGGAATGAAGTTGGAGAAAGTCCGTGCATGGATGGACATAGTGATGTGAATGATGCTTGAGTGAATGTCTTGAAGGATGTTTGTATGGAGCTGGAAATCGGGGACTTGATTTTGAGAGTGATTTGACTCGTGGACTGACTTGACTTGTTTGACTTCTCTTGAAAGATGTGTGGAGCGAGAACGAAGACTTGAGTTGGGAGTATTTTTATCTTTTTTCTAAAACTTGAGCCACCTTTATGGAAGGCTTATGGAAGGTAGCAGGTCATGTTCTCTCTTTTTTTGAAAATGATTTGGGAAGCAAGGGCTAGATGAGAATGGAACAAAGGGCGGATGAAAATGAATGGAATGTATCGGGTGGACTGCGCCATTAATGGAAAATATGATGTCGATTACCACGCTCTCCCAGCCTAACCGTAGTAATGTTTAGGCGTTTGGGATCCCGCATCAATGAAGAATTACCGGCTGATATGAATTGGAGGGCAACTATTTGCTCGGTGGAGATTATTCAGACCGTGAACTGTCATGACAAGTTTTACATATGTTAGAAAACAATTCCTCCTATGCTTTCATGATTGTGAACTCAACCTGCAACATCATAATACACACAAGATATTAAAGTTAAAACCTATTCTCTCTCTTTTTTTTTTTTTTTTTTTTTTTTTTTTTTTTTTGAAAGTAATTTCAAAATAATGTCAAAAGAGCACAAGCACCCACATCTTTAAGGAACATGCCTATTAATTTTAAAGCTAGTGTCTCTAATAATTCAAGTGGCTAACTATCCAAATGGCTATCCTATTCAAACAAACTCATACAAACATGTTGTTGCCAATATCTTTTTAGATGTAATATGTTTATAGGGTTCATGAGCCGCTGTCCTGTTATGATATCTTCTAGGAAGTAAGAATTTGTACCTGCTTGTCCACAGATTTTGTATGGCCCTTCCCATAAACAGTCAAATTTACCTGCTGTGTTTTCCCTTGCCTTGTCCCATTTGAGAACTAGCTCCCCTTCTTTGAAACTTCCTTGCAATTTGTGAATGGCTTTGAATGCTGCTGCATCTTTTGCCTTCTTAAGCAAGATGGCATTCTCTACTTCAAATCTCTCTTCTTCTAGATGGAGCAACCTATCAAACCTATCTTTGTATGCTTCCTCCATCTCATTTTGAATCTTTAGAGCTAACCTTAAGGAAGGCAACTCTAGTTCCACTGGAACAACAGCCTCAACACCATAGACAAGAGCAAAAGGAGTATGATTAGTAGCATTTTTAATTGTAGTTCTATATGCCCAAAGTGCATCATGTAATTTAAGGTGCCAATCCTTTTTATGTACTTCTATTGTCTTCTTGAGAATACCTTTTAGAACTTTGTTGGTGGACTCGGCTTGGCCCATTGCCCCGAGGGTAGTATCTTTGAGCTTTTCACATGCTTTACTTTCAAGGTTTTAGGAGGTTGCTGATCACATCATTTATGAACTGTGTGCCTCTGTCGTAAACTATTTTCAGAGGAATACCAAATCTAGTGCAAATGTTTTCATGGAGGAACCTAGCGGTTGTTAAAGCATTTGCTTGTCCATTTGGTGAAAAAATCATTGCCACCGGTATGTATTCATCTTTGAGAGGGAGAATTTGGATGTATAGGCCCTATGAAGTCTAGTCCCCAAGTTTGGAATGGACACGGAGACGTGATGCTAGTCAAGGCAAAGAAGTCAAGAATTCTTTTTCCATGTATCCGGCATTTATGGCATCTCCCGATAGTCTCATAACAATCTTTAAACAAAATTTGGGCCAGTAATATCCGGACTGAGTATCTTCTTTGCGCGGTTGTATCACCGGTATAATGGCCTCCACAAATTCCTTCATGGCAAGCTTCTAGAATCAACTTCGACCTAAGGTTTGATGGACCTATCAACACACCTTAGTAGAACACCGTTTGATCAATCTTACATAATACCTCTCCAATCATTCTCAGTATGTTTTTGCTTTTTCTTTGAATCTTCTCAAACCCCATTTGCTTGTAAAGTTTTTTGGTGCCTCTTCATGTTTGAGAAACTTGATGATTTCATCCTCCCAGTCCTCTTGCATCTTACTAGATAGCACAAGGTTAGTAGCAATGTCACACACTTCATCAGTACTTAAACCATTAAAATCTTCAAACTCAAACACCTTATTGGTCAAATAATCACTAGGACTCTTAATTGTTTTGACAGTCCTAACCTTTAAATTGTAATCAGTATCTTGCATGCCCATCTACATAATTTAGCCTTACTCGAAGTTTTTTAAAAAGATGGGAATAGGATTTTGATGTATCATTACTTTCACCTCATTGTGTTGAACTATATGACCAAGCCTTTGCAGAAAAAACATTATTCCAGCTGCACTTTTTTCCATTCTAGGGTATCTGTTCTCAAAGATCGGACCAAATTTTGGCTTTGGCAAAAAGATATTATTCCATGTTTCTGCATGAGTGCTATGCCTACAGCTTTGCTAGTGACACTGATATATGCCTGGAATGGTTGAGCAAGGTCTGGTGGTTTCAGAATCTCTGATTGGCATATGGAAGTTATCAATAGGTCAAATGCAGCTTGGCATTCATCTGTCCATTCTATTGTAATGAATTTGCTGTCACTCTTATTATACTTGCCAACACGTGTCAAAGCTGCCAAAGGACTTATGATATGTGAAAAGTTAGGCACATACATTCTTAAAAAACTTGTCAAGCCCATGAAACTCTTCACCTGTTTTAGGGTTTTAGGTGGAGCCAATTTCTTCAAAGCCTCCATTTTTCCTTCAGATACTTTGATCCCTTGAGTAGATACCTCATGGCCTAGCAACTCACCTTTAGAACAGAAAAATACACACTTCTTTGGATTCAAACACACTCCACCATTCCTGCACAACTCCATTGTCATTGTCACCAACTCTATATGTTTGGTTAGAGAAGTTCCCAGACATAGATCATCCAAAAAAACCCTAAAGTTTGACATTGGCATGCTTTGAAATATTTTGTCCATTGCTCTTTGAAAGGTAGCAGATGCATTCATTAAGCCAAATGGCATTTTCATCATGGCAAAAGTGCCCCAAGGGGTTATGAAAGAGGTCTTAGCTTGATCTGTCTCTTTTATCTTGATTTGATTGAAACCTGAAAATCCATCTAAAAAGAATATATTTCTTTCCCTCTGCAGCTGCATGCAACACTTCTTCTAGAAATGGTAATGGATAACAATCCTTAATAGTGGCCTTGTTTAGATCCCCGTAATCTATGCAAATCCTAATGCTCTTATTCTTTTTTTTTTCTCTGGAACAATGCAAGACAAACCCGGTCGGGGTTTGTTATCTCTTTAATAACCTCGACTTCTTTCATCTTCAACAATTCCTCTCGATCGTGGTAAGCGGTGATGCATTTATTCTTCCGAGTTTTTGCATTCTGAGTTTAGCATTTTCTTTTATCTTTATTTCAAATTCACGGATATCGAGTCCTCACTCCTACCAATTACAGATAATCCCGGGCAAATACATCTTTCCAGTTCTCAAAGAAAACTTTTAAGGAAGCCTCATCTTTGCTATCAAAAAAATTCCAAGGAAAAGTGTTCTTACCTGTCTATTTTTGTTGATGGTTAACTCTTTTACCTCTTTCTCCCCAAGGGAGCCATGGGTTTTTGCATCTATCACCGAAATAGGATAAAGTTGTGTTGCATCTTCCTTGTTCAATTCATCTTCATTTATAGCTCCCTCGGCCAAATAGTCAAGGAACACGGTTACGCAAAAGTGCATCCGCTTCACAATTCTCCTCCCTAGGTATATGTTTGATCTCCCAAGCCTTGAACTTGCTTAGAAGTTGCGCACCCTTTCTTTGAGCTCGACATGTCTTGGTTTTGGTCGGTATTCTCCGGTGACACATGCGCATATCAATTGAGAATCACCAAAGATAGATATGTTAGTCAAACCTAAAGCTAAAGATTCTTCTAGGCCAGCTATGAGTGCCTTATATTCGCCATATTTGAAGTGATTCCTTCATGCACTCTACCAACTTTGGATAAGAGTTTATTGGCACGATTTTACGATCCACAAATGCGAGAAGATGCTATATTCAATTTGGTTGAAATTCCACCATCAAACCACAACACACCTTTATTGAGATTTGCTTCCATGCCAAGGTCACCTAAACAGGTAGGTATGATTTCTATTGGTTTGCAAATAGAAATGTGCATTTTAACACACACGGCTCATCTTCAATCAACATGTCTTGTTCTATAAAGTTGTACAGATTAGCATCACTGTTTTGTTGTATAGAGTTACATTCTTGCTCCATTTGAAATGGTACACTGCCCTTTGGACCGCACAGTGTCTAGCATCTACAAGGATAACCATCTCCTTCCCAACAACAAGTCATATATGTCACTCACATCACAATTATCTTCAAAAGCCACAACTATGAAATTGGCCTCAACAATTATACCTTCAATTTCTATTGGCACCTTTGTCACCAAATCCTATGGGTTTTATCTTAGCATTGGAGAATGACCTTAATATGACAGTGATGGTTGAGTGACAAACAAGACCACATTTCTTCATTACATCTTTGAGGCATGACATTTAGTGGAGAGCCTCCATCTAGCAAGACCCTAGATAAATGCAAGTTACCTAAACTAGGCTGAGCAAGTGAAGGCACCTGGATCTTTTTCTTCTTGAGTTAATATAACCTTCTCGTCTCATGCACATCAAAGAAATGAAATTTGTTCAACATTATTAGACCTCAATATTTTCTCTCTATAGCTAGGTGCAATTCTGAGAAGCGTGAGGAGATCTATGCTTACTTTAGAACTTTTTAGGATCATATCTAGCTCATCTAACTCTTTGTCCTTTTTATTAAACTTCTCAAAAGGAGGTGGAGCTATCACCTGAACTTCTTTGTTGACGGAATGTTCTTGCTCATACCTTTATCTGCTTGGTGTTCCACTTTCCACCATTTTTTTTCTTGTTTGCACCACCATGATCTCTTCCTGCTCCTCATATTCCTCTACAAACCTAATGGCAGATGTTCCTTCCAATTTCTTGCCTTTGTCCTGCTTGTCAAAGTATTCTTTAACAAAACATTTGTCCTCAAGATGACCTATTTCCTTGCAGAAATTGCACACAGGGCAGATCTTTCCAAAATGACCTTTCTTTCCACATTTTAAGCATGCCCTCAGTAATAGCAAATATCGAGAAGGATGAGTATCTTTGAAACAATGTGCACAAGGAGGATAAGTTTTTTTCTTTGTTCTTCAACTCCAAAAGTTGTTTGGTCAGCTCTGCAATGGTCTCGAACATTTTGGCCATCTCACTCTTGGATTCACTGATTTTAGGTGTAGCTTCTTCATCTTTGGATTTTCTTCTTTCTTTTTTGAATCTTTGCATACACAAAAGCGCATGCTCATACTCCTCGCTCATAATCTGGATAAAAAGGGTCAACACAATGGTTTACATGATTATCGTAGAAAAGACATATCATTAGAGATTTTAGTTGCCTTTTTTCAAAAGCCTTGTGTATGGTATCAAAACCTTCCTGATTTTGAATTTTTGGCATCTTTACAGGCACCTTAGGCCTTGGTGACAGTCCTTTAATGAAAGCAGCCACGAAATAGAGTGTGGGAGTAGGTACCGACTCTTTTGGCATTTTCTCAAGTATGCACTAAACCTTTCCACATAGTGGTTGATACTTTCACCGCCCTTATGCAAAAAGTTTGTAGCTTTTACTTGCTAACTCTTGAGGGGCGATAGTTTGCCAAACCTAGCCAAAAAATTGTTGCACAAGACTCTCATATGTATCAAGTACCCATAACTGAGGTCACATGCTCACACCAAGCATATGCCTCATCAGATTTCATGCATCTCTTAAACTCGAGAGAATCTACACACCCTTTTTTACAACCATAATCTCTATAATATTCATCAAATACTTTTAAAAATGGTTAGCATTCATAGTTGGTTCAAATATGGGTGGAGTAATGGGCAAACTTAGCTCAAAATACCGTGGGATTGCACAATTTGGCTGCACCACGGTTGCAACAAACTCCTTGTGGTTCCAATGATTCTGGGGCTTCTTGTTGTTCATTTCTTCCTCTAGGAGCCATGAGTTCTTCAAAAACCGGTGGAAATCTCGGTGGGACCTCCAAAATGTTGATGGCAAACCCGGCTAAACCACCAACCTCGGGTCAAAGAAGTGATAATCTTGGTCTAGGGACCTCCAGATCACTTGAGGTGATCACTCTGTCTTTGGAATATCTCGTGTTTAGACCTCCGAAAAACAAGATTTCACTAGTTTCCCTAAAGCTAAAAAGCTAGTCTTGTTCAAACAGCACAGAAACCAATGCACTCAACATTTTGAGCCCAAATAAGCATAGCATGATACAATGATATGTGTAAAAAGTGTTGTAGAAAGTCTATGCAAAGAATCTCCAGGGTTGGTGAGGAATATTGATTCTTGACTGAGTCAGAAACTAGTCAATGGACTGGACAGTGCACCAAATTTTGCCAAATGAAAACGATGATGAATTTTTGATTCAACTATATTCTGACAGTGAGCACAGGACCTGCACAATAAGTGCATGCTATTTTCAAGGTCAAAAAATCAGTATGTGGTTTAAAAAACATGTTTAAGCATCAAATATCTATAGAAAAAATGAGACAGACTTTGAAACATTAGATGATTGCTCTTCCCCCCTTTTTTTACTTTTTCAACTTTTCCTTTTCCAAATGATTGTACTAGATGCAACTGTAGCCTCGGATGCAACCAGATACAGATATGTAGTTTTTTTCTATTTTTCGAGTTAATTTAGATGCAAGCGCAACAAATAATATTTTCCAAGGTCAAATTTTCATTCAATTGGAAGCAGAGTCATCACATTTGATATCATGTTAATGATCAAGATGATCAATTAACAAGTCATCTCTAAAAACACACAAATCATGAATTTTTTTTGATACAAATTGATCATAATATGCCTCGGGATTGATTTCTTAAAGGCGGGGAGGATCTCTCAAAGATCAATTCCTTCTTCACTCTTGGTGCCGTCTTGAATCGCGCGCAAAAAGCCCACGAAATTTTCTCGAATCGATTTGCCCCTTTTTGAAAAAATGCTCGTTTTCGTTTCCATTCTTGCAAAATCCAACAGATTACTCGTGGTTTAGCACAAAGCTTAGGGTTCTTGAGGTCACTTTCGGGTTAAATCGGGAGGATATAGTCATGATTAGGTAGTTTCCAAATGCTAAAAAATCCGTTTCTTGGCACCAAGTTAAAATTTTAGGGTTCTTGATTTTTCTTGCGAAGAAATATCCCACAAAAGCAGAATGAAAAAGTGGGCCAAGGTATAAATATAGATCCATTTCCCTGTTTATTGATTACGTGGTCTCCTCCCACGCCAAGCTCGGCTCGTGTTTCGACTTGGCATGCCAGGGGGGACGCCACTTGGCAGAGGATGAGAGGGTAGATAGATGGGGGGTAGATGTAGGTAGGTTTTACCATTTTTTTCAATGAGGCGCGTTTTCCAAGGAAGCCATTTAGAAGGTCAATATAAACTCTTTTTTCAAAAATGTTTGTGCAAGATGGCATGATTTCATGAGGGCTACCAGGTGGTATCATCAAATTTTCGAATGGAATACTTTGATTTTTTTTTGTGGGAAAAATAAATGAAGTGACTAGGCATGGGACTTGGTGAGGTGGCAAAAATGATGATGATGTGGCACTTAAGGGTTGGTAACCATCTTTTCCCCTAGTCAAAATGATTTTTGGCAATAGGTTAGAATGAGGTGGCAAGGAGGAAGAACAAGGCTAATAGGCTCATTTTCCAAGCATTTCAATTTTATGGTTGACCAACTTTTGGGTTTGGTCAAAACTTGCCTAGTCATCATTTGATGATGTAAAGTGATGTGATGATGTAGAATGATGTAATGATGTTGAGTGATGTAATGGTGTGGAGTGATGTGATGATGTGGACACTTGTTGCTTAGGTGGCAACTTGGTGGATGACATATGGAAGTAGCAAATAATGAGTGGACCAAAGTAGCTTTGTAGGTGATGACATGTGTGTCTAGCCATCATGCCATGTCACCTAGAAGTGGTGACTAGGCAAATTCGTGCTTAGCTTTTTTCTTTTTTTTTTTTTTTTTTGGCTAGCAAAAAAATGCTTTTTAGCTTTAGCTACTTGGTGTGAAGTGCATGATAATGGAATGGTGTGATGAAGAATAGTAACATGAAACTTGATGCTAGGCAATCTCTTTGGTGTAACAACTTTCTTGGAAATTGTGCCTTAGGTAGTGGTAGGTCAACTATGGAACAAGAGGCTATGTGTGAGATGAATAATGGTATAGGGTATGGAGATGCAAAAAAAAACAAAATAAGGGTAATGGTATATTGGAAATGAGGTCAATGTGAAGGAATAGAGTAGAAATGACAATATGAAGGAGAAAAATACCATTTTCATAGCTTGCAATCTTCATAGGGGTCTTCCAAACTTCTAGATGCTTAGATCCTCTCAATGTGACCTTGATTCCAGTTCAATGTCTTCACTTGGTTCTTCAACATAGTATCTTCTCTTTTTTTTTTGTAATATGAATAAGATTTGATGGCACCTTGCCATGTTGCCATAGCAGGGCAACATCATGCTAAACAAGGAAAAGAAATGGCTGGTCCCCTCAAAATTTCTTGTGAGCAAAAATGGAATATGACAAAAGAGTAATGATGGTAGTGCAAGAGAATGAAAATTCCGAGAATATGGGCAGAAAAGGTGATAAAAAGAGATGAAAAAATGGGAATGAAGTTGGAGAAAGTCTGTGCAGATGGACATAGTGATGTGAATGATGCTTGAGTGAATGTCTTCAGAAGGATGTTTGTATGGAGCTGGAACAGGGACTTGATTTTGAGAGTGATTTGACTCGTGACCTGACTTGACTTGTTTGACTTCTCTTGAAAGATGTGTGGAGCAGGAACAGTGACTTGAGTTGGGAGTATTTTTATCTTTTTCTAAAACTTGAGCCACCTTTATGGAAGGCTTATGGAAGGTAGCAGGCTGTGTTCTCTCTTTTTTGAAAATGATTTGGGAAGCAAGGGCTAGATGAGAATGGAACAAAGGCAGATGAAAATGAATGGAATGTATCAGATGGACCTGCCAGTGTGGAAAATATGATGTCAGTACCACGCTCTCCCAGCTAACTGTAGTAATGTTTAGCTGTTTGGGATCCTGCATCAATGAAGAATTCTGGCTGATATGAATTGGAGGGCAACTATTTGCTCAGGTGGAGATTATTCAGACTGGTGAACCTGTCATGACAAGTTCTACATATGTTAGAAAACAATTCCTCCTATGCTTTCATGACTGTGAACTCAACCTGCAACATCATAATACACACAAGATATTAAAGTTAAAACCTATTCTCTCTCTTTTCCTTTTTTTTTTTTTTTTTTTTTTTTTGAAAGTAATTTCAAAATAATGTCAAAAGAGCACAAGCACCCACATCTTTAAGGAACATGCCTATTAATTTTAAAGCTAGTGTCTCTAATAATTCAAGTGGCTAACTATCCAAATGGCTATCCTATTCAAACAAACTCATACAAACATGTTGTTGCCAATATCTTTTTAGATGTAATATGTTTATAGGGTTCATGAGCCGCTGTCCTGTTATGATATCTTCTAGGAAGTAAGAATTTGTACCTGCTTGTCCACAGATTTTGTATGGCCCTTCCCATAAACAGTCAAATTTACCTGCTGTGTTTTCCCTTGCCTTGTCCCATTTGAGAACTAGCTCCCCTTCTTTGAAACTTCCTTGCAATTTGTGAATGGCTTTGAATGCTGCTGCATCTTTTGCCTTCTTAAGCAAGATGGCATTCTCTACTTCAAATCTCTCTTCTTCTAGATGGAGCAACCTATCAAACCTATCTTTGTATGCTTCCTCCATCTGCATTTGAATCTTTAGAGCTAACCTTAAGGAAGGCAACTCTAGTTCCACTGGAACAACAGCCTCAACACCATAGACAAGAGCAAAAGGAGTATGATTAGTAGCATTTTTAATTGTAGTTCTATATGCCCAAAGTGCATCATGTAATTTAAGGTGCCAATCCTTTTTATGTACTTCTATTGTCTTCTTGAGAATACCTTTTAGAACTTTGTTGGTGGACTCAGCTTGGCCATTGCCCTGAGGGTAGTATGCTGAGCTTTTCACATGCTTTACTTTCAAGGTTTTTAGGAGGTTGCTGATCACATCATTTATGAACTGTGTGCCTCTGTCAGAAACTATTTTCAGAGGAATACCAAATCTAGTGCAAATGTTTTCATGGAGGAACCTAGCAGTTGTTAAAGCATTTGCTTATCCATTTGGTGAAAAAATCTGTTGCCACCAGTATGTATTCATGCTGAGAGGGAGAATTTGGATGTATAGGCCCTATGAAGTCTAGTCCCCAAGTTTGGAATGGACCTGGAGACGTGATGCTAGTCAAGGCAGCAGGCTGAAGAATTCTTTTTCCATGTATCTGGCATTTATGGCATCTCCTGATAGTCTCATAACAATCTTTAAACAAGCTGGGCCAGTAATATCCAGACCTGAGTATCTTCTTTGCAGTTGTATCAGCTGCATAATGGCCTCCACAAATTCCTTCATGGCAAGCTTCTAGAATCAACTCAGCTTCTGACCTATCAACACACCTTAGTAGAACACCAGATTGATCAATCTTACATAATACCTCTCCAATCATTCTCAGATGTTTTGCTTTTTCTTTGAATCTTCTCAACTGACTGCTTGTAAAGTTTTCTGGTGCCTCTTCATGTTTGAGAAACTTGATGATTTCATCCTGCCAGTCCTCTTGCATCTTACTAGATAGCACAAGGTTAGTAGCAATGTCACACACTTCATCAGTACTTAAACCATTAAAATCTTCAAACTCAAACACCTTATTGGTCAAATAATCACTAGGACTCTTAATTGTTTTGACAGTCCTAACCTTTAAATTGTAATCCTGTATCTTGCATGCCCATCTACATAATTTAGCCTTACTCTGAGTTTTCTGGAACAGCATGGGAATAGGATTTTGATGTATCATTACTTTCACCTCATTGTGTTGAACTATATGACCAAGCCTTTGCAAAAAAAACATTATTCCAGCTGCACTTTTTTCCATTCTAGGGTATCTGTTCTCAGCATCAGACCAAATTTTGCTGGCAAAAGATATTATTCCATGTTTCTGCATGAGTGCTATGCCTACAGCTTTGCTAGTGACACTGATATATGCCTGGAATGGTTGAGCAAGGTCTGGTGGTTTCAGAATCTCTGATTGGCATATGGAAGTTATCAATAGGTCAAATGCAGCTTGGCATTCATCTGTCCATTCTATTGTAATGAATTTGCTGTCACTCGTCAAAGTTGCCAAAGGACTTATGATATGTGAAAAGTTAGGCACATACATTCTTAAAAAACTTGTCAAGCCCATGAAACTCTTCACCTGTTTTAGGGTTTTAGGTGGAGCCAATTTCTTCAAAGCCTCCATTTTTCCTTCAGATACTTTGATCCCTTGAGTAGATACCTCATGGCCTAGCAACTCACCTTTAGAACAGAAAAATACACACTTCTTTGGATTCAAACACACTCCACCATTCCCTGCACAACTCCATTGTCATTGTCGGCAACTCTATATGTTTGGTTAGAGAAGTTCCTGGGCATAGATCATCCAAAAACCCTAAAGTTTGACATTGGCATGCTTTGGAATATTTTGTCCATTGCTCTTTGAAAGGTAGCAGATGCATTCATTAAGCCAAATGGCATTTTCATCATGGCAAAAAGTGCCCCAAGGGGTTATGAAAGAGGTCTTAGCTTGATCTGTCTCTTTTTATCTTGATTTGATTGAAACCCGAAAATCCATCTAAAAAGAATATATTTCTTTCCCCTGCAGTTGCATGCAACACTTCTTCTAGAAATGGTAATGGATAACAATCCTTAATAGTGGCCTTGTTTAGATCCCCTGTAATCTATGCAAATCCTAATGCTCTTATTCTTTTTTTCTCTACAGAACAATGCAAGATGACCGGTCGGGGTTTGTTATCTCTTTAATAACCTCGACTTCTTTCATCTTCAACAATTCCTCTCTGATCAGGGAGTAGCGATGATGCATTTATTCTTCTGAGTTTTTGCATTCAGGGTTTAGCATTTTCTTTTATCTTTATTTCAAATTCACGGATATCACCCTCACTCCTACCAATTACAGTATAATCCCAGGCAAATACATCTTTCCAGTTCTCAAAGAAAACTTTTAAGGAAGCCTCATCTTTGCTATCAAAAAGATCTCCAAGGAAAAGTGTTCTTACCTGTCTATTTTTGTTGATGGTTAACTCTTTTACCTCTTTCTCCTGCTGTGCATCTATCACCAGAATAGGATAAAGTTGTGTTGCATCTTCCTTGTTCAATTCATCTTCATTTATAGCTCCCTCAGCCAAATAGTCAAGGAGCCATTAGGGTTTTTTTGAGATTAAAAAAGGGCCTTCAAAACATGCCAACTAAGCTAAATGAAGATAAATGAACTACCAATCAGAAATCAGAGTTCTTCCTTGTTATAACTAACTCTCATCACATTTTCTAGCATAACTATTGATAGAAAAGTCTCCCTAGTGCAATAGATAGATCTCATTGAGATATTTCCAACCTTAGGTGCTTTGCACATATTTTAACCACTTATGATTGTCAAAACTCCAAAAATATGGTTTTACCATTTTTTTACTATCCTACGGGGGCTAAAGATATGCAAACCACCCTTGGTTCTCAATGAGATCTATCTATTACCAAACAAGAGCTCATTTGGACTTTTCTATCAACACTTATGCTAGAAAATGTGATCCTTTAGAAATCTTCATCCATTTAGGATTATCTTGTTTTTTCCTTGGTAGTTCACAAAATATCTTAGTCGCCAGCCTTAGAAGGCCCTTTTATGATCTCAAAAAATCCCTAATGACGGTTCTACGCAAAGTGCATCTTGGTATATGTTTGATCTCCCAAGCCTTGAACTTGCTTATTGCTTTCTTTGAGCTCGACATGTCTTGGTTTTTGGTGCTGGTATTCTCGGTGACACATGCGCATATCAATTGAGAATCACCAAAAATAGATATGTTAGTCAAACCTAAAGCTAAAGATTCTTCTAGGCCAGCTATGAGTGCCTTATATTCGGCCATATTTGAAGTGATTCCTTCATGCACTCTACCAACTTTGGATAAGAGTTTATTGGCACAGTTTCTGATCACAGCTGCAGAAGATGCTATATTCAATTTGGTTGAAATTCCACCATCAAACCACAACACACCTTTATTGAGATTTGCTTCCATGCCAAGGTCACCTAAGCGGTAGGTATGATTTCTATTGGTTTGCAAACGAAGCGAGGCATTTTTAACACACACTGGCTCATCTTCAATCAACATGTCTTGTTCTATAAAGTTGTACATGATTAGCATCACCGTTTTTGTTGTATAGAGTTACAGATTCTTGCTCCATTTGGAATGGTACATTTGCCCTTTGGACCAGACAGGTCTAGCATCTACAGTGGATAACCATCTCCTTCCCAACAACAAGTCATATATGTCAGTCACATCACAATTATCTTCAAAAGCCACAACTATGAAATTGGCCTCAACAATTATACCTTCAATTTCTATTGGCACCTTTGTCACCAGTCCTATGGGTTTTATCTTAGCATTGGAGAATGACCTTAATATGACAGGTGATGGTTGAGTGACAGCAAGACCACATTTCTTCATTACATCTTTGAGGCATGACATTTAGTGGAGAGCCTCCATCTAGCAAGACCCTAGATAAATGCAAGTTACCTAAACTAGGCGAGCAAGTGAAGGCACACGGATCTTTTTCTTCTTGAGTTAATATAACCTTCTGTCTCATGCACATCGACAAATGAAATTTGTTCAACATTATTAGACCTCAATATTTTCTCTCTATAGCTAGGTGCAATTACGAAGCGTGAGGGGAGATCTATGCTTACTTTAGAACTTTTTAGGATCATATCTAGCTCATCTAACTCTTTGTCCTTTTTATTAAACTTCTCAAAAGGAGGTGGAGCTATCACTGAACTTCTTTGTTGACGGGAATGTTCTTGCTCATACCTTTATCTGCCAGGTGTTCCACTTTCCACCATTTTTCTTGTTTGCACCACCATGATCTCTTCCCCGCTCCTCATATTCCTCTACAAACCTAATGGCGGATGTTCCTTCCAATTTCTTGCCTTTGTCCTGCTTTGTCAAAGTATTCTTTAACAAAACATTTGTCCTCAAGATGACCTATTTCCTTGCAGAAATTGCACCGCAGGGCAGATCTTTCCAAAATGACCTTTCTTTCCACATTTTAAGCATGCCACAGTAATAGCAAATATCGAGAAGGATGAGTATCTTTGAAACAATGTGCACAAGGAGGATAAGTTTTTTTTCGTTCTTCAACTCCAAAAGTTGTTTGGTCATTTCTGCAATGGTCTCGGACATTTTGGCCATCTCACTCTTGGATTCACTGATTTTAGGTGTAGCTTCTTCATCTTTGGATTTTCTTCTTTCTTTTTTTCTTTACATACCGCAGGCGGATGCTCATACTCCCTCGCCATAATCTGGATAAAAAGGGTCGGCCAATGGTTTACATGATTATCGGGTAGAAAAGACATATCATTAGAGATTTTAGTTGCCTTTTCAAAAGCCTTGTGTATGGTATCAAAACCTTCCCGATTTTGAATTTTTAGCATCTTTACCGCAACCTTAGGCCTTGGTGACAAATCCTTTAATGAAAGCAGCCACGAAATAGAGTGTGGGAGTAGGTACGACTCTTTTGGCATTTTCTCAAGTATGCACTAAACCTTTCCACATAGTGGTTGATACTTTCACCGCCCTTATGCAAAAAGTTTGTAGCTCGTTTGCTAACTCTTGAGGGGCGATATAGTTTGCCAAACCTAGCCAAAAATTGCTGCACAAGACTCTCATATGTATCGGTACCCATAACGAGGTCACATGCTCACACCAAGCATATGCCTCATCAGATTTCATGCATCTCTTAAACTCGAGGAGAATCTACAGCCCTTTTACAACCATAATCTCTATAATATTCATCAAATACTTTCAGAAAATGGTTAGCATTCATAGTTGGTTCAAATATGGGTGGAGTAATGGGCAAACTTAGCTCAAAATACCGTGGGATTGCACAATTTGGCTGCACCACGCTTTACAACAGTGTACTCCTTTGTGGTTCCAATGATTAAGGGCTTCTTGTTGTTCATTTCTTCCTCTAGGAGCCATGAGTTCTTCAAAACCCGGTGGAAATCTCGGTAGGACCTCCAAAATGTTGATGGCAAACCCGGCTAAACCACCAACCTCGGGTCAAAGAAGTGATAATCTTGGTCTAGGACCTCCGGATCACTTGAGGTGATCACTCCGTGTCTTTGGAATATCTGTGTTTTAGACCTCCAGAAAACAAGATTTCACTAGTTTCCCTAAAGCTAAAAAAGCTAGTCTTGTTCAAACAGGCACAGAAACCAATGCACTCAACATTTTGAGCCCAAATAAGCATAGCATGATACAATGATATGTGTAAAAAGTGTTGTAGAAAGTCTATGCAAAGAATCTCCATGGTTGGTGAGGAATATTGATTCTTGACTGAGTCAGAAACTAGTCAATGGACTGGATAAAGGTTACCAAATTTTGCCAAATGAAAACGATGATGAATTTTTGATTCAACTATATTCTGACAGTGAGCACAGGACCTGCACAATAAGTGCATGCTATTTTCAAGGTCAAAAAATCAGTATGTGGTTTAAAAAACATGTTTAAGCATCAAATATCTATAGAAAAAATGAGACAGACTTTGAAACATTAGATGATTGCTCTTCCCCCCTTTTTTTACTTTTTCAACTTTTCCTTTTCCAAATGATTGTACTAGATGCAACTGTAGCCTCGGATGCAACCCGATCTGATATATGTAGTTTTTTTTCTATTTTTTCGAGTTAATTTAGATGCAAAAACAAATAATATTTTCAAGGTCAAATTTTCATTCAATTGGAAGCGAGTCATCACATTTGATATCATGTTAATGATCAAGATGATCAATTAACAAGTCATCTCTAAAACACACAAATCATGAATTTTTTTGATACAAATTGATCATAATATGCCTCAGGATTGATTTCTTAAGGCAGGAGGATCTCTCAGCATCAATTCCGACTTCACTCTTCAGGTACTTCGTCTTCGAATCGCGCAAAAGCCCAATTTTAAATTTTTCTGAATCGATTTGCCCCCTTTTGAAAATGCTCGCTCGCTTTCCATTCTTGCAAAATCCAACAGATTACTTTCGCGTTTACACACAAGCTTAGGGTTCTTGAGGTCACTTTCGGGTTAAATCGGGAGGATATAGTCATGATTAGGTAGTTTCCAAATTGCTAAAAAATCCGTTTCTTGGCACGCAAATTTTAGGGTTCTTGATTTTCTTGCGAAGAAATATCCCACGTGCGGAATGAAAAAAGTGGGCCAAGGTATAAATATAGATCCATTTCCCTGTTTATTGATTACGTGGTCTCCTCCCCACGCCAAGCTTCGGCTTCGTGTTTTGACTTGGCATGCCGGGGGGACGCCACTTGGCAGAGGATGAGAGGGTAGATAGATGGGGGGTAGATGTAGGTAGGTTTTACCATTTTTTTCAATGAGGCGCGTTTTCCAAGGAAGCCATTTAGAAGGTCAATATAAACTCTTTTTTCAAAAATGTTTGTGCCAGGTGGCATGATTTCATGAGGGCTACCAGGTGGTATCATCAAATTTTCGAATGGAATACTTTGATTTTTTTTTGTGGGAAAAATAAATGAAGTGACTAGGCATGGGACTTGGTGAGGTGGCAAAAATGATGATGATGTGGCACTTAAGGGTTGGTAACCATCTTTTCCCCTAGTCAAAATGATTTTTGGCAATAGGTTAGAATGAGGTGGCAAGGAGGAAGAACAAGGCTAATAGGCTCATATTCCAAGCATTTCAATTTTATGGTTTTTGGGTTTGGGTTTTGGGTTTGATGATGTAAAGTGATGTGATGATGTAGAATGATGTAATGATGTTGAGTGATGTAATGGTGTGGAGTGATGTGATGATGTGGACACTTGTTGCTTAGGTGGCAACTTGGTGGATGACATATGGAAGTAGCAAATAATGAGTGGACCAAAGTAGCTTTGTAGGTGATGACATGTGTGTCTAGCCATCATGCCATGTCACCTAGAAGTGGTGACTAGGCAAATTCGTGCTTAGCTTTTTCCTTCTTTTTTTTTTTTATTTTGGCTAGCAAAAAATGCTTTTTTAGCTTTAGCTACTTGGTGTGAAGTGCATGATAATGGAATGGTGTGATGAAGAATAGTAACATGAAACTTGATGCTAGGCAATCTCTTTGGTGTAACAACTTTCTTGGAAATTGTGCCTTAGGTAGTGGTAGGTCAACTATGGAACAAGAGGCTATGTGTGAGATGAATAATGGTATAGGGTATGGAGATGCAAAAAAAAAAAACAAAATAAGGGTAATGGTATGTTGGAAATGAGGTCAATGTGAAGGAATAGAGTAGAAATGACAATATGAAGGAGAAAAATACCATTTTCATAGGGTCTTCCAAACTTCTAATCTTCATGTGGGATTCTTCAATGTCTTCAAACTTCTAGATGCTTAGATCCTCTCAATGTGTGACCTTGATTCCATAAAAGTTCAATGTCTTCACTTGGTTCTTCAACATAGTATCTTCTCTTTTTTTTGTAATATGAATAAGATTTGATGGCACCTTGCCATGTTAAGATTGGAAAACAGACAGCAACATCATGCTAAACTAAGGAAAAGAAATGGCTGGTCCCCGAGTTATGCTAGAAAAAAATGGAATATGACAAAAGAGTAATGATGGTAGTTCAAATTTGGCTTAGAGAATGAAAATTAGAATATGGGCGCAAAAGGTGATAAAAAAGAGATGAAAAAATGGGAATGAAGTTGGAGAAAGTCGTAATGCGGGATGGACATAGTGATGTGAATGATGCTTGAGTGAATGTCTTGAAGGATGTTTGTATGGGCTGGAACAGGGGACTTGATTTTGAGTGATTTGACGTGACTGACTTGACTTGTTTGACTTCTCTTGAAAAGATGTGTGGAGCAGGAGCGATGACTTGAGTTGGGAGTATTTTTATCTTTTTTCTAAAACTTGGAGCCACCTTTTATGGAAGGGCTTATGGAAGGTATGCAGTCAGGTTCTCTCTTTTTGAAAATGATTTGGGGAAGCAAGGGCTAGATGAGAATGGAACAAAGGCGGATGAAAATGAATGGAATGTATCAGATGGACTGCCCGATTAATGGAAAATATGATGTCGTTACACGCTCTCCCAGCTTAACTAGAGTAGTAATGTTTAGGCTGTTTGGGATCCCCGTGATCAATGAAGAATTCTGGCTGATATGAATTGAGGGCAACTATTTGCTCAGGTGGAGATTATTCAAATCGTGAACTTTGTCATGACAAGTTCTACATATGTTAGAAAACAATTCCTCCTATGCTTTCATGACTGTGAACTCAACCTGCAACATCATAATACACACAAGATATTAAAGTTAAAACCTATTCTCTCTCTTTCCTTTTTTTTTTTTTTTTTTGAAAGTAATTTCAAAATAATGTCAAAGAGCACAAGCACCCACATCTTTAAGGAACATGCCTATTAATTTTAAAGCTAGTGTCTC
>JAJEKV010000850.1:0-78065 GCA_021234155.1 Isoetes taiwanensis | reverse complement strand
ATCTAAAGATAAATGTAACAAATTTCATTATTAAAATTAATAAAAGCTAAAACACATATAATATTATCATGGTATGATTTGGATAAGTCCAAATTTTGTTTAAACATGTCATTAGAGCTAGAGAAGAAGCTTTCCCTTTGTTTTCTTAATGAATTTAAATCATTTCTATCATATTGAATCATTTTATCATGTCAATATTGCCTCTCTTCATCTTTTTTGTTTTCATTTTCCACCATGTTGGGATTCATTTTCCACCCATAATGATCCCAACTCACCCGCCACTGTAGACTTTCATCCCACAATTCTCCCAACATTTTTCTTTAGTCTTCAAAACTCAAACCATAATAGTATATAGAAATGAGCAAAGTGGTACATAGTTATGTTGCAACCATGAAAATCCATACCGATAATTGGTGAAGTCAGCTGAATCTTATTATTGACTCGTGTGTCGATACATCACTCTATTGTCAACAATAGATGCAAATATATGAAGAGTAAATCAATATGTTTCTTTGCAATATTGATAAGCCGATTGTGAGTACCTTGGCCCAGCGATATTTTGTTCAAGTACTAAAGATGTCGATTCTATTGTGTATTTCCTTGGACCACAACAACAAGGTTGTTTAGGTTTTATTTCAAGGGCTTCAGCTTGCATTTTTTAACCTACGAGGAGAACTCATATAATCTAAGATATGGGGTTTAAGGCAATTAGTGATCAATTTTTACCTCGAAGGTTTTGCATCCTTGGATTCACACGCCAATAATTTCTTTCCAAAATTCTAGCTCAATCTCAAGTATTCGCACTTGCTTGCCAATTATGTCCTAATCGGAACATGCAGACAATGACGAAGGGCCTTAATACTTGACCAGACGCTATTAGTAAAATATCTAAAACAACAAATTTAAAATAAAGAACAAGTTTGGAGCCATTTTGAAACTAAAGAAGATTATGATAGTAGCCACCATATAGTTTCGTTTAGAGATATGATTGTTGACAATACGTGGATCAACAAAAACGCTTTTGACTAAGATCTATTTAGTTCTCATATGTATGTTTATATGAACTAATTTGCTTCCCTCTCCACCAATTGAAAAAAAAACATAAGCCTGCCTTTAAGCTCCAAATCTGCAGGAATTTATGACGCCTGATGATTTTCCTAATTTTAAATTTTACTTTGAGAACGGGATTGAACGGGCGGGCAATTTCGAAATGCAATTTACCATATGTTCTACCCGGGTCCAACGGTGATTACCGGGTTCTCTAACATCATTCTATATCCGAAGGCAATGATATACGATGCTTGGGTCAGCCTCATGGGTTTTACATCGCTTTTTGAACGCTTCAACAATATAGTGGGCTTCAAAGTATAAGAGATCAGAACCCCTATGTCGAATTATAAGTCTATACTTGGGAGCATTTGGTTGTAAATTTATTTTGATTAATCATTTTATAATAATAAATTTTATCCAAGGATCATTTCCGAACCAAGCAGAACAGAGAATTGTGTTTTATGCTTAAGATTTTCATAAGCAAAGTTTCAACCAAAAAAAAAAATCCTTTTACTGGATTACTAGCTAATTTCTCAGATAAATATTGAGTTTTACTGCCCAAATGCGCCTGACCATGTCATAGATAAGGAACGATCACGGCTATAAGCCATTGAAAAGCTTTTACTCTCCGCCTTTATTCTCGGCGGAGTATAAATGTCTTAATTTGTCGCCAATCTACTCTTACTACAAGGCACAAGGCCTTGTCACGCAAATTTGTCACGCTTCAATAAAGTTTGTCACGTGATTTCACCTCTAAGCACTGTGATAAAGACAAATCTTTCAGAACTCGCGGATAAAAAATTCAAACTCAAAACCGACAAAGACTGTAATTTGACACTGCGGACAAATTATCACTTTCTTCGTCACGCAGGGACAAATACTTCATTGCGCGTGACAAACTCCGAATAGCTTTTGTCACATCGCGGATTAAACTTTTGTCACGCATCTACAAATATTTATTTGCGTCGACAAACTTTTAATAGTTTTTGCCAGGCCAGTGACAAACTTTCCTACAGACAAACTTTTGTCATGCGTGACAAATAATATAAACATTTATTTCAATTCTCCTCTTAAATCGTTTGGCCTTCTCCTTTCTTACCACTTTCTCCTAAGGCCTCAAGGCCAGTATGGATCCCAACCTTTAACAATCACTCTAGTACGAGGTGAGAAGGAGGATAAAAGAGTTGATACGCAAGTTTGTTCTGGGGCCGCAACAGACAAATGGGACATGCCGTGAGTTTGAACCTCGGGTGGTGCCAATCGCAGGGATGACAACCTGGCTACTTGATCGAGCCAAGATTTGCAAATAAATGGCAACTTTATCAAGGCCCTAAAAAGCTTTGCAGCATTTTGGCGTCTCTACAATCCAACACCACTAGATGGACGACAAGAAATAACTCTGATTCATATAGATTTATTTTATCATTCAAAGACAAGTTAGTAAATAGTCAGATTTTAGTTAAATACATAGTCTTTGTTTAAAAAATTCTATGGTTAAACGTAACTCAACACAATGAGCCATAATCAATTTTTCGAGGGTTTGGAGACATGTGGAGATGATGATGAAATAGATTCTGCATAAAGTGCATCTCACCATAGGACCCGTGGACTCAAGGGAGTGGTACAAGCATGGATTCATTCCTAGCATCGTGGGTTTAACAAGTTCATATGGAAATATCTACAAATTTGAAGTGTGGAATGAATGGTGCATTATTGCACTTTTATGTAGATACTTTAAATTACTCATGATAGCAAAAGGGACAAAATTGTTTGCACATTGCAAAGATGTGTTGAACAAAAGATTCAAAAATGCCGCACTGGAGAGCCGCGTACCCTTTTAGGGATTGGAAGTCAAAAAGAGATCAGCAACAAAGTCATGATATTATCTCTAAAAATCGATTGAAAGTATGCTAAAAAAATTTAAAATGGAGGAGTGCACAGCTCAGAAAACTCCCCACCGTGACGCGAAGCAAAATCTCGCACTAAATGTGCCCCAAAAAATGATAGAGAGAGAGCGTAAAATGATCAAAACCCCATAGAGGTCTTTAATAGATGTTTATCCTATGTGGCCAAACCTGCATAAGGTCCGCATTATTGCTCACATCAGGAATGTTTTCGAGGGTATAATAATGATCCCCGGGAAGGATCATTGATTGCAAAGCAGTGCGGGTGATCGATATCTAAAGGAACAATGGATATTGGGATCACTTATCGTATTAACAAGATTTAATTCTAAAATCTTTAATCGCGGATGTGCGTGATTGGGGAAGTGACTCGACACTAGAAAGTCTACTCTGTGCCATTTAATGTTCTTGGGAGGTGGACCAATAGCTTGGAAGTGTAAAAACAGAGCTCAATAGCTTTATCAAGGCGTCAAGGTAGTATGCAAATGCTTTACCACACTTTGTGTTAAAGAGGTAATTTGGGAAAAGCAAAGACATCACGTAATCCTGGCTGCAACCACTCAGCCACCAAATTTATCAGGATGCCAAAGACAAGTTGTATAGCAATGGGCCAAAGGACCTTGTACCCCATGAAAGGTCAAAGCATTACTGGCTAACTATACTTTATTGTGGAAGCAGCTTGGTAAGGGCTTAGCAAAATTGACATATGTGAATACCTAGCATACTACCGACATATTGATTAAAGGTCCCGGGTGTAAAAGATTTGTAGAGCTCAAGACAAATTCAAAGATAAATCATATAACATGAAGGGGGAATTGCTGAGATAATCATGTTATATGATTCACTCTCAAGGTAAGTTTCTAGCACACGTCCATACCTTAAGGGGTAACATATATTGGTACAGGAACAGTTATGTAACAATATGATCTCATGATCATATTGCTGATTAAGTCAAGAACACAGCTTGTATTTCAAAGATTGCACAATAAGGTGAGATAATCTCTAAGTTATACTAGAATTGTAGCCTGGCCAAGGTTGGCATAAGTTGGGAACCTGTATGACGAAAACCTGATTCAAATTTCGTGATTCATTTTCATAAATCTAATATATTAGAACTAAGTTTCAAGATTACTGAAGCTTAAGAGGTTTTGTACATTCAACACCCTCTTCCTCTTCCCTTTGCCTTTTCCTCTATCCTTCATTTTCCTTTTTCCTCGCTTCCTACATACTTTCCTCTTTTCCTTGATGCCCGAGATCGAGATCGATTTAAATGTTGATCCGACGCCTGATGCGATCTGCCTGAGCGATGAGCCCGGGTGCGCCTCGATCCGCCTGATCCGGAAAAGAGGCCATTGATGAAATTTGCCGCCTTGCCGCAAGCAGTCGACTGACGATCTGACGCCCGATTTTTCGGCGGATCGTGAATGTCGCCTGACCGGATGCCAGTCGGTTTTTTGCTTTTGATCGCAGCGGTTCGTTTGGCAGATTCTGTCGGATCTTGCGCCTGACTTTGGCGCCAGGCAAGTTTGATTTCCAAGCAAAGATGGAAGTTTGATTGATCCAGCAAAGAAAAAGATCCGTCGTTTCGCCGATCGCCGCCAAAGCCTGATTGAGATAGATCGCCTCGATCTGCCGCCCTCTGCCTGCCTGGAGTTCGCCGATTGCGCTTTGAAATCTTTTTTCGCGATTTTTGAATTTGCCTGATCCGTGCCGCCTGATGGGCGTGCCTGACGCAAGCCCGATTTCGCCTTTGCCGGAACTGAAAACTGATTGATTTGATAAAAGCGATCCGATCTTCTGAGTGGATTGCCTGTTTGATTTCTTTCCCCATAAGAGATCAAAACATGACCAATCATGGTGGTAGAAGTTGTGCGAGAAATCTGGCCCTTGATGCATCGAGATGATCTCGCCCACTCACATTAGGCTTTGATCCAAGAATTACTGCAGATAAGATTAAATATAAGATTATTTCAATGGTTCAAGGTTACGTGATAAACAAAATGCATGTGGATATTGATATTCTAAAACCGTTGATCGCTAGATTGAGAGAACGCCTTATTGTCGTTGAATAATTCAATTAAACTTTTAGGATCGGGCTTTTTCGCCATTCCACATTCTCAAATATTTTAGATTGTACACACGCAATTCAAGAACTAATATAGTACTTTGTAACACAATTGGCCATGTTCTAATATTTCCAACATTAAATATTAATTAGCTGCATTTCAGAGTCAACTACACACAATTCACATGTTACATACAGTACACCACAATCAATGTACAACACACTAACCACCACATGCACCACCACACTAAGCACGAACAGAATTTATAAACTAACCTGTGATTCCTCGAGATAGTGGGCAAATATGTTCTTCTCTTTACATTTCTCTCCAATCTTCTAGTTCTAACATCCTTTGTGTTAGGAGATACCGTGTTCTCAATCTAAAATTTTTGAATCTTTTTCTATTTGTTCATCCGGAATTGCATCAATCTTTTAGCCCTCTTATAAGAAAACCCATTTTCCACCATTGTAATCGATCTCTCCTCTTTTTCTTTGCCTTTTGCAGTGTTTCTTGTGAACACCTAATACCTTTCCAAGATCTCTAGCTGATTTTGTCACTTGTTTCCCGTGACCGCACGGCTGTGGTACGCATATTGCAAGACAAGCTTATTCTTGGTCGCTAGGCGCATTGCCGTAGAGAGTTTCACACCGCATAGAGTCCCGAGACTCCTAATGATTTATGCTCTGGCTTCCAAATCCTTTAATTCTCCACCTATAAATTTTTCCAATGTTTTATCCCTCAAAAACTCAAGTAAAATTTCTTTCTTCATGCTATCCTCAATTCTTTTGGTATGTTTATGGAAAGACGTTAGCAAATTAAGGACAATACGACGCTTATCGCTTGCACTTTTTTGATGAACCGATCCTTCCCACCCCCTCGTAAGCTCCAATCTTTCCTCTCTTCTTCTTTTCCTCTAGTGTTTTTCTTCAAGATTTCTTCTTTCTTGGTTCTTTCTTCGCTTTCTTCCACCCGGGAAATGCCGGCCAGGATAGATTACCTCGCTGACATCCATATCCACAATGGATTGGAGCTTGTAGCAGGGAGCCAAAGAACAGGACGTAGGCAAAGAACAGGAAGGGGCCAAAGAATAGGAATTTGAATTTTAGTTTTGTAATTAAAATTTCCCCCACAAATTGGGACTCTATTTCTTAAATAACAGCAGTGAGCGGTGCCATAATTATACTTTCATACCACAAAGTTGGCAGATGCACGACCACATTTTGGGGGGACAGGGGGGACAGCCAAATTGAGACACCACAACGTGCTTTTACCCTTCCAGATGGACCACAACAACCATCCTGACGCTAAATGAAATGCTTGGCTCCGCAATTTATTCCAAGTATCCGGATAAATAGCCAGGAGCACTTGCTGACATGTCACATGAAAAAGAGAAAGCAACCAAGATCAAACAGCTGGAGATGATCGCATAAAAAGAAACAATGCTCAATAGTCTCATCCCTTTGCTTGCACAGTGGGCAGGATACTGACACTCGAGGATCGAATTTGTGGACAAGCACATTCACACGCGGGCATCTGTGAAGAATCTGTCACCAAAGCACAGCCACCTTAGGATGAGGTAGTTTATCCCAAACCCAAGTCCATATACGTCTCCAACTAGGAGGTGGGAGTTGAAGGGACCACTTAGTGGATGGCGGAAGGATATCACCATTGACAAGCAGCCTATACATAGAGTTCACAAGCCTGCGCTCGTGAGCACTCTGGTGGGAAATCCACATACAACCTTCAATAGCCTCTGGAGCAACTAATGGCAGAGTACTAGCAACTATTTGCCAAATAGGTCTGTCCCATCGAGACAATAAGAACTTTGTTTGAAAGATTTGCCATGTCGCTAACTGGCCACAATCATACCATGCCGCAACTGTCAAGATTCCTGCTAACCTCCAATGCCGTTGAGTTAATGGATGAACCGACGACAAAGTGGATTTTCCATGTGTACCAACCAATAAGGAACACCTCAACCGATGACATGCAACAAGATCGACACGCAATAAGGTCCGCATCAGCGCCTCCAAGACTCAAAGAATCCGCTCAAAAAGGGGAGGCATTAGAAAGGAAGGAAGGAAGGAAGGAAGGAAGGAAGTATATTTTTAAAGGCATAGCCGATAAAAGAGACCTATGGAAGAAGAGGTTTTCACGAAGCCTTCCCAAAAGGAATACAATGTGCAAGGATCGCTTCACCAATCGCACTCCGTGAGTCAACCATATCCTTAAGGATCCTCCGCATGAACTTAGAAACCAATCTTACCGCAAATATTAAAAATAAGGTTAATAATTTAAAACTAATGAGTTGATTGTACTTTATTACCCAAGATGGAGTTTGGGTAATTACAAGTATTTAGACAATTTCCGCTTATGAGACCATCCGGATTTTAAGTCGCAAACCGCATGATTTGGGAACTTCACGCTACTTGTGCTAATAAATTCATCAGCTAAGATAAGTGGTATTTTAATATAGATTTCTAAAACACTAGTTAAGGTGCATTGTTATAAATATTGTGGTTTGAGTTGAGGCACGAGAAAAGCGGACCTACATTGAAGAGATATCATCGATTACTACTTAGACATTGGTATAGAGTGATCATGGTCATCATTCATCAATGGAACTCCTAGGCACTTGTAGTATACATATAAGAATATCATATGTCATGGTCTTTGTAATCAGCTCGTTGTTGTCTTTTCTATATGTTCTTGGATCCTTTAGGTCGGTAGCCTGGTTGCTCCCGCCATGGCTTGGGATGTAAGCTGGCTTGGCATTTCTTTGCTAACAGGCATGCATGTAGGCCGACCGAGCTCCCATTGTCCCGCAGCTATGTTTATGATGTTTTGCATGTTGGCTATGTTTTTGCTTCTCGATGCTTATGTTCTATATTTCATTTGATTACATATATGGAGCTGGTAGCTAGAGATCCCCACTTAGTCAATGAGGACTAGCCATTTTGAGTGCATATGCAAAGGAAAGGTAGTGGTCAAGTTAATGGCGCATGCAATGTAGCCGGGCACCATAGTAGAGTATTATTAATGTATTAAACTCTTGAGGAATTGGACAAGGGCATTGTCACCCATCGTATTAGGGCCCTTTGTTCTCCATTGTGACCACTATCGCATTTATGTTTGATTTATATTCCGTATGAATAAGAAGGAATCTTTGGCACAAGAAATGAAATTTTGCCGGTTGTAACAAGCAAGATGGCGGAGGATGAATGTTCGAGGAAGATATTGAAGAATTGCAAAGATCTCCTCACAAACCAAAGCATCCTCAGGTTCATTCTATTTGTCGCTAAGATATTAATCTCAAAAGCTTTAAAAAGAGAAGCTAGTGAATGCTTCTTTGCGTGTCATGACTTCGGGCCTGTGAATATGTTATACCACATTATCAAGCTTTAATTTGAAAACAAGATGCTAAAAAGGTATATTGAGGATGTGTCACCGAGAAGACTTTTTGTCGGGCTTCTAACCTTAGTCCTTCCATCTAAAGATGAAGATATTATTCAATTGCTAGTTCAAATAATGCAAGCTAGTTAGCACAAATTCTAGAGTAAAATCAAGCCTAGTGCAATATCTCAATATATTTCCAAACCATTATAAGAATCATAGTCAACACTATTCATTTGATATGATTACATTAACAGAGCAATTCATATCCTAAACCTTTAAATCATAGCCCCGAGAGCCCAAGCTCTTGATTCTCCTTTTTTTTTTTTTTTTTTTTTGAGAGTAAGGGTAGATTTTTCATTAATTAGATAAAGCCATACATTCCATACACCAAACCGCAATGAAGCAGGGCTATGGAGATAACAAGATACTCATCTAGGTTGAGCATCTAATGAAAAATACAGCAACCATGAAAATGTAGTACATAGTATCCAAAAATATGAAGATAGTCAATTATAGTTTCAATAGTCAAAGTAGAGAATGATCTCCAAGTCTGCAAAAAAATAAGCAAACAGTCTTCCAAGAGCTGAAGGTCCTCTTTTTCCTCGCAAAGCAAACACAATACTATCCATGATCCTTAACCGAAGCCATAAAAATCATGGTATTGATCACCTTCAAAGAATGTGAATATGACAAGGAAAACAAGGTGTTCATCGTGCAAGGGAGGATATTTATGGCTTCAAATTGCATTGGCCAAAACCACCGATTGTAGTGTGTGTAAAAGTCATCCGGTGGAACCATGTGTGTAGCTATTTTTTGCCACACCATTCCTCAATATCGCGTACTTAAGCTCCTTTCCCATGACTAGCAGGTACCATGTAAATCAGAAGGAGCTTGTGGCTATAGTATAACTCCCTATACTTTGAGAGTCAGCCTTCCACATAATTAAATGGGTGTTGAATATGAACTCAAACATTAAATGCATCTGCATGAATTCTCTTGTGAAAATTTGTGCCCAAATAGCTTCCCTTTTTCTTTGAGCTTTCCACTTCTTTGAATAAAATCATCCGGCCATGACACACAACCCTTTAAGGTCAATTTTTCTTAGTCAAACACTGGATGCAAACCGATCTCAGAATTGTCTATATATCGTCCAACTTTGTACCACCTGTCCTCTAAGGAACGCCATGTATTCTGTCAAAATGAGAAGGGTGCATTAGAATCAATTATATTTAGTTTAGATAATAAATAAGTCAAATTGGCCCCCTAATAGCCCAATTGAATTCCAACCGAATTGTAATTTTCTCCATATCTCCTCTTGTGACAAGTAGCAATAGACTCAATGTCAAATTGAAAGTGCATTTTAATCCAAAAATAGAGAAGGGTTTAGAAGAATAAAGAATTCTATTTCTAGATTTCCATGTTCCACAAGGCAAGATGAACTAGAGAATTGGCTATGGTGTCTCCCCATTAATAAAATCAATGATGGAGTTGATGTTTCTATTCTTAAGGTGAGTGCCAAGCTTGTTAAAAAAACCAGACCTGTAAAGGTCTCAAATTTTGGAACAAATAAAATATGCTCTTAATGTCTCATCCTCAGACAAACCCGAAAGGACACCGAGTAGAAACATCACATCTTTTAGATAAAGAGACCAAATTTGTAAGACTTTTTGTGAGCTATCAACCATATGAAAAAGCAAATCTTTGGAGAGCAGTAGGAATTCCAAATATCATTAAATAAGACCAGTGGTCCCATTCGACTCAAGTTCCATTTCTCTCACCCTTTATTGGAGAATCTATCACATTTATCAAATTGTAAATTTCTTGACCTTGTAAATCATCTTACCTTTATAGAATAAATCAATAGATTTACTATAATCATTGAAATTATTGAAGTTAGCTAGGATAGATTTGAAGTGAAGGTAAATCTTTTATCAAAGGAAGTTCCTTTGAGAGCCGGATTTCACAGCAGCCCGTGATAAAATGGAATTATTAGTTTTGTAAAGATCTTTGATAGTAGAAATTCCATCGCTGGTCCATTTGTCTGTAGATCTTGGGGTGCTTTTAGGCTATGACTTTGGAGTTATGATCAGAAAAAAACAAGGGGACCCAACAAGCTTGTGTTCATGGTGGCACAAGGCCCAATTTTTCAAGCATGGATGGATCATGTTCCAAGCCTTAATTAGATTCCTCATAAGAGGGGAGGTATTTGGAGCAGGTGAAGATCAAAAAGATGAGTCGTAGGGAAGTTTTAATGCTTGGATGTCCTGTGAGGATAGGAGGCATTTAGCCAATGAGCTATAAATTGGGAGGCGTGAGAGCAATTACCTTAACTGCTTCCAAATATATTTACCGCAAGGGAACATGCCCGCAAGTAGAGACTTTGCATCCTAGACCCCAAACTTTTTGGCCTAGTAATTGACTTCCAGGGCTGACCGTGATGACTTACATTCCAAATGAAGTTCCCAATAGTTTTCCAACCTGTAATAAATGGATTTAGGGGCCACCAGAGCAGAGAGGAGAAATAAACATGGAAGATGCAAGCACCGAAGTTTGTAATGATTGTTCTTCCAAAGAAAGGAAAGACAATTTCTATAGTTATTTAATTTTCTTTATTCTTTGCAAAATAGGATCCCAAAGACCTCTCGTGATTTGGATTTAGAGAGAGGCATACCCAAACAGATTTGAAGCTTGATTACAACTTAGGACCCAGGATGCCACATTGAAGAATGGCCAACATCCCCAATGATTTTGCTTTTACTCAAGGTTTAAGTGGGACTCCTGAGGCAAGAGAGAAATCAGGATGAGATCCAAGAAACTCAGGACATTTGGCAGGATTGGAATCAAGGAAGGCAAACGCGGTCATCAAAGATATTGAGATATTGTGAGAATATCTAAATTATTTGGAAGCTTGAGACCAATAAGAGATCCAATAATTTCGTATACTAACTACACATCTAGTGAGCATCTCAAAGAACAATAAGGAATAGATAAGGAGCCAAAGGGCAACCTTGTCCGACTTTCTTTGCCGTGGGGAAGAATTTAGTGGGAGATCCATTTATGAGCACAGCCAGAATTTGACATGGAATTCAAACCTTGAATAAGGGGAGATTAGTTTTGCCGAAGCCCATTT
The DNA here is from genome assembly GCA_021234155.1 of Isoetes taiwanensis. NCBI lineage: Eukaryota > Viridiplantae > Streptophyta > Lycopodiopsida > Isoetales > Isoetaceae > Isoetes > Isoetes taiwanensis. Next base: position 66,519 of record JAJEKV010000850.1, on the reverse strand, counting down.
TTCTTAAAGCAATCTCAATGAAATTCCAAATTTACAAAGGTCAAAAGCTTCCTTTGAAGTCCAAATTTTAGAAGGATACAAGATTGATTAGAGATCCCATTCCAATGAAGACCTTTCATTGCACTAATGTAATTGTCTAGAATAAACCTCATAGCGTAAAAGCGTGCATTGATCGACACCGATATTCTTCAAGGTAGTCTTGAATTGGCAATTAACTTAGCACACAGCTTATAAGAAGTATTGGTAAGAGATATAGGTCTCCATTCAAAGAAAGGAAGTGGGATTTTCCACTTTAGGCACCAAGGTAATAAATCCTCGTAGAGATAGATGAATGCAAATGATCCGAGGCCCAAAACCATGCACAAGATTAATAATGTCCAGCCATAATATCCCGTAATTGTATGAAGAATTCGAGGAAATCCATCGTGCCGTGAGATTTGTTTTTTGAAAAACTTTTGAAGGGTTTTGAGAATCTCCTCTTCAAGAGGGATTGATGTTAAAGCTACATTCATATTATCAATGGAGCTTTGGCAGTGGCAAGATTTAGAGTTGCCAAGAATTTGTCTTTTGGCCAAGATCTCGCTAGCAAAGGAGATCGGGCTTTCTGAATAGGGAAGAGTAATTATCAAAGAAGAAATTTTTAATTTCGTGAGGTCGAGGCCGAGTGGAGCCATGTATTATTCACTTGAGTAATAGAATTTTTAAAAGCCCGCTTTTAGCCACCCTCAAAAAAGAACTTTGAGCTGCCATGATCTAGCTTCATCGCTGTATTTAATCTTGCATTTAATGGCAGAAAATTTGGCTTCCTCTTTCTATATTTTTAAATGCCTTTCAAGAAGTTCTTCCCTACATGAAGATTGCAATTTAGAGGGTCAACTGAGGAGGGATCTTATCTTTTTTCATTTTATTCAATAGATTTTCCTTCATGGATTTTGGCCATATGCAAGTCGATTTAATTAAAGTGGACTCATTCCATTCCCATTTTTTTCTGAACTCGTTAATTTACATGAAAAAGAGCACCCCGACCAAAACTATCCTTAATTCGATTTTGTCTAGAATCAGATCGGCTTTCCTCCGCTTTTCCCGATTAGCGAAGTCGAGAACAAGAACAATGCAAATCAAACAAAGGAAATTCATTAAAGATTGAAATCAAAGTTCTAGATTGAAACCAAAGTTTACAATGGTTGAAGATACCATGATGGTCTAAGCCGACACAAATATTACATCATCTTCGCATACGCACCACCCATCGGGAACAACATACGAAGCAAGGTCCGAGGCGCCCAAGCCACAAGAGCAACTTGAAGAGAATAGAAATCAACACGCTTAGCCCCGACATGGCTCCCCGATCATGTCCTTTCCGTCAGCGATTTGTACCGGAAAGGCAAAATCGCTAGTGCAAGTGATGCCACAGACAATACAAATAAGAAAAACAACCAAAGGGCCATTTCAAGAATGGGAGGAGGGCTTTCTCGACTGAAGTCGAAAGGCCCCTCTCGATGTAGCTTAGAGCCCAAAAAAACAAAAAACAAGGAAAAAAAATTTTTTTAAGTAGGCAAAAAATTTTTTTTTTTGAGGGCCTTTTCTCACCCGCAGTCAGAAAGACCCCTCAAGGCCCTCTATCGGCCTTTCTCGACTCGCGAATGAGAAACGAGTCAGAAAAAAAAAAAAAAAATTCCTTTTTAACTAGGGAAAAAAAAAGTTTTTTTCAAGAAAATTTTTAAGGGCCTTCGAACTCGCGGGTCGAGAAAAGCATCCGGAGAGTAAAAAACGCAGCTTTGGGGTTGAGAAAGGAAGCTCAAAGTGAAAAATGTAGTTCGAGGTCGAGAACGAGAACTTTCAGGGATCTTTCGACCGCGAGTCGAGAAAGGCGCCTCAAAGCCGAAAAATCCAGGTTTTAGAGGTCCTTTCGACCATGAAGTCGGTGAAAGGCAGCCAAAAGTTTAAAACGGAAAGTTTTGAAGAGGTCTTTCTAATTCTCACAGTCGAGAAAGGCAGCCAAAGCCAAAAACGCAGGTTTTAGTGGAAGTCAGGGGATCTTCTTCGGGACTCGAAGTCGAGAAAGGTAACAAAGCAAAAAACACAAGTTTGAGGGGTTTCAACTCAAGGAAGTCGAAAAGGCAGCCTAAGGCCCTTCAAAGTAAAAAAAAATATGTGTCCGGGTGGAAAAACATAGTTCTAAGGTCTTTCAAAAAAAAAAAAAAACGCAGTCTGCCCTTCAAGATGAAAAAACCAAATTAAGGCCATTTGGGTGAAAAAAACACAACAAGTCCGAAGGCCCCAAAATGAATAACCTTCAAACATCATATATCATATTACTATACCTTGTTCACATGTGATCAAACATACAAAAAATGGCTTAACCTACTTGCCTACTTGTCTCCCTTAATATGTCAATGTTTATCTATAGCTTTATTCAAAGATAGCTTTCTAAAATGAAACAAAGATATACTATGTATTTTCTAATAAGACAATATCCTATACTATGTATTTTTTCAATAAACAAATATCCTATGTATTTTCTATGAAAAATACCTCCCCATAAATTTCCTATGTATTTTCCAAGAATGCCTAATGCACATGTAAATAGCAACATATGCATGCACCTATAATACACATTATAACTTAAAAAATAATTTACCCTTATAACCAATAATAATGCACCATAAAATATAATTTACCCTTATAACTAATAATAATGCACCATATAAATATTATGCCCACGGACTTATTTTCAAGACTAATTTTACCTCTACTCTCTACTGACTTATTTTCAAGACTCTTTATACCCTCACTTTTTTTCCCCAATATTTGAATTTTGAAATTTGGTACACACCTTTAGTCACAGATGCTTTTTGTACCACCCGTATCAAAACCAAGAATTCGCCCGAGAATCCATCTAAGGAGAACGACAGAGTCAGAAGACTTCCTTCAATATCCACCGATTTTCTCAACAATACCGGGTAAGGATTTCTCGGCCAATATCTCACCTGATTTCGATAGAAGCCATTGGGCATAAAATATTCAAAGAAGAATGAAGGATCCGCTGAAACAGGGACTCTCACGATGTGATTTCGCGGAGTTAGCATGTGGCAATGCGCAAAACACGATTCTTTTGATTCGGCCGAAAATAACACGAAGACGGTAAAAATAAATGCCGAAGTGAGTCAAGCATTTGCAGATCAATTTTGTAACAAGAAGTGTCCGTGAATGAGCCGGATATGGCTATATAAGCACCCCTTTGCCGGGCCGCAGAACTCACCGCAGCCTATGGCTTCGATTTCCCAAAGGCAAGCTTGTGCCGCTCCTCGTATTTGGTTCGTCTCGCTCGCCGTAACCCATTATGGTCAGCATCGCAAAGGCTTCCAAACCTCTCGCCACTAACACCAAGCCGGCAGCCTAATATGGCTACCGTGGGTTCCACATCCTAATATCATGTTCCGGCCGCCACCAATGTGGAATCAAGGGCGTGCTTAACATTTTCACTTTTGGGGCATGGCTACATCTCTATTTCTCGCTTTATTTGAGCCAGAGAATGAGAAAAGCCATATCGAGACCTCACATCGCCACGTAAAAGAGATTTGTTTGCATTCGCAGAGCATTTTAAGAGCATTCATTCTCGAGAATAAGTCGCGGAGCCATGGCGCCGTAGGAACAAAATGCTATGCTTTTCTCAAGAGAAATGCTATATTTAACATTTTCTAGTGAGGCTCCCCCTGCTCCTCCTCGCAGGCCCGCGCGATGTTAAGGCGGAAGACGGCCATGAAATGAAGGCTCGCTATGGTTGGGCGCCCTCTCAGTATTGCTCGCTTGCTTTGCTAATCATTGCCTTGCTTTCTATCTTCAAGCCCTCCAAAAACAGTAGCCAATTTGAAGATCTTCAAGCCCTCAAAAACGAGTCTGACCAGAAGATCCAACTCCTACTGAGGTCGCTTTCGGCCACCAAATGTGTTCCATCGCCAAGATCCGCTCTCGCCAAGCCAAGCCAGCCATCTTTGCCATAAGCCGGGGCTTTTCATGCTTTTACTCGCCTGCTTGCGCACAAAACGCTCAAGCCAAGTCCTCTCGCGGCAAGTTCTTTTGCTTGGAAAAACACAAAAGATTCTTTGCACGATTGGAAAAAACAAAGATCATTCTTTGTTCTAAGAAAGAGTTCTCGAACTCAGCATTTTTTTGCTCGCAAGCCCATATGTCGAGCTCCATTCTCACGCTGGGCGAGAAAGAAAGAAATTATTTAATTAATGATGTTTTATTTGTATTTATTAAATCATTTAATGTATTTTAAATTGTATTATTATTTATTATATTATATTTTTTATTTTTTATTATTTACAAGTTCTCTCCTCCTTTTCCCCTCCCTTTGCCATTTCTCACCATTCCCATTGAGTCTCATTTGCCATTAAAATCCCATTTGAATCTCCCTCCCCTTTGCCCACTTGAGCGCCATGATCTGCCCTTTCACCCCTCTTTCCTTAATCCTGGTACCTCGCCTTGCCCCTTTTCTCACCCCCCTTTAAACCTGCCTTTCAAGAAGTTCTTCCCATTGAAGATCTCTTCACCCCTTTTTGAGGGTCCTCCCAACTTGAACTTCTCCCCCAACTTCCCCTTCCCTAATAGATGAGTCCCATTTTCAGTCCGAGTCCTGTGTGTACCCAGATTTGTCCCACTTTAATTAAATTGATGCTTATGCTCCAATTTTGATCCAATCCTTGGATTTTTTTATCTTGTAATAAAAATTTTTCATAGACCCATTTGGAAGCACAGTGATCAATAGATTGATAGAACCGAGAACTCCCCGTTGGAAAGAGTTATTCTCAGAAAGCGTAGAGCGCTAGCTTGAATGGAATATTACCTTCCTTGGGGGATTTAGAAGATGCTTGGTATTGAGAAATTGAGGGTCGGTGATCCGAGATGGAAGCCCCTCATCACTTGTGACAAACAATTATCCCGCAAATGATATTGAATCGAGATGTAAAAATCTATCCAATGCACAATAAACTCTATCTTGATCCTTTTGCTTATTGGACCGTGAAGGAAGCAAAGGGAGGATGGGATATGAATTAGGGAGGAGTCAGCCATGAAATTATCCCACTGGCTCTTCAAAGGACATGTTTATCTTGTTTCCCAATTTTAAATCCCAGCTTAGGAGTATTGTTAAAATCCTCCTAAGATCCAATCAACTCCAGGCATTATTGAGATCCAAGAGTTAAGATCAGGCCAAATATTTTCCCCTCTTTGGGACAAGTGGAAACCAGCAAATATTAATAACCCCAAATGTGGAGTTATGTGCCATCGGGCTGCCACATTTAGAAATGCTATTGGCAGAAAGAGAGATGGTTGAGATTTTTCCAAATAATGCACATACCTCCTTTAGTACCATTTGCTTCCATCCAAATGCAAGAAGCCCCTGTGATAGATCCAAATACCCAAACTAGATGCCTCAAACTTAGAAGCTTCAGCTCTTGTAACAATATAATATCAAAGATTATATTGTCTTTGTTGAGCAATGGCCCTCCCTTCTCTTGAGGGGGACCTTTGATATCTCTCGTGATTCCAAACTAATTATCCCTCATGATAAGAAATAATTCTTACACCTCGTGACTGTGAGAGAAAAGAGCGGTGAAACTTCACTACTTTTTTTTTGTTTCCTAGGAGCTCATGTTTAAGTTTCCTCTTACTTCTTGCATTATCTATGTGAGTATATTAGAATCCCTTTAAAATAGATCGAGTAGGCTTAGCTTCAGATAAGCGTTCTAATAACTCATCATCCCTCCCCATTTTGTATTATCTCGTGATTCTCCTTATTATGTGTCAATTTCTTCCTCACTATCGACATCCCTCCCGGAATGAACTCAAACATGCCGCTCATAGAATTATCAAACAAACATTTCTTAACTATTTTGGAAGGGACTTGCCTCGAAAATTGAGTATCCTTCTCCATGTCTCGTGTGTTGAGATGATCTCGGGCCGCAGGCTTTCAGGATCCGGCCAGGTAGCTGGAGAAATGACCGCCGGGTGTATTCCAATACCACTCTTCTCCTCAAGTAAATTTTTTCAGTATGACTGACCGCCTCAACTTGATCTTGAGCCGTGGTGGCATTGATCTAAACTGTCCATATACTCTGGGTGCTGGGGCCGCCAGACCCCACCCGCAGAAATAGTACAGATAGCCATGGTTCCTAGCAGGTAATTTACTTGCATTGATGAGGGTCTAAGTCGAGAAATAGAATTTGTGAAACGTTTGGAGAAAAGAATAGCATAGATTATTTGAGGGTTTGTCAAGATGTATCAATTAAATCGCTTCATGATTTTAATCCAAGAATATATTAGAATCATGGTTAGTATTAACATCCGTAAAAATTGAATTGATTATAGCAAAGGGACCTTGTTCTTCCACCCGCATTGCTTAGGATTGGGCAACTGCTGTGCATCTTTGTCCAAGTCTCTGTATCCTGGAGTCGTTGTTGGAACGATCGCTTTTAAAAGGCAGGCATGACTTGATGCTGAAATTTTATCTTTATGCAACCAAGGTGGTCATATTCTCGCATGATGAAGGCTAGTTTCGTCTAAGTAATGAATCTCATCGCCTTTGTTTGAGAGATTCAAATGATTTGATAGCCTAGGAATTAGTTCCAGTTTTAGCATCTTCAATAATTAGAATTCAAATCTTCTCTAATCTTGTAGCCCCGATCCATAGGTGTGCTTTGCTTTAAAGCCAGTCTCCATGTTTTGAATGACTGGTTAGCATTAGCATTTTGCTTCTGCATGCTAACCCCTATTTTAGAAGTTGGAGTATTTGACGTCAAACTGGAGACCATCATACCGAATTCTGCTTTTCCTTCCTCAATTCTATTCTTGTAAATTCTCGAGATTCATTCACCTTTCCAAGTAAAGTGCATTGGTTTTACTTGATCTTCCAATGATTTTCATCCTTGCAAAATTTTAGGAAATGCTACCACAGTGAACTATTATCAACCCGTGTAATTGAACCTATTTTGCCTCATTTAATTCCTCAATGGAATTGCAATTGAAACTTCTCTCCGCGACATCCGCCTGGTTTTGAAAGGAGAGGATTTACAACTCTCATGTACCACAATGCCCTGGGAACTACCTTTAGTCAGAGGAGGCGCATTCGACCATCTCAAGCATAATTTGACTTTGTCCGGAACCGAGGTTGGGCACCTTTGGTGGTAATCAATTTGAAATGAAGGTGGCCCTAGAGGTCCCTGTGGAATATTATCTGCCTGAAATATATGCCAATGGAGTTGAAGAGAATTTTGAAAACAAATACCGAGTATATTGATCAGCCCATGCAGAGTGGAAGCTATGCATAAGGAATCAAACAAGAGATGCGTTCTTTAACTTGGGGATGCCATTTAAGAAAGCTTTGGTTTGATAGCCAAAATGCCAAAATGACCTCACTTAGGAAGCGAAGTTTGCCTGCCCGGAGCTCACACCTCACCATAAGAATGGATAATTGCTCACATGGCTTTGATGAGAAATACCAGCTCGGCGAAATCTAAAATTTGCCAAGTGGAATCCCACTTTTGTTAAATTTGACTAGAATGTAAATTGTGACTCTTCTAATTGATATATCCTTAGTACGGAATTTAAGGAGACGAAAAGACACCTCCTGTATAAAGCTTCAGTTATTCCCTTCATTGGTACCTGTCCCCACTGAAAGATCCAAACATTATCACCGATATCCTCAAGCAGTTTAGAACCCATATGGCGTAGGAATTTGGCGAGGGTGAATGGTAGCCTGGTAATTTTCATAAAGATCACGTGTGATCCTTTCTTGAGAGTGTTATCCCATCGAACCCTGGCGGGTTCTGTGGATGCATAATCCGCTATCGAGAGAAAGGAGAAATCACCAAAAGGACATTTTATTTCTTGAAGAAGTCTTAGAACTGGCTTAGCAAGATCGCCACGAGTCTCTAGATGAGCAAATTGCAATAAAAGGCAAAAAGGGTGGAATTTAGGGCTAAAATTGTTTACGCTTTAAAAAAATGGCTCAGGAAAGAATGCCAGAGGACCACCGTCACCAGTGAGCAACCGGCTCACCGTCAATTTTCTGTCGCCCCACCAGGGTCTCCAAGATTCCCACTCACCTCACAGCTTCAGGGCATGGGGACTGAGCCTGAGTTTCAGGCTCAAGAGTCTCAGGCCGGGTCTGAGGATCACAACTTTGTGACCGCCCAGACCTTGCACCCATCAATCCACGTTCCCAAGGCTGTGCTGGATGAAGAAGTAGTACTGATCCCAAAGACTTGGGTGTGATTCAATATGCACCAAAAGTGACCTTCACGCTACCAATAGCCTCCCCAGATCCTATTGCCAATAAATTAGCCCCAAAACCCACAAATTCAGAGCTCTGAATAAACCATCAACACTTCAATGGCAACCAATACAGTATACATGAAATGAACTCCAACACACTTTGAGATATCCTGCGACGATACCTCAGTCACCAGAGACGCCACCCCAACGATGAGCAGAAGAGATCTCTGGCAACCCCATGTCTCATCTGACCTGGGGACTTTGTGTGTCGAGAAAACGCTCTAGAACCTGGCCTTTGTGCCAGCACAAAACCAGGTTCCCAAAAATCAGAAAAATTGCTATGACTGATTTCTGATCTCCGTCGACCGCACATATGCTAAATGACTTTAGCCTTAAAGGAAAACTGTGGGGTCATGTCCAGAGAAGAGAAATCAATATGAAGTTAGCTCTTTTCCGTCGATTAAGTTCCACATTTTGTGGTAAAACCCAAAAGGAGGCTTTTCAGGACGAAATAATATAGTATGGAGATCCGAACTGATAGGAATAGGGCTTGGTTTCAGACCCGTGCTCCAGCTTGAAGGAAACCAGCAGAAAAGGATCGTTTTAAACCGGCTTTCTTTAAAGCGCTTTTCAAATCATTTTGAAGTTCCTTCGGAATTTGAACCCGCGCGCGAAGGCGCGCGCGCAGCGGCGCGCGCGCGGGGCAGAATAACAACAACACAACAACAACAACAATCACGATGGATCCAGACTGATCTCCTGCCTGTGGCTGGCATGTCCCGCCAGAACAGGCCTGTAGCCTAGCTGGTAGTGGTTGAACCTTCAGGCATTGATTAGCACAAATGTGTCAGCCAAGCTGCTTTTCCGCATACAAGAGCTTGATACGAAAACCACTCGGCCAAGCCCTGTAAGGCAACAATGGATGCCTTTTCAACCATTTTCACTTTTACTGATTCCCTTTGTATGCCATAATGTTTTATTGATTTTTGTCTTTGCCTTTGCTAAAATAGGGAATTGAACAGGAGTGTTTGGATTCAAGACATACAACAAATTCAATACTCCAAGGATCGATTCCATCAGCTCTAAACTTATACTGCAGAGCTACGATTTTGGCGGTAACAGGTTTCAATCATCTGCTGTTGTGTGCTTACCTGAAGCCTGAAACTGTTTTAGATTCAGTGCATTTATGGAGTAGGATTTGTCTCGGCTCAGATTTAATGATACTTTGGACTTTGAGCTGTCAAATGCCTGAGGTCTTGCTTATCCATGAATGCTAAAATGCTATCTATACTTAGTTTTTATGCGCTGCTCCCCTGTGCCTGCTAACCAGTTGGGGCCGCTTTAGTTTAGCTGGTTATTGCAGTTGGGCAACAGCAGAAGTCTTTGCTTTGGTGCAGGGATAAATCCAGTCCCATGAATGCATCTGTTGATCTCATGTAGATCCCTCGCTAATGTTGTGGTTCTTGATATTTTTATTATTATTTTATATTTGTTGCCATTATTGTCCTAAAGTAGCATTCTAAGATGCATTTTAAATTCATACTCCATACGAAAGAAGCAGCTACAGCAATATCCAAGTGCCATAGTTGTAAGGCTCCAAATCAAGTCGAATAGGATCTACATGATGTGAAATATGCCACAAGACAACTCCTTGCATCTAAGGTAATTTTTCACAAACTAGATCAGGCACCTAAGCAATTGTTGTAGCTTACCTTTTAATGTCTTTTTCTTTTGCATGCAACTGATGAAAGTGCAACAAGGGTGTTACCAAAGATGAATGTTGCATCCTGGCATGAGCATAGCTTCTCTCAATATTCGGCTAGATGGTTCAAGGAAGATCTCAGGTATTTCATCCACAAATATATTCAATACTAGCCTATACAATCTGCCCCTTGATTCCGCTGATTTGAAAGTTAGTTTGAACATTTGATTGGTAAATGTACCACAGGATGTATGTGTTGCCTAGACTTCAGGAATTTTATAAGCCATCTTGAGTCATGAAACATCCCTCATTAGATTAGAAACATCAACGAAATACTAGCTAAATGTTAAACCTACTATATATGTGTTACGTGTAGTGTAGCCTTATTCTTGATGCTCATCTACCATAATAGGACTTCACATGTAATAGGAAAGCCTAAGCACTTCAAACTTGTGATTTGAACACCTATTAATTTTGCCCTCAATTCTTTTGCCCTATATCTTGAGATTCAGGCCCCAAACTTTGAGTTTCACAACTCAATATGGTAAGTCATTGCTCAGCAGACACCCTTAACTCCACGCGAGACTTTGTATCTGCACCGTAGATTGAACTGTAAGCACATATGGTAACTGTATTTAATGACTGTCTTGTTTTATCATTTATGGTAACCCCTATGCTATATGCTGCTAAAAATGAGATATAACAGGGTTTAATAAGACAGATAAAATGAGATTTAACAGGATTCACATATGAAGAGATAAATGAGATTTGGGCCAGGGTCTGGGACATGGCACCAAATTGGCTGCAAGTGCTGGGATGTTCAATCCATTGCGTGGTGCAGGCTGGATGCATGCATAGTGCTGAATAGTGTAAGCTAATTATAGGAGTTCTGTCTGCAAGCCTACATCTATTGTACCTTCGTGTTTACCATGCCATATTTACAAGAAGGATCAGCAGAAGTAGCATAGTACATTTTGGGATCCTCTATTAGGTCCTTGGGTGTATGGAAATGATGAAAGATGCTGAAAATGCTACTCCTACTCCATGTGTTCTGAATTATAGAAACCGCTCTCCATATCTTGGGAAGGCAAGTCTATGCCACAACTTATATTCATAAGTGAGAATGCTTAATTGGAATTTACATGTAGTAACTTCTGTATTTTGTACAGGGCTAATAGGCTTTCAAAATAATTCCAGCACCAAGAGGACACAGTGAAAATATCCAGCTAATATTCAAGCTACATTTGTAAGTAGGAAAATAGAATAATGCAATATATATCCAAAGGTGTTTATACAGCCCTCCATATTGGATTCTAGACTAGCATTTGCAAGTCGGGCCAGGCTCATCCAATCAGCTTAAGATTTATCTTCACCTTTATTTCCATTTTACAGGCCTCACCCTCAAAGAAAACCCAAGAATTATTCATTAACCTCTGTGCTTAATGATACCCAGTACGCAGCCATTTGATTAAGCTACCACCGCTCAGCTGTTTTCGCCATCAATGCTATTTGGGCTTAAGCTCCATGAGTATTTAGCATCCGGCGTTGTATCAGGCCAAAGTTCCTTTAAATTCCTCCTATTCCCCACATTGTATTGTCTTAACACGTTGTTATTTGAATAGAGGCTGGACCTTTCGCCCGTAGCGGTAAAGTAAGCCTTTAGTTTGTTTACTAACTAGATTAAGTGCAGGTTCACTTTCCAGCCTCTTTCCTGGGACTATTATACTGCTCATGTATTTCATAGGGTACAAGGACTTCAGCTCATGTAGGTACTGCACTTTCCGCCGTTTCCTTGGTTTTATTAACTTAGTCGTTGCAGGTTCAAGCTTTGCATTTCTTTTAGCTTGCCAGTGGCTTGTTTTGTAACGAAATTTTACTAGAGGATTCCACCACCAAAATTGCAACGTAGAGGCCCACCACATGTTTTATTCCGATTTTACCATGCTTTGAAAATGCCGACTCGATCAAACAAATATAAAAGTCATCGTCATTGCAACTATAGAAGCCGAAAAGCATATTGATGTCAAAACCCCTGCAGGACCAGCTCCCACGCATTAAACCACCGTAATTCATAAGGATTTTGCACCCTTATAGATGGTGATTCTAAATCCAAATTCCTATGATTTGAACCATACATGATTCCCGGAACATTTGAACTAATGCCGCTTCCATCATGGACTTTAAATATTTGAATCCAAATGAAGCGTAGAAAGCACCAACACGCATTTGAATCCAGTCCATGGGCCAAGGGTTAACATTTTAATTGGTAAAAGGGCCATGGTGTCATGAGTACGTCCAAAAGCCAAGGTCCAATGTGTTCTTTGATCAATATCAAACACCATAGACACACTGTCCTCAATGTCTGCTTCTTCTCGAATATCTAAAACAAATATTCAAAGGAAATGATATTTTGAGCTTGGTGGACAACCACCATGAGGGCCACCGATTTTCCCAAGCAGGGCTATTGTTTCGTGCTGTGTTATGCTTGACCCACTTCATTGCTAGGCGACACATATGAAGCTTTAGTTGCACCACAACCAGCATCATTTGAGCACCACACCATCATCACATGCCTTATCAAAAACATATTACAACAATCTGCCCTCCTCCTTTCGGGTCTGGCTAAAATATATAAGTTCATAGCTGTACTCCGTACAGAATTGTACTTATGCCCACCCCACTTATCAATGTAGCCCCTCGGTAACCCACCCACACACATTGATATTCACATGCAATACCACCATGAGAAACACTCATTAAATCATCATTAATTGATCAACTTCATGATCCAATAATACACCACAACAATTGAAAGAAATTGGCAAAACAATTAAATATTGTTCTTCCATTGTTTTATAGCTTCATGAATAACCAAGATAACATCAATACAATTTGACCTTGCAAGGTGGAGAGATTATATTTAGTAAATGAAGGATCTACCTAATAATGGACATCAAAATTTTAACTCCCATATTAGCTATTAAGGGCCCATGATTCCAAGGAATTTTTATGAAATATCATAAAAGAGATCAATTCATTTCACCATGACTTAGTTTCAATTTAGTTCCTCCTCATATTCATAACCGAATTCTATAATTTAACGAATTTACATTTCCTCCCATAAAATATTTTTATCTCTCATCAATGAATCATAAAAGTTCCTTATATTACCCTTGCCCTCTAAGACATATATTGTCTCATTCTAAAACAACAGTGGAAAAATGAATCCACCTCTTCTCAATTTAGCATGGAACATAACTACATTAATGCACATGTGCACATTAACCTTTCCATGTAGACATTTTGCCACCCAGCCATTAAAGGCAAGGGCCAAAATGGGTAATTGGAAACCCTAGCCCCTAAACCCCATGTCTATTGAGGGTGAAAACCCTACAGCCTGTTAGTTTCCATAGAAGCCTAGGAGGCCTGCCATGGCCCCAGACGCCTGACCATGTCACCGCCTCAATTTGACTGCAGGATGGCTGAACTCAGCCAGAGGAGCCTCGCGATCAGGTATTTGGTCAAATTTAGCTAAACCGCCTTCATAGAAACTGTGAAGTTTAGACGCCTATAGCAAACATTTTCTCCTGGGATCTTAGATTCAGTGACACTAACCAAAGAAACCCAAGGATTAGATCTAGTTCCCTTTGGTCTCCATGTGGCTGTGAGGGCCTGGATGATGCACCCTCAGGAACTCCTTGTAACAAGGTGGGGTAGAGGCCCTAAAGCTTGTAGTTGATGCCCTTGTGAGTAGCCTCTAGCATGAATTCTAGATTCTACCGTGAAGCAAAGAACCCACACCCGGTTAGGTGAAGGGCTGATCGTCTCACCTTGAACGATCCTCAGAAGGCTCACCGTGGATCATCAGATCAGGCCTAATGGCCTACCATTAACGAGAGTAAGGCATGGCCCTATTAACTGGCGGTGTACATACCTTCCGCTGGGCAATAATACGGCAGCGGCCTGTGTCACTCGCGAGTCGCGATAGATCCTCGAGGGGAGGCGATCTCACCGCTTTACCGAATCGACGGAGCGACCAGTGAAATAGCCTTCGGCTAGCGCATCCGGGCGGGCGGGCCAGTCCTGACACTTACTCGCAGTGCGACGGAGTGGACAAACACGCAATCCTGCCAAATCATGAATCAATGAATCCAAGCCATCTCGAGTCTGCCGCAGACCCCGCCGTTCATGATGCACCACCGCGATTTGCCAAGCCACGCCCCTGGTGGGATTTGATACCACCTGCTGGAGGGTGAACTTCGTGCTGACGCGAAATTTGCGGCATCCATAATGTTCTGGCACTGAGCAAAGCAATCGCGCCATGCCCTTAGTACTAATAGGATCCTTTGAGTTCGAAGTGAAAATTTTTCATCTCTTAGAAGTTATGCCTTTGCTTGTGTAACACCAAGGAACTAAAATATGGGCCAAGATTAAAGAAACGAAATTCTCCAAGTGAGGTGGTCTCACACCAGTCAAGAATCCAGTTTTGGAGCCGGTGGCCGTGACACTGAGCCAAAGATCACCAAAACATGATGAATTTGGGAAAGGAAGGCTAGTCCTGCCAGGAACTAATTAGAACAAAGCAATAGCTTTAACTTCACCTAAACAACCTAGAATCACTGCATCAACCAAAACCATCAGTTTGTTTCAGGCCAGGCTCCATAACTTGGCTTCAGGGTGGCAGAAAAGTCCTAAATAAGTGTAACTCTTAACCGGCAGGTGCCCTTCCAGCATGTTAGCTTAGAGTAACTTGAACTTTGACCTAAAATTTCCCAAGCTAGTAAATATTAGATGTAAACCCTCATTTCGTCCTGAAGCCCCAGAAACCGCCTCCCAAGACTTGAAGCGATCTTACGCTTTATCCGGATCGACGACCAAAACACATGGCCCGAACCAAACAGACTGGCCAGAAGCGTTAAACTACCAAATACTTAACGAGGTCGACATCACAGGGGCGATGTTTCATGAGAGGCTCGCGAGGGGGTCGTCACTGACAGAAGACGTCCTGTATATCAGGACACGTCCGATCTGGACGACAAGCCAACCAGCAGTGGAGCAGGACGCAGGCAACATCACCAACTCATGACGCAGGAGATATGAGGTGTATGAAGAAATAGAACGAGAGATCCTAAGAGCGTGAAAGAGCATGACCATTCCGACGCAAATGCACGGAGATCTCCTGACGAGAACTGTGCATGTGTCCTGAGCCAAGCAGAGGAAGGTAATCTAGAAGGTTTCATCAAAAAGTACGAAAGGCCGGAGAAGAAGAAGGAAGATGAAAGAGGAAGAGGGAAGAGGAGGAACAGTATATGCGTAAAGAGAAAAAAAAAAAAGAAGGTGAAGGGGAAGTTTGTGGTCGGCACAAGGAAGTCAAGGACGCCCGCCAAGGAAGACCTTAACCCCAAGATCGCCATCGTGGAGCCAAGCAGTCAATTTTAACCTCCTAACCCTCCTCACTCCACTCTTCCTCGATGAGGACTTCAACCCCACGCTGCGGTGTGGAAGTTTTCTAAGCACCCAGCGACGAAAGGTGTAGTACCGAAAGCAGCCAAAGACTCGAGCAACCCCAAAGAAGACCAAGTGCGAAGCCCCCGAAAATCTCAAGATGTGGGATAGAAAGAAGCGTACTACCCACCGGCCTAATGGCTTACGCCACCGGCTGTGGTAAAGATATACACGAAAAGAAAGATGAGGGAGCACGAGGCCTACATGAAGAAATGGAGGCCTACAAAGCTAGTACTACTTAAGAAAACAGGGTCCCGCTTTGTTGAAGGAGGACGGACAACGAAGGAGCAGACCTTGAAGCCGCCCCCACCAAAGCCCAAAGCCCCCAAGCCACCACCCAAGAAGAAGAGGCCTCCACAGAAGGAGGTGGAGAGGAGAGGCGCTTAAGGGAGATTAGGGCACTTCCAAACAAGAAAGCTGGGACTCCTAATCCCCGCGGCCCCTTTTGCCCCTTAGTGCGAGAAGTGATGTGCCTACATGACGTATTCCGTAGTCACGCATTTGCGGCCATATGGGGCGTAAGAAGGGCCGAGGCAAAGATAGTGCAACATTTTGAAGATTCAACTTGCACTGCCCATCGCTCCAGCGGGTAACCCTACGCGACAAGACATGAGTCTTGGCGACCCGCATAAAGGGAGAACGCCTTAGAACTTTTTTAAATAATTTAAAAATTTTTTTAAAATATAGAGCAATTTTGTGTACTTTTAATTGTATGAACTTGATTAATTAAGAGGTTAGTAAGTTTTAGCTTTTATTTCAAGAAATAGGACATTTGCAGAATCGAAAAGACATGATGTCTCACAACAAGTACCGGTCAAGAAAACTAAACTTTAGTTTTGGAGCGAGAAGTGTCGTGAGACCTTGTCCAAACTTGACCAAAACAGCCCAAATCGACCAAATAAGGGGTCAATTTTGCCTGATTTGATGAGCCCATCATCCCATAAAGATTAGTTTACCCAAATTGGACACCTTTTGATCAAAATGAGACCGATGTCTCACAGCTCGCCAAGTGGTCAAAGAACTAAACTTTAGTTTTTGAGCGAGGCTAAGTCAGAGACCTCCTACCATTTTCTCTCCTTAACTTGTCCAAATCATCTTCAACCCGCTGAATAGCATCCTTTAGGTAATTTAGCCTTGTTCAAATATCCATCTAGTCTTCGTTTCCATTTTGACCCCGTAAAGACTAGAATTACCCAACCCCGTGAAATTTTCAAGTCATCCAAAAAATTAGGGTTTTCCCCTTTTCTATAAATAGACCCCTCATTTCTTACATAGCACCCTACAACCGCCTTCCCCGCTTCTCACCGATTAACTCCCCCGAGGTTTTGCAAACCGCTTGTTACCCTCTTTCCTCGCATTAACCAATGGCAACCTCCTCGATTTTCGAGATGGTACAGCCACAAATTTCATGTCGCCGAGGCCGACATCGACCAAATCTTCCATCTTCGTGAAGGAGGTAGATGTCCAAGCAACCTTTGCACGCAACCCCAGCCTTACGCCAGAAGTCTTGTCCGGAGTTCCAAGCTAGGGTAGAACCAAATAGTGCAACTCCCCCTGCATAGGCTACTTTGTTCCTAGGCAATCCCCAGCAGCATTAGATGATGTTCCAAACATTGCCAAGGCACCGACAAACAAAGCGCACGCGACACCGAGCCAATGGTCCTAACTGTCAATAGGACCAACTTCTCCTTCAACACCGCTTTGGCAATCTTCCTTACCCAATCGCGGTCGAACACCGCGGGGAAACCTCCATTCCCCCATGGACGGGACCCATTAGCCATAGCAAATAGCAAACGGCTTCCTTACGCAATAATGCAATCAGGAGCAGGAAGGAAAAGAAGAAGAAGACCTTTATCTAACAGAATCGAGGGAGGAGGAAGACTATGTCGAGCTCGACCCAAAGGAGGGCGATAAGCAGAGCAGAGGGGTAAGACTTCGAGAGAAGCTCTAAACTTCTCGAGTCGCCACACTTTGGGTTAGGCATTACAAGCCTAGCCCCCATTATTGTCGGTTACGGGAGTTTCGCTCCTGCCGATACATCCAAAATCTCCCAGAGTGCGGAAAGGGAGTACCGATTGAAGAGTTGCTGCACCAACTCCCGCCAAGAATCGACCTAGACGACTTCATCGTCCCGAGAGCATCCGACTTCCCCTTCAAGCAAGGGGAAGCCGACACTTCATTGATGGAGAGTCTTACCGACATCCAAGCTTTACAAGAGCCAAAGATCGTGATTATGGAGGCAAAGGCCGAGAACAAGCTACCGACGGAGGAAGAGTTCTTTGCTCTACAGAATGTGAACAGATCGGGATTCACGCCGACAAACATCCTAACGCAAGCTCTTCCGCAGCACCTCCCCGAGAGAAGAGGCGACCCGACCTCGAGGGCTTCATCAACAAATGAGACTACTGGGAGCTCACCACTGGAGGTTGATGACTTCGCAAGCGCATTACGAGCCGATACCGAAAGTGGTCGAGGATCTCGCCTCGCAACGACAGATCGCCAAGGGTATTACCTTCCCCGCTGATGGATGGAAGAATAGCGTAATTCACCGCAAGTTCACCCCCGCAGGCGCAGGAAGGAGTATCGATGCTGATTGCACCTCGTGATTCGGGCAAGACATGCGCTGGGTTGCCCCCTCAACACCGAAAGCATGCAATCCTGGTGAAGAGAGCGGTAGCACTCAACGTTTCGACTTCGCCATACCTTACAAAGCAAGCAGGAAGATTGGCAAAGGACTGCAGCTTTTATACCTCCAACGCAGAGTGGAAGACTTTGAGATGTTGCGGCTGATCTTCAGCCAATGTTCTAGGAACTTGGGCCATTCAATGGGAAATGTTCTCAAGTGAAAAAGTTCCTAGAGGATAATCCATCTTACCGGGCGGCAAAGAAGAATGACTAGCAGCCTTGATCCCGGTTGTAATCTTGTATTAGCATGTTATAAAATACTTAATATAATTTCTTTTGCACTATAAATGTTTTGTTGATGTATTTTGTGTCCCCAACCATACCAACAAATATAAATAATGCAAGAGAACAAGAGAAACTAACCATAGCCATGAACCACTTGTGTATGCAAATAGAGGCCTAAGCGCCAGGGGAACGATAACCGCGAACTTATAGAAGAACGAGTCCGCCTGTGCCACGCCCGCAAGGAACCCGCTTGAAGAATTTGGAGCCATGACCCCTAAGAGGAAATATCACGTGATGAGGACAGATCTTGAGCGTGATAAAGCCATTGCTAGTCGCACAAGGGTGAGCAGTTCCTGGTAACGCCAACCGCCGCAAGCATCAGCTCCTGAGAATGTGAAGAGAAGAAGAGGAGCAAGAGAAGGAGGTCCTCCAGCCCGTGAATCTTCCTCGACTCAAGCCTCGATTCGCACTGATTCGGAGGGAAGAAGAGCGTAAACCAAGACCAACAGATGAAGGCGAGGGAACACCGACGGACGACAAAGGGACACAAGAACCTCCTCGACTACCGAAGAAAGTAGACTCGTGATTGGGAAATGTTTGGAAGGCCAGAAGCTCCGAGCAAATTCTCGTGTGAGAATATGTCGCATGGAGGCAGAGGCTTGGCTTGACGAGATGAGTGAATATGGCAACGCCATGGTATGAAGGATAAGGATAAAGGTAGGGTGGCAACAAAATAATCAAGGGAGCAAAGACGCATTTGGTGGAAGGGTTATGCCAAGGCTCATGGCTTAAGCAGGATGCTTGCGTGTTCAAGAAGTTTGCTAAAGCCTTCTGCCGCCATTACGCTCCAAGAGAGCACAGTCCAAAGATGATGCAAGCTTCTACAAGTTGCGCAAAGGCAACAAGTCGCAGAAATATACGTGAGGAATCTCATGAGGCTAAGGTCAGATGTGCCAAAGTTAGTGGAGAAGCATGAGATAGAGCATTGAAGGTCCGAATGAGGAGATCCAGTAGTTTGTAAGGGCAATAAACCCTAGAACAAAGATTGGGAAGCTGAGTCCAAGGCAATAAGCTTGCAAGGAACGGACCCTAATAGTGGGCGTATGCAATATTACTGTGACAAAGGCAAGGCAAAGAAAGCTTTTAGCCCGAGGACAAACAGCCTCAAGACCAGCTAGAGCCCCATATAGTAGCAACCGTGGGAAGCAAAGAAGAGAAGAAGGTGTGTCCTTCAAAGACAAACAGAAGGGTCAAACTACTCCAAGGCAAGATCCTTTCAGCAGCCATGCCCAAGGAAAAGAGACAGAGGCATAGAAAAGCGCTTTTGCTTCAAAAGCTTCCAAAAGTTATAGGGATGTTTAACCCCCATATGTCATGAGTGCGCCAGCGTAGTTGGGAGATTGGGACACTCTGTCTCTGACGACGCACGGGCGAGGGAAGCCCGCCAACTACATTCTCGTGGTGAGTGTCATATCTTTGCAGCAATAGATACAGAGCAAGCTGCAGAGCCGCAGATAAAGTAATTTCCACAAAGAGGGAAGGCCAAGGCCAAGTCATTTATAGTCCCGATAGATTCGAAGTAGCCATAACTTTGCATCCCCCGTAATGGTTCAAATGTTGAAATTGAAACCACTAAAGTCAAAGCCAAGGCCCGCTGGTCTTAGCAAGTGGAGCAAAGAAGGCGCATCGGCGTGCAAGAGAATCAACTTTGACATCGACTTTGCCGTGGATTAATATCCGATGGGGCAGAGGTAATGGGCATTGGCAAATACGACTTGATCATAGGTATGGAGTACCTTGACCAGCTAGGGCCATTATTGATTGTGGGAGCTAAGGTGACCTTCCCAACACCCGACGGCAAGATCATTGAGATAATGTGTAAAGAAGTTGTCCCCATCATGCAAAGCAGTATGTCTTCTAAACGCTATTCAAGTGCATCAAGAGTGAGCAAGTAGCATACATCCTCAAGCTTGAGATTAGTGAGCCGGAATTGAAGGAAGCAAAGAAGACAAGGTGCTCAAAGAAGTTGTCAAGCAAATAGCTAAGCCGATCACCTGAGTTCCATGATCTCTTTCCGTGATGAGATCAAGCAGCCCCTCCTTATAGGGGAGTCGAAAGCAGATAGCACTCGAAATGAACAAAGCCAACAAGCAAGGCCCCATACGTAATGACAACGCCAGGAGTTGCTCTGAGCTAAAGAAGCAGCTTGCAGAGTCGCCGACCTAGGTTTCATTAGACCTAGTGTTTCGCCATTTGGAGCGCCATTCTCTTCAAAAGTAAAGAAGAAGGATGGTAGTTTGAGGATGTGCATAGACTATAGACGCTTGAATAAGCACACCATTAAGAACAAGTATGCGCTTCCAAGATCGATTTAATTTGATGGATCAGCTTCAAGGAGCAAAGATCTTCTCCAAAATCGAATTTAAGGTCGCTATCATCAAATTCGATAAAGGAGGAAGATATCCATAAAACCGCCTTCGGACGCGGGTATGGGCATTATGAGTTCACTCTGTAGTGCCTTTCAGCCTTATCAAATGCCCCGCAACGCTCATGAGGCTCATGAACGATATCTTCAGGGAGTTTCTAGACACCTTTGTGATTGTTTTCTTTGATGACATTTTGGTGTATAGCAGATCCCTTTGAAGAGCACGCACAACACTTGAGAAGAGTCCGGAGAAGTTGAAGAGGCACCAGCAGGTAATGCCAAGTTGTCGGGCGCCACTTCGCGAACGGAGAAGGTGGAATACCTTGGTCATGTGATCTCGCCAAGGCATCTCGACGGACCCCGCCAAGATTGAAGCAAAGAATTCAAAGGGTCGGGCCAAGAACGCATGAGGTCAAGTTTTCTGCCAGCAGTGGTACTACAGAAGTTCGTGGAAGAACTTTTGCAAGATAGCGCCCCATTAATGTAATTTGACGAGGGCGGAGAAAGTGAAAGATTGGGCAGAGCATTGGCACAAGAAAAAGCCCAAAAAGGGGTTTGAATTGTTGAAAGAGGCTCGACGACAGCCTCTGCCTTTGACCCTCGCCGAGCCGAGAAAGATAAGCTTGTAGCAACAGATGCAAGTAAGATAGCTACAAGGGGCAAAGGCTTATGCAAGAAGAGCGCGGTGGTAGCGTATGATTCCGTGAAGATGAACGACGCCGAGACGCCACCCAACGCACGCACTGTGAATTGCTTATGTTGTCGCATTAAGAATATGGAGGCACTATCTCTTGGGAAGGAAGTTCCAATTGGATACCGACCATCAAAGCCTCCAAGATGTATTCACGCAACCACACCTTAATCTTAGGCAAATGGAGGTGGATGGAGTTCCTCAAGAATATGACTTTGATATAGTCTACAAGCCGGGGAAGCTCAATGTGGTAGCAGATAGCGCTTTCAAGGCATCCCCCGACAACTAGAGTGCATTGTAATGCAATTTCGACGCCTCCAAATGACTTTGGTAAGAAGATTGAAGAGTCCTTGCCAACGGATGTGGATTTCGTGAGAAGTATGGGCAAGCCTCTTTAGGGAGGCTAGAAATGTATAAAGAGCGGAAGCCTTTAAGCATTATAAGAAGGAGGGCAACCTCGTTATATCATAAGAACAAGTTGTGCACACCAATCATCAGTGTAAAGAAATTGATCCTCCATGACACGCACAACAGCCAATAGCTGGCCATGCGGGATTTATGAAAACATATTTCAAAAGCAGCAGCTATTATTGGCCAGAATGAAGAAGCTGTGTAGCTCACTACATCAAGGAATGTCACTGCCGCCAGACGGGCGGAGCAGCTTCAAATCCTGTGGGCATTAGAGCCATTAGCGGTGCCAAATGCTAAGTGGGAGGTAATCAAAGATGAACTTCATCACAGGACTCCCAAGGACGGTAAGAGGGAAGGATGCCTTGATGGTAGTGGTCGGCTGTTGTCGAAGATGGCACATTTTATGCCATGCAGACCACGATACATACTATGGATACAAAGAAAGCTCTTCACCAAAGAGATCTTCAGCTTCATGGCATGCCAAGGGAGATTATATCCCACAGGACCCGGTTCATGAGTGCCTTTTTGGCAAGACCTCTTTTTAACGATTCGCACCAAGCTATCCATGAGCACGCGGCGATCATCCCTCGGGACGGATGGCCAAACGGAGCGGACCAACAGATCTTAGAAGACATGCTACAAACTATGTCCGAATAAGCAAAGTATGTGAGAAGAATTTATTCACTTGGTGGAGTTTGCATACAATAGCACCAAGCAGAATCATCCCAAATGTCGCCATTTATGATTAATTACGGCTATCGTTTAACTCCGCATTAATTTGGCACAACCCCGTCAAAAGTGGAAGTTTCAAGCAGCCAGATGTTGGCCGATATGCAAAAGCTCGTGGAAGAGGTTCGAGGATATCCGCGAAGCAAAGAAGAAGTCGACAAAAGAGCATCACGACAAGCATCGAACGTACCGAGAGTTCAAAGTTGAGATGATGTATGGCTCAAGATCAAGGTGAAGCAAGCTCAGATCGAATTGCAAGAAGCTTGCTCCAAGGTGGGCTGGACCTTCGTAATAGTCAAAAAAGAGTAGGTAATCAATCCTACAAACTAGACTTGCCAAAGACACCTAAAGATTCATAAGGTCTTCCGTTAGCCCGCTGGGCTAAACATATGTATGAGTGGCATAGGCCACATGTATTTATCACATTGGACCACTTGATCTAGGGCCCAGCTTTTAGCCCACATATGTGGTAGGTGGCATAGGCCACATGTATTTGTCATATTGGACCCCACAATCCATGGCCCAGATTTAGCCTAGATCCGGTGGTAGGTGAGATGTCGCTTAGGGTTAGGTTTTTCTCTACTATTTAGAGAGAGCATTTCCTCTCATTGTTTAGGTTTTGCTCACGCTTTTGGAGCACCTCCTTTTGGAGCATCAATATGATTCTGTTTTTGTTCATTCTTTTTTTGTTCTTGTTCTTGGAGTTTCTTCCCATCTTCTTTTGTTGATCCATGAGCATTTGTGGCAGCCTTTAGGCATCCCAGCCATGGACTATCACTGCAAGGTGATGCCAAGAACCCCAAAAATCAACACTGGGCGCCATGCCTTGTCTCTCTTGGGCTCATGATCATCCTTTTTTTTTTTGTTTCAAGTTTCTCAAAAGTTCGAAAAAATTCTATTTGGTTCTACATTGACACTTTCTCTCGATTCACATGTCCGATATTTGCCCACTCGCTTCGTGAAGAGTCCAAATTGGTTTTTGACAAAGATAAAGTTCTTATTCATCAAAAATAACTGGTTCTACATGGACACTTTGTTGCATTATCATCTCTTTGATACTTGCCCACTTTTCCAAAGAGGCAAACCTCGATTTGGGGCAAAATAAAGTTCTTATTTGTCACATTTGGGTTAATCGACATTGTTTTTCCTATCTTCTCGCTTTTTGTGCACAAGAATCATGCATTTCTTTTTCCGAGACAAGTTTACCCCGTGTAATACAGCTTTAAATTTTTGGGTGTATTTTTGTGCCGAGATGCTCTTCGGTCTTCAATACTCATCCGGTTCTTCTATCTTCGAAGTATATTTTGGGGTCCCTGAGATGCCCTTTTGATCTTTCAATAAGAGACCATAAATTCTCCTCCAATTCTTTTTGGGCACTCTTCCCCGATGCCCAACAAAGACGACATGCACTCTTTTCTCGATCCTTCCTCCGTTGCGTGGATTTTTCATAGCGTACCCCTGTGAGATGCCCTTTGGATCTCCCCGTCCGTAATGGTTCGCCTCAACATAAAAGGCCGCTCGCTAGGCTCGCTGTTCAAAGGCACATATCCGAGTAATTTCTTTTCAATCATGGCTATATCGCTGGCTGCCTATTACCGTCCGATGTTTCTCGCACACCTGCCCCAAGCTATTTGATTCCTCACGACTCACCTCAAGCCTCACAACATCTTATTCTAGTCTCAACAAGGGCCTCATACCAATTTGCACAAGAATAATATTTTATGCAAAGATCACAGACGCAAGGAGTGTTACGTAGCCGATTTGTTCCGATGTTCAGAGTCGCCCCCCCAGAAGCCACCGACATCTCAATCTTGATATCATGCATTGATTTGCCATATCCCAAGATCATACAAAAGAACAACTTCTGAAAATGTTGGTCGCAATTTTTGTTATCCCAGTGTACGCCACAAAATAGTTCGATGAAATAAAACACTAGCCAAATTGCATCTACCTTGCACTTGCTGACTTCTGGAAGCACACTGAACCAGCTAAGCATAAACAGCAGGGGATTCCGAGCATTAAAAAACAGGGGCTTCTTCATTCCTTTTGGGTAGAGCATCAATTCTTTAGTAAGAACGCATCAATTGTGATTTTCCCCGCAATGCCCTTTCTTTTTACTTTCGCCAGATTCATTCTCGATCAAAAAACATAATGCATGCATTGCCCAATGGCTCGACGGCCCCGCACGGCGTGGACACTCAGAGCAAGCAGACGGCCAAGGCCCATCACGGCCTGGCTTCTCTGCCCTTCAAACCTTCATGGTCTGGGCGGCTTAGACTAGGACTCAGCCATCACAAATGTTTGATGCTCACTTCATTCCATCGTGGCATGGATTCATTCAAATTCCAGCAAACTCGGGTATCTACAGGTAATGCACTCAGCCTCAAATCAAGCATGACGGATCCTGCAACTCATTTTCACAGGTCTCAGCCACCTCTCTGGACCAGCGCTTTGAGCTTGTGAAGACAATTCTTAGGCTCCCTCTCCTCGGTTCTCCAAGTATTTTCGTGGCAATCAAATGCCCTCTTTTCTACAACAACTGATCTTCTGGCAAAACCTGGGCACGAATTCTGTGCATTTACTCAAGCCTCTTGAAGACACCAACTCCACGGCCCTCCACGGCGTGGTTCAATCTCTGGCTTTCACAAAATGGGAAGCGTGAAGCCCACCCACGCTCTGTGGACCCCAAGATTTCAAGAAATCACCACCTTCGCCTCAATCCGAAACAGATCAAGCACTAGAGTTTTGCCTCGGTTTCTTCAAAGGGTTTGGTTTGCATCAACATAACCCCACACGCCCATCACGGTAGGGCACAAATTCTCTTCGTGTCCTTGTCGCCACTCTATTCACATCCCCTGTTGCAAAACTTACCACCACGGCCCATCATCTGCGGCGGTACGCTTTGTCTGTAGCTCGCTCCAAGTCTCTGAGCCCACGCCCCCTCACGCTGCGGCACACTTCCTCCCTGAGATGACAAGCGTGGTTTCACAGAGTCTCCACGACCTGTCTGCACCTTCACGGCCACAAAGCTACAAGAACGCAGCTCTCACCACGGCCCCTCACGACGTGGACTCTCCACGGCCCCTCACGGCGTGAATTCTCCACGGGCCATCACAGCGTGAACCACGGCCCCCACGGCGTGGCCTAAACATCAGAGACCTCACGGGCGTGGCCTCTGCGTGACCCACGACCCCCACGGCATGGCCTCTCTGCCATGGCAACTTGTTACATCACAACATCAAAACCCCACGGCCCATCCCCTTGGCGTGGAACATTCCTCTCCCCCAAAACACATTGTCCATGCTTTTTTATATGACATCTTTATGATTTTCTTTCGAGAGAGCATTCGACACTTAAATATTCTAGATGGCCTACACTTTTGGTGTTTTTCACCCCTCCTAAATATTGAAGCCATTTTTTCATACCCGATATCTAGTCCTACTATTATGCCTTTGGAGGTAAAATATCATGCAACTATGACTTCAAACATCACGGCCCAACGGCGTGAGTTCAACAATCTGTTACGTGTGATTTCAAGCACAACTTTCAATCAACTTTTGACGCAAGAAGTATCTTGAGCATATTTTTGGCACATTTTGGGGGACGCCTCATCTTTTGTCGCATTCTTGGAGATCTTCTTTGCACCCTTTGTACCAACAAACCTCACACAAACCGGCCGTGTGTAGGCCTTTTTTTTCAGCAATCTTTCCTCAACATTCAAGCTTATCTCATCAACCCAAATGCATGCTTGAGAGACAACTTTTTCAATCCATCTTGGCGCCCATAATACATGGCGGTACGAGCCTCTTTCAAGTTCAACCAATGGCGTGAAGATGACTTAGGGCCTTCCCCCTCAAATTCAACTCCTTCAAGTTCAACTATCTGCTCAAACTCTTTCAAGTTCAACAAATGGCGTGAAGATGACTCAGGGTCTTCCGCTCCTTCAATCACTTATGTTTCAACTCTTTCAAGTTCAACTCCTTGTTTCAACTTTTCAAGTTCAAAACTAGCGTGAAGATGACTTAGAACCTTCCGCCTCTTCAACAATTTTTTCCAACTTTTTGTTCAACTCCTTACAAGACACTTTGATTGGCGCATGTATTCGGAGCTAGTGGCAAGCTCTATGAGAAGTGGTGACAGCCTTCTCAACCTTAGATTCGACTTCTATGGCTTTCAAGGAGCTTGTGGCAAGCTCAAGAGAAGTGGTGACAGCCTTCTCAACCTCTTACGATTTTTGTACTTCATCGACATTGGCATTTTTGGGTCAAGACTTCGGCGACATTCTCATTATTTCCCTCACTTTGGGTAATCATGTACATGTTTAACCCGGCCGCTATAAAGGTTCTACATAGTTTGGTGTGGTGGGGAGGTTAGCCCGCTGGGCTAAACATATGTATGAGTGTCATAGGCCACATGTATTTATCACATTGGACCACTTGATCTAGGGCCCGTGATTTAGCCCACATATGTGGTAGGTGGCATAGGCCACATGTATTTGTCATATTGGACCCCACAATCTATGGCCCAGATTTAGCCTAGATCCGGTAGGTGAGATGTCGCTTAGGGTTAGGGTTTTGCTCTACTATTTAGAGAGAGCATTTCCTCTCATTGTTTAGGTTTTTGCTCACGCTTTGGAGCACCTCCTTTGGAGCATCAATATGATTCTGCTTTTGTTCATTCTTTCTTTTGTTCTTGTTCTTGGAGTTTCTTCCCATCTTCTTTTGTTGATCCATGAGCATTTGTGGTAGCCTTTGTGGCATCCTAAAGCAAGTCATGGACTGCTGCACAAGGTGATGCCAAGAACCCCAAAAATCAACACTTCCACGTAAGTTTGTCAAGAAGCATACTCCAAATCCGCATCGAAGTCTTG
The DNA here is from genome assembly GCA_021234155.1 of Isoetes taiwanensis. Classification (NCBI taxonomy): domain Eukaryota; kingdom Viridiplantae; phylum Streptophyta; class Lycopodiopsida; order Isoetales; family Isoetaceae; genus Isoetes; species Isoetes taiwanensis. Next base: position 38,996 of record JAJEKV010000850.1, on the reverse strand, counting down.
GACACTCCAACGTTATTGGAAATGATGGAGGAGCAGCTGGAAATAGTTCCAGAATTGATTTTTGATAAAGCTTTCAAGAAAACAAGGAGGTCGGAGTTCCTCCAATATTTGGTCAAGTGGAAGCACTTGCCGCTGGAAGACGCGACATGGGTACTTAAGAAAGATTTAGTAAAGCAAAGACCCACGCTTTATGGAGCAATGGGACGGCAAGGTCATCTCCAAGAAATCGCCCGCATGTCGATTTGTGTAGGTTAATTCTTGTGTAGTTAGGATTAATCCACGCATGCAACCTATGCTTGGTATGGGTCGCATGCGTTGTTATCGATGATGAGACCACTACTTGATCTCTAGGGCGGTGTAATGTCAATGTAGGCATGACCGCTGCTTTGGGCGAAAGTGGAAGGTAGATTAGAAAGTCTACTGTCCCCACTTAAGTAGACTCGACCTCGAGAGAAAGGAGGTCATTAAGGAATGCATTGATAGGGAAAGCACCTTTTTAGCCCCATATATGCTTTGATAGGAGGAATCTATCCTTCACGCCCCCACCACATAAGGATATCCTCCACGCCGGGCAACTAGAGGTGTAGGCATGAGCGCATATAGGCATATAGGGCTACCGCTCCACCACGCCATTATGGAAGATTCATCCTCTTCCTACGAGATTAGCCATGCATTCATGTAGATAGGTGGGGTGGTCACCATATAACCAAAATTTATTAAATAATTAAAATGGTACTAACGTGACCTGTAGGCCAATAGAGCGCTCCGGAGGGCAATGTCAAGATATATGTGATATCGAGACCACCATCTTGCTAGACGGTTGAAGCAAATACCAAAGACTTCAAGATAGTGGTGGCCGGTGAAAGTGCCGAATCAACACATGGTCAAAGACCTTATCAAGATCGAAGCAACCACCTAACTAAGTAACGGCTGTTATTAGTGGGCGGTGGTTGAACGGCTAATACTATTCTTAGTATCACCGTTTTGTTTATATCATTGTACTTTTGTATTGATATACAACATTGAATACAATTCCAATTTGCCTTTGTTTTGGGAGCTTGCGCTCTCGGATATTGGTGTGCATCCCCTTCTCTCCCTTTCTTGGTGCAACCTTGACATGGTATCAGAGCACTAGGTGTGCTGAGATTGATTCAAGATCAACGTAGCAATGGAGAAGGATGCAAGCTACAACCAGATTACCTTCCCTGGCGGTCATGCGATTCAAATCTTTGATTCAACATGGTGTTTCCAAAGAATGGAAAAGCGGGATGATCTTCATTCTCAAAGATGAAGGAGTTTGGGGAATTGTTACCGCCAAGAACCCTCCACCGATGCCAAGAACATTGCCGATTTGCATGCTTGGCAAATGAGATGACAAGGCGATGGCATATATCTGGCTCTCCTTAGTCGACTCTATCCTTGATGAGTTCCAAGAAGAGAACAAGCAGGATTTAGCCTACCAAGTTGACCCTCCCGCAACTCTTGATCTTGTCCGACTTACAACTAGATTTATGCACAGTGAATTTAGGTGAAGAATTAAATCTTCCTTTGCAAATTAAATCCACGCTTTAGGCTCAACAAGCAATCCCGTTTCGCATTCAACATATTCATAAGCTTTTATATTCCAAGTTCTAACCGAAAGCAAATCAATAGAAACCGCTAGCTCTAGAATTCAAGCACCGATTCCCCGCCACATTGCCACCATCAACTTGGCCGCCACCTTATGGGTTCACCGCACATGCACTCACCGGGTTAGTCCTCGTGACTAAGTGGGGATCCCAGAATGCCGCCGCATACATGGAAACACTCTGCATCTTGGATAACAAGAACATAGACAATTCCAAATATACAAGAGACTATGGTGCAAAGGCTAGACAATGACAACAAAAGAAGTACCATAAGAGTCAAGAGCAAAGAACACAAAGCTAAAGTACCAAAACAACATAACAAAGCTCCCGACAATGGGAAGCTCACCCCCACATGCAGTCTCCCGGTATAGCAGAGAAATGCCCGCCACCACATTCCGAGCCCCGCTGGCCGAGTTGGTGGGGTGAACCTCAGATGATACCCTTCCCAGCCCACGCCCGGCCGGAGGACCTCTTACCATGGAGTCACAGAGTTGACGCATAAACCTCACCGGAAGCTACGCCTGAGGAGGCCACGCCTGTCACAGAGCATAGATACAAAGAGCACGATGACATGAGAATGCCGAGCTACCCAGGCCACCGACCCGGAAGTCCTAATTCCTGAGGTTCCAAGTACATACATAATATCAAGAACAACAGTGGAACAATTCAAAGACCATAACATGTGTGTTCATTAGAGAATTTACTATAAATGTGCCTAGATCATACTCTTAGCCCTTGTCGAGGTTGCCCATACAACCTAACTATGCCGATGTAGCTAAATCGATGATGAAAACCATAATGACTACTCAAACATTGATGTAGCGTGCTCAAACCACCCCTGTAAGGTCGATGCAGTACTCACTTCGCCATATTATTTACTTAGGCTCCCTTAGATATGGTTTCAAGGTTTTAATATTTAAAATTCCACTTCATAGCTAATGAATTAATTGCGCATTCAAACTGGCGCCTCCAACTTACGCTTTTCCTGCTTAAAAATCCATGGGGTCCCCTGACCGCAACTGCCTGGAACTTCCGTCAAGCAGCTCCCAGGCAAGCCCCATCTCCAGGAGCAAGCCCGTATAATTATCTTAGATACCTTTGATTTACTAGATTTAAATTACATAATATCTTAGTTAAATGCAACCATTAATAGAATTTCTTACAATTTGTTATTATTCCGTCGTTGCCTTCATGCTGGAACCTCCTCTATTGGTTACTTCTTCCTTAAACCAAGGTGCATCACAATCCCATCTATGGTTACCTAGCTTTCTAATTTCTTTTAGCTTGCTAGCAATTGTGCTCAAAGCAACAAATTGGCAATTCTAAATATAAACAACAAATAAGAACCAAAACCCAATAGAATGACAGGAAGCAGAAAAAACAGCAAATAAGCAAACCAAGATAGACATGTTCGGCCTCTGTGGCTCTGGTTTTGGCATCGATTCACCATCTAGCTATGACCCACAACCAAATCGATCTGCTCCAGGCCCAAATCGACCTGATTTAGCTGATTTTGAAGCGTTTTGGGGCAGTTGGGTCGCTGGAGGATCTCTTCAAACACTGCAGAACAGCCATAACGACCCTTGATTCATACCAACCAGCCCTGTAACTTCAATTTCGGCCCCTTTGGATGCTATTGCAGCCCATTTTCCGGAGTCTCGGAGTTGGATTGTTGCTACCTCAAAGCTGAACCGGTTTTTAAACTCCTGCTAGAAGACTTAATTCCTTCAAATTTGCCTCCGCCCTCTCATATCTGATTGCTAAGAAGCAATTTCGGTGCCTCCTGAGTTGCTTACAGATGACCCATATGCATTAATTCAGCTCCTTCATAAGATCATGTACCATCTTATTAACAAGGCCTTAACAAGCTATCTCTGAATCCGGTGTTCACAGCAGTTTATAAGCACCCAATCCTTATCCCAAAGCATGAACACTTTTTCTCTTAACAACAACCATATGATCCATAAAATCAGCATAAAACCCCACCTGGAAAGGAAGATTTGATGCCGTCTACGCAAGCTCTTGCCTCCAGATAGCCTCCTCCGGCTGCTCTGCAACTCAAATCCCTTCTTGGAGCTCCTCTCGCAAAAGAACCCTCACGTACCACCAACAAAAGCCCTCTTCTACAATTTTTCCCTTTTTATAGTTTGCTTATGTGGATATTAGATATATGCCATGCATATATCCCAATGCATATATCCCAATCTATTAGACATATGCCTTATGTGCAATACCAATGCTGCAGTCTTAGGGCCTAGGACCGTTACAAACAGCCACGATTTGTGGCATGCTCTCATTGAGAAGCATGACCAAAAGACCCATAAGATTGGGCACTTGTATGCAGAGGTGATGGATATGTGCTGGGACGAGACTGCTAAAAGTCTTGACGAGTTCTCAGATCACATGCAGCACGCCTTCCAGCAGATTGAAGCTTTTGGAGAAGAGCATCAGATCTCACAATCGATGCAACTATTTTTCTTCCTCAGGTCACTATCTAATGCATTTGATTCTTTGTGCAGCAGCTTCATGCAAGACAAAGATATGGGCTTCCATCAAGCAATCACTTCTATTAAGGAGGAGATCGTGATGAGGCAAGATGCAGGTAAAGATGATCATGCCACTCTCTTTGCAGCAGGGCATTCAAAGACTCAATCTACCCTAAATGGGGATGAGCACGATGAGGAGGAGAAGCACATTGGCAGCAGATTATCTCTTCCTATCAAGCATGAAGTAGTGGACTTAGATCCTTCTACTTTCCGGATATCGACGATGCAAAGAGCACCCAATAAATGGATGCCAATTTCTCGATATTCCAAAGACCTTCCAAGCAAGGATTAATAGATACCTCACCATTGAGCTAGGATATCTTGATGTGGCCTTCCTCTCCCCATTTACAGGCAATGTAGCAACACGTCATCAAGTGGCATTCATTTCTGATACTTTGGCGGCGTTTATGCAAGGAGGCTCTCAGGTTCTAACACCTGGTCAGCTGATTTTTCTGTTCAGATTACGAAATTTCCAAAGACTTACAAAGACTTCCAACACTTCCAAAGACTGTTATGGCACTCAACTCTTTTCTCGCTTCCGGATCAAGGAGGAGATGTTAATTCACTTGATTGTGAAGGAGTTGAATATGCATCATATATGATCATGATTGCAAAGCAAGGAGGAGCAGTTGACTCTTTACTTCTAGCAACACTTGATCAAGGTCAAGCGAAGGTATTAAGGTTTGATTTCCATGAAGAATTTCAACCTAGCATTGTTGGAGTAGTCTGCATTTATGGTTGTTGAATCCATAAGTCTTAACGGCACTCATATCTGATGCTTCTATTGCCTATATCGAGGCTATGCATGAAAATAGTTTTCATGTTCCTCTTGGCAAAACAATGGATATCAAAGACAACCTCTATCGATTTATCGTTTCTCGATACAATGGTTGATCAACAGGTCTATTTACCTATCGAGAGAATAGAGCTGATCTCTTCATGCAAACTTGGTTTTGAGCCTTTCGATGACCCCGATTAGCCGGCAGTCTTGACCAAGATTTAGATCTTATCTCCGTGAGGAGGAGGTCGAGCATGGAGATGGCGATCTCTCATCAAGGAGGAGTGTCAAGATATATGTGATATCGAGACCACCATCTTGCTAGACGTCTTTGGCAAATGACTCAAAGACTTTCAGATAGTGGTGGCCGAGAAAGTGCCGAATCGAACACAAAGACCTTATCAAGATCGAAAACCGACCTAACTAAGTAACGGCTGTTATTAGTGGGCGGTGGTTGAACGACTAATACTATTCTTAGTATCACCGTTTTGTTTATATCATTGTACTTTTGTATTGATATACAACATTGAATACAATTCCAATTTGCCTTTGTTTTGGGAGCTTGCGCTCTCGGATATTGGTGTGCATCCCCTTCTCTCCCTTTCTTGGTGCAACCTTGACAGGCAAGGAGGTCGAGCTACGAAGACTTGCAACACAAATTTTGTTGGAATGTGTTGCAAGGAACGAAGAGTACCTCGAACAACAATTATAGATATGAAATGTTGAAATTTTTGTCTAACTTAATGTCGTAATAGCTAAGCTAGGAATAACTTGTTTAATGAAGTTATGAATGGATAAGTATTCCATAGTATAATGACATAATAATGTTCTAAAAATATTACCTTAGGGTAATCTTGGTAAATGTATAAATATTATATTGTATGCATCACGTTGATTGCAGATTGCAGATTAGGAAGATCCCAAGGTGGGGAGACCCAATGATGTCGCCACAAAGATCATTTCAAGGTGGGGAGAATGTGACGTTCCAAAGACAAAGATACGGTCCCGGGACGATAATCGCATCGCCGCCACGCCACGCAGACACGCCACCCGACCGGCGGTACGTGTACGCCGACGGATAGCCAGGTAAGTAGCCCTAGGGGCAACTTGCTAGGTATGTTCATATGTTATTAATGTGCACATGTGCACATTAATGTGGGCACACCTTTCCATGTAGACATATTTTGCCACCTAGCCATTAAAGGCAAGTGGGGCCTTTCCAATTATCCCACATGCCAAAATGGGTAATTGGAAACCCTAGCCCTAAACCCCATGTCTATTTAGGGTAGGAAAACCCTAGCTTGCTAGTTTCGTCCATAGGGTTTTGGGTCAAAGCATGGAGCTGGGGGGCATTTTTGCGCCAGCCAAGCACCCCCAAAGCACCTAATGTTGAAAACTTTACTTATTTTTGTCTTTTTTTCTATAACTCCGATGAAGCTGAAATTTTGTATTCCAAGGCGTAATATGAATGCGTTTTAGGGAAAAATATCAAAAAAATAAAAGGAAAATATTTTTCAAAAATACAAAGAAAATAGCCCCAGAAAGCACCCACTAAGCACCATGTGTCACTGACACAAAAAGTGTCCCCCACCTCCATGCTTTTACCCTTTTAGAGCTCTGTTTTGGCTGCCCCAGGAGCCAAAACCGCCTCCCAGACGCTGCCCAAGCGAATTGCGCCATCAGTTTCCCTGAAATTCGATCAGCTCAGCAGGATGGTTGAACTCAGGTCAGGAGGAGCCCCTCAAGGATCAGATATTTGGTCAATTTAATAGCTTAAACCGTCTTCTAGTCATAGAACCAGTAAGTTTAGACTATTAAATCGCCCATAGCAGCTATCTAGATCTTAGATCTCGGACACTAACTAAAGAACCTAACTCTATGATATAGATTAGATCTAGTTCTTTAGTTCTTCTGTGATGTATTGTGATGTATTTGGATGATGTATCTCTGTGAACTCCTTGTATTGGGAAGGGGGGTAGAGGCCCTAAAGCTTGTAGTTGATGCTCCTAGAGTAACCTCTCTAGCACACTGTAGATTTGGCCTGTGTACAAGAACCACACCTGGTTGTGGGTGAAGGGGCCGACCGGCTAAGAAGGAGGTTCATGTCCCGAATCTTGAACGATCCTCCGGTGTGTGTAAGGCCTACCAGGGATCATTGTGACTAGGCCTAATGGCTTACCACCGAAAAGCGGTAAGGCATGGGCTCGACACCCGGAAGTGGTGTACACTTTCCGGTGGGTTCACCGAATACGGGCAAGGGCCTCTAGTCACCTTGAGTCAAGATGTAGATCCCCTCGGAGGGAGTGATCCCTACCGCCCCATCGGAACCGGGATGATGACCCCAGAATAGCCCTTCCGCTATGCATCCCAAGCAGCTAGGCCAGTCAGGTCCCGACACTCTTCAGCCTACTCTGCAAAGTGTGCACAGGAGGGGCGGATCCCTGGGTTTCACCTAGGCATATGGGGATACCACATCTCGTGCAAGGGGGTCCAGAGAAAACCCCCGTGATACGACTTTTGGAGGTGGAAAACCCCTACCCACGTAAATAGGAAAAGCCGCCAAGCCCCTTTCCAGATGTACTTTCTGGACTATCCTAATTTTTACATACCCCTACCCGATCTTGTACTTGAGTTTGTGCTTGTGCACCCTACCCCTATATACAGAATAAATAAAATTTCAAAATGTTTTTAATTGACATTTCTCGCATCTCGGTCTCGCATTTTCTTGGGGTTCTTACATGCATGCGACATTACAAGGGTAATTCTAAGGAGCCTTTGGAAATTATGAACACGTATTTAGGAGCCCTTGCGAAGACAATACCGGGACAATACGGGGATAATACATGCTAATGACAATACATGGAATACATGCTAAAGACAATACACCATGGTAAGATCAATCAGGGTAATAAAGAGAGGCTAAAACTCGCCAAATGGCGATTTTTTAGACCTTTACTAAAATTTCGTGGCTAAAGTTTATAAGGGTCATTTCTTAAAAAAAATAAAAAATTAGCCATTCCAAAAGGGGAAAAATTTTGGACGTTCAGGGTTTAGCCGAGATTGACTGCGGCATTGGCGTGCTAAATCGCCTTCCCTGAAGCTGATTAGGCGCGCCCAGATCAATTCAAATAGCCATGTCTAATCTATTCAGATACATCTTTCATTTAGGAATCACCATATTGAAGAACCACGACCATTACACTATTGCAATGTTAACATTGAAAAAAACTCACACCTTTTTTATTATGTTTGCTATTTCCATTCACATAGCATACAATGTAGTTCGTCTGAATACGGAAGATTGTTAGACCCAACCCCATGGTTAGATATGCACCATCATCGTGATCGTTTTATTGTTGTTGGTACCCACAGATACATGCACATTATCACTTCTCTTTAAATATATCAACTAAAAACGCATGATAGCTTGCTTAGTTCAACAGTTGTCGTTTAGCTACCACCAACAAAGACGAAATTGCCAACATAAGGATTTTTAAATTATACGAACTTTATAATTTCGCCAAGTGGGAAGAAAACTAAAGGGCTTGAATGTATCACATTTCGCCAAAAAAAAAAATGTATGGACTCTTGTTTTTATAGCTTTAGCCAACCTTTATTTGGATACGAAAATATTTAGGGTCCTTAAAATTTACCCTGAAGATCAATACCTCAAATTATACATCTATAATATACTACACCCTAATAGATGATGGTAAGAAATGAATGTTAAAAAACTATTGCTTTTGATGAGGTCCCATTTCTCATTCAACGATTTTTTATGTTTATGCATGTTGATGCAATACAGTGATAGTAGCTATGCATTTGGGTTCTGTGCAAATAGACAAGCTTGTTGTAACATTATAGTGTACCAGAAGAGCATCATAACAAAGACATTGAATGGTGCAATTAATATCACGGAAAACTTCCAAGGATGCTTCCATAACCCAATATATGTAATGCTACTGTCTGCAATATCATATTTACAAAAAATACCTTAGTCACAAGCACACAGGTTGTTCCTCAGAGTAGGCGCTTTTCGTACTGAAGCACAATAATCATGTCTTAAACTAAAACAAAGACAGAAATAGAACTCAAGGGTGGACTACCATAAGAACCATGTTGAACAGCTAATATGCTCCAAATGCACCAGTTGCTTGGCCTTATTTATCATGGCTCTGCACATCCACTAAATTGATAATTGCAGAAAACAGTCTTCAAATTTGGTCCAACTCATGCTGATATGCTTGCAATTCTACCTTAGCTCCTAAAGACAAAATGGTCATCTTTAAAAGTGCCATGTTACCATTGATATTTTGCCGCAACAAGGACTTCCTCATATTGTTTTGCAGTGTTGTCCCAGTTCAAATCTTGTGTCATTCCACACCTTTGAATTCCGCGCCAACTTTCCTTCCACTTTCCTTGAAGTCCCTTTATGTATATAATGCATTTCCAAGAGCATGAATCAATGCTGATGGATCTGCACAATCAAATCTCCACCCTAAACCAATGGCCATGCCATGCCAGTAAATGAATTCTCACAAATAGGAGTATCAAGCAGTCTCAAATCACCAAACTTCTCTGTAAAGCCCTTAGTGACTTTGTAAGAGCCAACATAATGGCCAACGTCCTCTCCAATGACAACTACTTTGGGATCCCTTTCCATTTTCTCTTCCAAACCTTCTCGAAGGGGCTCAAAAAGTAGCACTTCATGCCTGTAAGCATCAAAGGGATGGCATTACATTAAAAAGCAGCAAGTAATGCAGTTAAGATGAAAGTAGGAAAACTGAATTCGTCCCTGAAGAGGTGCCTACAGTAGCCATGCCTTGGACCAAAGCCATGTTTCGAAGCTCCTATAAATGCATCCCAGAGTATCAGTTCTACATTCCACCACATAGAATGCTATACTGTATATGTCAAATTATGAAACTTGATAAAAAGCCTAACTTGCATTAGAAACTGCTAACATGCAGATCAGAGGGAAAGTCAAAAGGGCAGGGCAGAGCAATGCAGATAGATTTACATCCTAGAGGCTAACAAAAGCTGCTAACTTACATGGGCAGGAGATACAAATAATAGACAAGATAACTTGATATATAGAAAAAGCAGTTCAAGACAAATAGATGACTAATCACAGGCTTCAGAATAATATTATAATGTTATAGCGTAAGTATGTCATGAATGAAACCCTAATTTGGATGGTTGAGATCATCCGATTGCATTCAGAGGTTGAGATTTATCGCATGACTTCCCTCCACCATGATTGGCCATGCTCTAATGTCTGAAGAGGAAAGGGAAAAGGAAAAGGAAAAGGGAGGAGAAAATGGCAAAGTGAAAGGCAAAAAGGCACGGGTAAAAGGGAAAGAAAGAAAGGAAAAAAGGAAAGCAAAAAGAGCACGAAAAAGGGAAAGGAAAATAAAGAAAAAAAGGACACTATGAAAAGGAGAAGATGGAAAGGATGAGGGAAGTTGAAAAGGGGATGAGGAAAAGGGTAGAGAAAAGGGAAGGGAAAAGGAAAAGGGAAAAGGAAAGAAAAGGGAAAGGGAAAGGAAAAGGTAAAAGAAAGGGGGAGGAGGAGGGAGTGAAAAGGAACACTGGGAAAGGAGAAGAGTAAAAAGGTGGGGAAAGGAGGAAAATGGAGGAGATAAAGGCAAAAAAGGCACGGATAAAAGGGAAAAGGAAATAGAAAATAGCACAAAAAAGAGAAAGGAAAAGTAAGAGAGAAAATAAAGGAAAAAATGATACTATGAAAAGGAGAAGAGGAAAAGGGTGAGGACAGGAGTAAAAGGGAAGGGAAAAAGGGGATGAGGAAAAGGGTAGAGAGAAGGGAAGGGAAAAGGAAAAGGGAAAAGGAAAGGAAAATGGAAAGGGAAAAAGGGGAGAGGAGGAGGGAGCGAAAAGGACAAATGGGAAAGGGGAGAGAAAAAGGTGGGGAAAGGAGAAAAAAGGAAGGAAAAAGGACACGAAAAAAAAAAAGGAAAGAGAAAAAGGGAGGAGAGAAGGGATGGAAAGGGTAAAAGGAAAAAGCGAGGGGAGGGGCAAAAGGGAAAAAGGGCATGGGGAAAAGAGGAAGAGAAAAGAAGGAGAGAAGCGGAAAAAAGGAAGAGAAAGGAGGGAGGAAAGGGGAAAGGGAAAAAGAAAAGAACAAATGAGGGAGGAACGGGAAAGAAAAAGACTACGAGAAAAAGGGAAGAGGGAAAGGGTGGGCAAAGGGAAGGAATAAATGGCACTATAAAAAGGGGAAGAGAAATAAAGGGAAGGGAAAAAAAGACATGAGAAAAAGAAAGGGAAAAAAGAAATAAAAAGGAGGCGGAAGAGAGAAAAATGGAAGGGAAAAAGGGCACGAAAAAAAGCAAAATAGAGAAAGGGTCGGGAGAGGAGGAAAAGGGAAGGGAAAAAAGCCATTGGTAAAGGGGAAGGGGGGAAGGGAAGCGAAGGGGATGGAATGGGAGAAAAGGAAAATAAAATAAGGTAAAATGAAAAAGGGAATGTGAAAAGGGGAGGGGATAGAAAAAGGGAAAAGCAAGGAGGTTGAAAATGGAAAAGGCAAACGTGAAAAAAGTGGAAGCAAATGGAAAAAGGCAAAAGGGAAAAAACGAGAGGTAAAATGGAAAAATAGAAAGGGGAGGTGAATAAAAAGGAAGAGCAAAATAGAAAAAGAAAAAGAGAAGGAATAAAGGAAAAAGGAGGGGGAGGCGGAAAAAGGTGAAGAAAGGGGAAAAGAGGAGCGAAAAAAGAGCATGAAAAAATAGAAGAGAAAAGGGACATGGCAAAAAAGGAAAGAGGGAAAGGGTGAGGAAAGGGGAAAACCGAAGGAAAAAATGGACATGGAAAAAGGGAAAGGGAAAGAGGGAAAAGAAAAAAGGAGGGGGGAAAAGGAAGGGAAAAGGGCATTAGAAAAAAAGGAAGACTGAAGGGCTGGGCAAAAGAGCAAAAGGGAAGGGAAAAAGGGGAAAAAAGAAAAGGTGGGGAGAAGGAAAGGGAAAAGGGAAAGGAAAGGAGAAAGCAGAAAGGAAAACTTAGAAAGAAGGGCACGAGGAAAAGGGGACGAGGGAAATGGAAAAAGAGAGGGGGGAAAGGGCACAAGGAAAGGGAAAAAGGACAACCACAAATTGGAGAAAAGGGAAGGGAAAAATAGAAAAGGAAATAGGGAAGCAGAAACAAAAAAGAGAAAAAGAGGAAATGGAATAATGGAAAAAGAAAAAAGTAAATCGAAAAATGTAAAAAGGGAAAAGGGGCAAGGGGAAAATAGGAAAAAAAAATAGTAGACAAAGGCAAAATGAAAAAGAAAAACGGAAAAGATAAGGGGAAGTGCGAAATGTGGTCGAATGCTCTTGATTATTAACCATCATTCATTTAAATTGGGATTATGTCTGTTCCAAAAGCGCGCCAGTTTGGCCCTATACAAGCCAAATATTGTTGTTTTTACATTAAACCAATTCACCAAAAATCTCACTCAAAAACACTTGTTGACTAGTCTAATTCAAATTATGCCATAAAAAGGAGACTTATTCATGCATTATTGAGATATTTCTCTGAGGTAGAATAATGGAGAATAGCTATTGTTTTTCATGTTTTAATCTTCTAATATAATTTATAGGACATGCAAATAGCGTCAATATACATGTAATATATATTTAGCAACATCAAAAGTTAACCCAATATCCCGTGTTTGAAGACAGAATCAAGACAAACACAATACACCTTATAGTTGACAATCAACACAATTATTCAAAATTACACTCTCATTAATTTGCAAAGGGCCTACAAACAACAAAAAAATGAGGTACGTAAACATTTACTTGTTTGATTTATAAAAACATATGTAAATAAAATCATGTTTTACAGGTTACACGCTTTAAACTTTAGAACGTGAAAACATGGAAAACGCGCTTGGCGCGATTTAGCTTGGATGATTGAAGGTCAAAAGTTTAAGTTTTCAGTAAATATTAATCCATCTTTCATCCTCTACTTTGAGAATGATAGAGCCCATGCATATATCCAAAACATCTATCCCCTTCAGCAGCATCTATTCCCTTCAGCAGCATCGAAAACACCAGTACACAATCAGAACTGAGTTAATTTTGCAAATAGATTGTATGCAAAACAGAGCAAGAATCACATGATCTGTGCTGCTACAAGCCTTTGGAAACAAATATAATGTCATTGGGAGCAAGAATTTGGGTCTTGGCTAAATCTTCTGCAAAATAACTATTAAATCCTAAGCAATCCCATCTGTGTAGTGTGCTTTCCAGATATTCATAAAAGCTTCTCATCTCATATCGTTCCTTCTGCTTCTGTATCATCGCCAAATTAAAGCAAATAAGATCTCAACGAACTGAAGAACACATTCCCACAAACTTGGTACATAAACTCTGATTCGGAATTGAAGGCCAAATAATAGATTATCATAATCGAAATAGAGAGATTTAAACTTGATGGTAATATTACCTGCAGATATGGCAGTCCCTCTATCTCTTGCATGCCCTGGTCATTTGAAATATGATCCTGCAGAAAACACAGCCATTGCAAGAGAACCTAAGGCGAACCATACTCACTATAGCCCGAATGGTCGATCCGAAATGGTAGAAAGAGCAGACCGAGCTCGCCTCGCATGAAGAAGGCTCTGAACAGTCCTTCTATGAAGAAATCGAAATGGAAAAAAAATGCCAAATAGGTTTGTCCATGAAGAAAGGAAAGGCGCCATAGCCTGAAGGGAAAGGCCATAGCTCGGCTACCATAGAAGAAGCCGTAGCTCAAGTCTGAGGAAAGGCGCCGCCAAGTCGTGGGCGAGAGAAAGAAGAGAAGAAAAGAGCGGCGTATAAAAAAATGAAAAAAAAAAAGGAGTGAGGAAAACGAAAAGGACGAAGAAGGGGGAAAGTGGGAAAAGTAGGGGGAAAGTTTTAAGAAAGTGACGGGCGGGCGGGAAGAGAAAAAAAGCGACGAAAGGAAAAAAAAACCTAAAAGCGACGGAAGTTGCGTGAAAAAAAAACTCCCAAAATTAAAACATATTCTTAAAATAATTGAATGTTGGTTTATTCAATTTTAAAAACAAGAATCCATTTAACAATTGCTCCAGTATGTCATTCACAGTTTCTAGCTATGCCCAGCAACGCTGGGCACCTTAACTAGTCTTTAACATGTCTATTGCACATGTCATACGAATCACTGGTTTATTGCACTGATAGCCAATTCGTTGTTGGCAATCACCAATTTTGGAACCACTTTCACTAAATGGGACAATCAAAAACCTATTTTGGTAAGCATTAGAAGTGCCTTATTGGTTGTACTTTTTGAGACGTAGTCTGCTCTTCCAGTGCATTTTAGTGATTCTGCCATAGTTTATGAGAGTCATACAAACGTAAGGTGTAAGATAAATCCCCAAATGACACTCCGTTCTATAAGTATATTCAAATAAAGAAACAAAAGAAGAAGTAGAGCATGTACCTTTTAGAGCTAGAGAGAGAATTGATGGCATATGGAAAACGGTTGCATATAATAGCTTTATCATCTCCGTCTCCTGGATGTGAAAGAATCCCAATAAGAGGCCTTGTACTCTGTTTCTTGGCATTGCTGCTCTGCTCAGACCGTCTTCTGATTCCGGGCTGGATTCGGGCCTCTATGCCCCTAGCATATGCAAAGATTAACTGAAATATGAGTAATGAAAAGGGTTCATTCAAAGCCATCTGCATAGCGGAAATAAACTTACATATAGAATCTATGGCGCCTGGATCCTTAAAGAATGCCTAAAGTATCATACGGGTGGACAGTTCCCGCCCATCTTCCCCTCTTCGACCACCTACGGGTTGTCAATGGCGGGAACGTATCTGTGGTTCGTCCGTATACGGACGTCTAAGTTAAAAAAAAACCCCTATCGAGTCACGGTGTTGGGTAATATGGGTCCAACATAGTGAAACCCCCGGGGGGCGGATGGAGTGGACAACCCTATGCCATGTTCTTATGCCAGCCAAATCCATTGCCATGAATTCTGTCTGCAATGAACTCTGGAGACCCAAGCCGTCAGTCCTTCCCTTGAGTCTGAGCCTTGAGTAGGACTCCCTATGTGATGTGCTGACCATTGTCTATGCAGATGTTGATGCACCACCCTTCTGGGTGGGAGGAGGATTATGTTGTATACTGACATGTATGTTTACGCTTCCGCAGCTAGGTAGGCCCTGAGGGAGATAGGGTAGAATGACACCTTCACTCTTCCCGCTGGGACTCGTTACGGGTGCAGTGATGTGTGGAGGGCCCTGTATCAGTGTGGAGCTGGTATGGGGGGAGAACTCCTGTTTGTATACGGTGAGGGC
This sequence comes from Isoetes taiwanensis, assembly GCA_021234155.1. NCBI lineage: Eukaryota > Viridiplantae > Streptophyta > Lycopodiopsida > Isoetales > Isoetaceae > Isoetes > Isoetes taiwanensis. The sequence continues at coordinate 23,737 of JAJEKV010000850.1, read as the reverse complement.
ACCGTATGCGAGTAGGGGACGTCACAACACTGGTCTTAACAAATCACTATAACATTCATACCACTAGCAATAACCATGTCACAAACCACTACCAGTTTTGACCAACCACTAAGGCATGTGGTTTTCTTCTTTCTAATAATTTCATGCATAAAAAATCATATATACCATGGTTTTTAGATGATATAGTAGTGGTTAAATATACTACTTCATTTTTGGGGGCCTTGTGAGATGGTTGTGCTGCTCAGTTCAAATCCAGAAGATCATTCTACTTCATATGCAGGTACCATTGTCAGCATGGCATTCCTGTACAATGGAATTTCTTCGGATCAGGGCATGGGAAGGGGGAACATGATGGAGAGGCTGCCAAGGCCAAGCAACTCTTGGCCAGTGAGCAAAGAAGAGAGCATGGGATTGAAATAAAGGGTGCTCATGATGCCTGTGTTGTTTTGAGAAACAAGAAATCTCAAGATCGTAGGGTGTATTGGGAAGTGAAGGAGGCTGAGATTGACAGGTCAAAGCCATTTGATGTGCAACCCCTTCCTGGTATCCAAAGCTGGCACTGTGTATCTTCCATAAGTCCGGAGGACCCAACCTTACTGATGGTTAGACCACTATCTTGTTTTTGCAGTGCCTGCATAAACTTTGAATGGCAGGCATGTGAGTCTATTCAACACTGTGGAAAGTGGACATTGAAGAAGCTAGTCCCATGTGCACATGCTGAAGGTACAGAATTGGAATCAGAAACTGCAATGTTTGCAAATGAGGTAGAGGAGTTACATGATGTGATACAGTTTGGTGATAATTTTGCTTCTTTTGCTCTTCCTGGTAATGAGGAAGATGTGCCATACTATGTTCTTGCTTGCACTAGAGAAAAGCATGTATTGGATCAAACGGTCATTGATGATTACAAGAATGAGCATCATGCAGGTGACACAGTCATATCATCTTACTATTATCAGAAATTGCCAAGTTGCCATAACAAATATAAGCTGTTGGATGATAGAGAAGTATTGGTACCAGTAGAGTTTGTTATTGGAGCTAAATTTCCTATGAAGAAGATAAATCACAGGGTTAAAGGTGCTAGTGCAGCTTTTGCATTGTCTGATGATGTGCATGAGATGTTGCTAGGAAGTCTTCCCGAAATGGTGGATGCCTTGGATTAGGTGAAGGCTTTGAATTTGCAGTGCTTTGTATTGTGTTACTTTTTGAATTGAATTGAATTTGCAGTGGTTGTACTGTGTGAACTACCTGGTTTGTAAAATATAGCATGGAACATGTTGAAGTTCAAATTGTAGACAAGTGCAAAAGGTACACATAATTATATTTCTGAAGCAAATAGTACAGTGTACACACTTAATAACTTAAGAAGCAGGCCTAATCACTATGTCATCTGGAACATAATATCTCAGTACTATTGCATCATGCAAGCCTTTCTTCCAACGGTTTTCAGGATTTACATGTGCTACAGTAGTAGCACTTGCTGTTGGGCATTCTCTGGCTATTGGAAGGCCGGTCCACCCTATTGGCTGATCAACTACTTCTGCAAAGGATGGTCTCCCCCAAGGATTATGTAGTAAACCTTGGACTGCAAGTAGATTTAGCAAATTGCTTCGAGTATCTGAATCACTGATTCTCTCAACCATTTCCCAAAGCTCAGGAAGCATGATATTTGACCTTGGATTAGTCCCCCGGCCAGCATATTGGGAACTTAGATTTGTTTCTTCTATATCAGTTGGTTGAAGATCTACTTCAGCTGGTTGAAGAATTTGACATTTGTTTTGTAGATCATTCCTTACAACAATGCATACAAAATTATTAGTATATCATGTGAAAGCTTAACTGTATTACCTAAGTTATGTACATACAGCCTGTATTGCAAAAGCTCTACAACATACAACATCTAAGCATAATTGTATTACCTAAATTAGATACATACTCGATGATGTGCCCGTGTCCTCGACTTGTTTGCTATCTGATGTACCAGCACACTCATCTTGTACCTCACCTTCATCATCTTCACTAGATTCTTCTATTATTGTGAATCTCTTCACTGTGATGCTAGACTTCTTAATTAGCAAGCAACCTCTATTGCAAAAACTCCATAAACTATCAATGTCTTCACCATATTGAGATTTTATGCATTTCACTACTGTGTCATTGTATGCACGAGAAGTATCAAATTGATGCTCTTGGACATAAGTGGTAAAGTCATTTGCATTCTTCAAGCCTACAAACCAGTCAAATAGACAACACAAATCTTTGTCTTCACCAGTTAGCCTAGGATGCCATACTGCATTGAAGGTACATTTGAAAGGAAGGTCAGTAATCATAACACATCTATTTCCGTATTCTGGATACTTGAGGAGTGGAATATCCAAAGGGAAAAGAAATATGTCTCATCCCCATCATTGACCTCTAAGAAGAGGGTCCAACATCTATTGCCACCATAAATGAATTTAAATCTTGGTATGCCTTGCTCATAAAACTTGTCTACAATGGCTGTCAGAACATCCAAGGAAAAATCTGACCAAATATAATAAGCCCTGTAAGTAATCCAGGGCAGTTAGGTTAGCCATACATCTAACCAGACCAAGCCTAAGGATAAGACAGAAAGTCTAAACTAATTCTAGTTTTTAACCCTTGATAGAAATTAAAGCGTTGCAAACAATTTCTTATTCAATAAAATTTCAAAGTACAATAGTCAATTAGCTTTAAATTCCATAAGTTGGAATGAGTTTAACTACCACTCTTCTGCCCAGTGACAACTTGTTTTGTCTCATCTCTTCTTCTCAAACCATATTCAATCATGGCTTTTATTAATACATTTCTTCTGCCAAGTGCAAAATCCTTGTCGAACCATGTTGATGAAAACTGCAACAAACACAAGAATTAAGATCCGCTATAATAAAACATCCCAAAGGATTTATGTGAAATATAAGAACAACTCACCATGCTTTTAGAATTCACTTGGGCATCCACAAAAGCTTGCATAAAGGCCATCACATAAAGACCGCAGCTTACATTATCTGGTTGTTGTGGAACCTCTGGAATAGTTTCCTTCTTCACTGCATTCTTCACATATAATTCAACTCTACGTGAGCTAGAGTTGGTTAGATATGTGATGACATCCTTATGAAGCCTGCACACACAAATGAGAACATGCAACTAAGATTTAAGCAAGCACGAGTACATATACTGAAAGAAAATGCTCACATATTTAGGAGTTTGCTGTCCACTATTATACCAGTCATGGAGTTCAACACAATAATTGCAGGAGAAGCCATTGAGGTGGTACTGCAATTTTTTGCAGACTCTAAAACAAAAATCACCAAAACATGATGGGCAGGGTCCTCAACTTGAACTGGAACCATAATATACTGGCATTTACTAACAACAATGCCTTGTAGCCCTTTCTCAACTGCACTCCTGCCTGACTGTCCCATACTATTAGCATCCAGGGCTAATCTTTTAAATGCTGCCCGATAAGTCAAAAAGTTTTCTGAAGGGAAGAAAAAGAAGACATCTCGCCATTTGGATATCAATGTGCTGCTCACATACCTTCCGAACATGTGCCTATCTTTAAACAATGTCTCCACACAATATTTCATGACCTTAATCATAGGTTCAGCTTGGAACAGATAGAATGGAACCATTGTCTGAAGGTTATCCATGTCACTGCAAACCAAGCATCAATGGTAACTAGCATAAAACACATATTTACTAATCCAATTACACTTACAGTTGCTCAACTGATGTCTGGTTTCTAGTTCTCTTAGCTGGCCGCGACACCTTTGTATCTTTTCTTTTTCTTGACTCTTTCTCGTTCACACCACTATCTTCTGTTCTATCCTCAGATTCCTCCTTCTCTTGCTTCACCACAACCACCTGCTTCATATCTGTAGCCACATTCTCCATTAAAATTTCTTCAGTACCAGTTGTATATGTTCCTGTCTTACATGATTCTTCAATCTTTTTTATTGTAGTTCCAACTAAGGCCATAGATCCACTAGTTTCCTCTGTTTCTGCAAATAATAAAATGTATGAACATGCAATAAATAAATGCAATAAGTAGTTTTTGACTTACCATTTGAAAACAACATTTCAAGTTCGGTCTGATGATGTGCCATTGGCTTTAGAATTGGTACCTTCTGCACCTTGTCTACAACTGTTTTCTTTGGAGTGTCGAAGACCTCTACAATAATATCTTTTTTCTTTAGAGTGTCGAGAGGCGGCTTCATTGTTCTCCTCGCTTCACCGGGTTCCAAAGACTACAAGATAACTCATTGTCAACAACAAAGATAAACATCAAGAAAATGTAGAAATTAAACTAATATGGACACACACCCTGTTGCCACATTTAGCCCTTTGCTTTAGGAGCTCAATTTGTTGTGCATATGAAGCTACAATTGTAGCTTTGCTTGTGACAACTCAGATCATTATTAAAAATGAGCTCAATTTGCTTCCTTATAAAATCCAAAGAAATTCATTTAAAACTAATTACTTACCCGATGTTCCTTTTCCTCCTCTCTCATGCTCGCTACAAATGTGTTCAATGTGTTCAGAGGTGACCTAGATGTGGACTGGGTTGACTTATCATGCTTCCCTCCATAATAATCATCTACACAACTTGAAAAATCAAGTGTCTTTGCGCAGAGGATCTACTCTTCTCTTCCAAGATCCGCATACGAGGTGCATATGAAGAGACCATAACCACATATCACATACCTTTTTCTAGCTTCTTTATACTACCCATGTCACCTGCAAGAATGAAAGCATTGCCAATAGTAACTAAATGATCGAAAAGAAATGTACAATCCGGAAAAGCAATGTACAATCCAATTCCAAATGTACTCCATGTATCCAGACAGTTGCAGAACTATGTACAGTTTTATGTACCCACATCCAAATGTAGAAAGCTTCCTAGAAAAAAGAATTTATAAATGCAGCTGTATTAGATATATTAGATATATGTATTTGGAGCCAAGTGTAGAAAAGCTTACTGGAAAATTGTAATTGCATTAAAATGTATCATAGAGTACAGCATGTATCAAAATGTCCACCAGTAGAAGACCACATGTTATAAAAATGTACACACAGGCAGTTACCTACTTATCCTATTTTCTTAGTACATAAAAGTAACTCCTCAATAATATCTGGCAACACTGTACATCATGCACATTAATAATATGCATGTACTAACATGATGTTTACACCAGCCTAGAAAAGCAAAATGATCCAACCCTACAAATCTTCACTTCAACCTACATTTTAAAACCCAAATGTAATTAATATAATGCACAACCAATGCACAACTTCTAACTAATATTCATCTACCAATCTTACACCTGAACTAATAAAGAAAGACATGAAAGAAATCGATTATGCATGCTTACCTTTTCCAATCAGCCCCAATGCACGAGGTAGCACAAGGCACCCAAAAAGAAAACCTATATGGGTTTTTACCCTAGTTATATATGAAAAACTATCTAAAAAAAGCAATGCATCTTTGTGGGTTGATATCATTAAAAACCTTGTGTGGTCTTCTTGTATGGTTTTTATATAGTGTTTGATAAGGTGGTTTTATAACATGGTCATGTCCTTTCATCCGAATATCTTATCTTATCTTATCTTATCTTTCATCCGAATATTCATTTTTGTAGAATATTCCAGTCATTATCATAATAACCTCGTGAATATTCTTTTCAACAAAAGATACTGTTGCAAAATTTGTTCCGACATAGCTCTGTTTCAAGCTCTGTTCCTGCATATCCATACCTCTATTCTGGCATACCTTGTTTTGAACCATGTTTTTCCACAGAATAGAATGGGCAATTTGCTCTGCGAGGCTTGAGAAAAAATCAGCAGAATACCATGTTTGAAAAGGTTGTTCAATGAGGGGATGCCGGAGAAAACTAGTTATGGCTATGGAACCGGAGCAAAAATAAGCTTGAAGCCATTTGTAGAGGTCGAATATGGTTGGAAGAAGAATGCAGAGCAAATCCTATTGAAAGAATACAAAAGCCCGGCAAAAGGAGATCTGGAGCACTTTTTCTTTATGTGAGGTTCATATCCATCCAAAATCATCGTCTTGATTTCGTTCCACGGATAACTAGGACCTTAGGATTGAACACAAATAGAATGCTACGGAGTTGAAACCCACCTGGAAATTACGTTGTTACATGAAACAAAAAAGAAGCATATACATAGGAATTGCAAGGAACAATAAACTGGTAACGGCGAAAGAACAAAAGATGTAAGAACTTGCTCGGACTGCGCAAACTGGTAACATCGGAAGAACAAAAGATGTAAAGAACTTGCTCGGACTACGGTTTAAGGGAGGTCAACCCTCCCCTCTCAGCCTTTCGGCCTCGAGGGTTATTTGCCATAATTTTCTTGAGGGGAGGGTTAACCTCCTCGTCTCCTTCTCCTTCTCCTTCTCCTTCTCCTTCTCCTTCTCCTTCTCCTTCTCCTTCTCCTTCTCCTTCTCCTTCTCCTTCTCCTTCTCCTTCTCCTTCTCCTTCTCCTTCTCCTTCTCCTTCTCCTTCTCCTTCTCCTTAGTCCCATAGCCTATTGTAGGGTTCCCATGGACGTTAAAACAATGTCTATCTATCTATCTATACAAGTGTTAAGGATGTTAGCAAACACCTCCTAAAGCATTTTAAATGGGTAGATTGTTCTTGGTGTAGAAGATGAGCATTGAATAAAAGATGTAAACATTCTCTCACAACAGAACAAGGGCTTAGTAGCAAGAATGGCACATTTATGTTGAGAAATTTTATGTCTTGAAGTAGTCATAACATCTTATTGGTCTCATTACGCACTTGGATTTACCTGGTATGGCCAAGTATATACTATTTTTTCTATGGTAAAGCTTTTTACTTTCGTCAACTTAAATTAAATGATTATTCAATCTAAAATAATAAACCATCTACAAAACCTCTAAGAAATGACATGCTATATCTTTAACGTCTACAATAATAAACAATTTGGGGGGGAGAGAGACAAAAAAGAAACCTACGTTATTGATTTGCATGTCTACAGTTATCCTTGTATTAGGTCGCATTAGATAGTTCGAGTACTGTGGACGATAACGATCAATTCATTCAATGAAAAAATAAAATTATCTCAAGAATAATTCCCCTATCTTTCAAAGACCATTACAATATGACATTTTACTTCTTAATACATATTTAGACATCGGATATTAAATTGACATTGAAAAATCAAAAACCATGTTATAAACCTCTGCTAGTTAATGTAAGAAGTGTGTATGCGCTTTCAAAAAACAAAAATTACAAAAACCATATCTAGCGGTTTGGTGCAATTAATTATGCCAATTGTTTTGTATGATCCTTATGAGTAACCAGCATGGATAGCCACATCCTTTTAGGTGATATCTACGAATAATTACTATGACAATTAGCTCGATATTGAAAACCATGCTAGAAATCACAACCATTTTATAACATACATTGTGATGATAAGGAAGGAAGGAAGGAAGGAAGTTTATTTTAACGTCCACGGAGGCCAGAGGCCTATGAGACGGCACAGAACAGGCAAAAAGCCAAAAACCCCAACACCAAAAACAAACAATGTAACTGTACAGTGGAACCCTACTACCGGGATGAAAAAACCCCCACTTGGGAGGAAAAACCCTAACAGTAGGCTCTCAAATACCATGCCCCAGAAGAGCAAGTCTGACGGCCGAAATCTGCAGGATGTAAGCTCCAGTCAGCTACCATAGGTGATGCGAAAAACATGTAGCGGTGTGTCGAGCATCTAAGATCGGGCAAATTTGCTCGGACATGGGCATATCTTTGGGCAATCATTGAGGGCATGGTGCTCATCCTCTATCACGTGCATCTCACAACAACGACATATCCTCTCCTCCACGGGATCCCGTGCCGCCATTCACCCCCAAACAAAAATCTCAATTTCAGGTAATGGGAACCCCCTTATGGCGGCAATAGCTCTCCGCTTTCTTCACGAGATGTGTGCTTTCAACCGATGGGGTCCATGCTCAAGGCTGGGATTAATCAAGCGTGATAGTGCTCTATCTTGGGCTTTGCAAGAGTAGAGGCATCCCACAGAGTGGCAGCATAGCCCGCATCCAATTGCCCATTCTGCGCATCAGAATCTGCCAGTGCCACCATCTGTTGGTAATCCATAGACCACCTCCTAAACCATCCCTTACAGTGCTCGTGCCATACCCTCTTCAGCCGCTGGGGGCCCTGCGTTAACAACACGGCCTGTGGGGGCAAGCGATGCTCATCCATCCCATCCACCTTATGGAAGCAAGTAAGATGCCTTCGCATAGCAGAATGCTGTAAAGGCCAGAACCCCGTCTCATACAACAAAATCTGAGACAATAAGAAAACTAGCATGAATAACCACCATAGTATTTAAATTGGTATAAGAAACCATGATATGAACTATTTCAACCTCTTTAAGCAATGTGACAATAAAAAACCAACATGAACACCCATTGCCATACTTAAAGTGGTGTTAAGAAACCATGCTACAAATCACTGTCAATTTAATAAACCATGTTATGTTATAAACCAACATGAATGACCACTGTTGATGTTAGAAACCATGTAATAAACTAATATCAGTTTTAATACATCACGCTATAACAAAAAACCAGTATGAATAACCATGTACTAGGCTACTAGCTATGAAAACCACTATGTTATGTAGTTTTTATTAAGATTAAATTTTTTAGCATAAAAAAGCTCATCTATAGTGGTTCTTCAGTGGTTTATTGTAGTGGTTAAACTTTTGGATGCCTTGTGTAGATTCACATCCCATGTGCAGCCTGGTACCGTGCAGTTGTTCCTTGTGCTAGCAAGATAGGAGATACATAATAGGCAGTAAGGATGTCTGAAGATGCCAATACCACTGGGGAGGAACCAAAACACTGCTCGCAATTTGTGCAGGACTGAAAATCAGCATTTGGCTGCTCTGCAACTGAAACCAAAGAAAGAGGAGGAGGCTGCAAGTTAAGGACTGAGGAGTGATCTAAGAACTCCCTCAACTCCAAAATCTTTGTGTCCCCCTCCTCAATTGCTCTCTTTTTTGAAGACCTTAAATTGAGTTCAGAATCTAGCTGCCTCAACTCAGATGCTTTTGCTTCCACTTCCTTGCTAAGCTCAGCTAGATCCCGCCCCCGCTTGCTCTTCTGCGCAATTGCATCCTCCACCTTCCATTTTATGTGCTCAAACTTCATAGCACTACCGTCACTTTCATCCATCTGCTGTTGAAATGCCTGCAACTCTGACATCAGATTCAAGTAATTAGTCTCGGCCTCATGGACTAGCTTAGAATATACTGCCCTTTCCCCTTCCCTATGCTTCAAAGTCTCATATAGTTGTAAATTCTGCATCTCCTTACATATGCTTTCCTTCAAAGAGGATCTGCTCTCAAGAAATACATTCAAACTGTCCAGATCCTCTTTTTTGTAGAAAGTATCATAGGACTTGTGGCCCTTGGCATTGCTCGACTTAACTGTTACAACTTCAGTCAAAACCTCGGATTCTTTGACCTTGCTTTTAGCTGTGGCTGTTTTTTTCACATCATCCCAATCAACTGATTCACCTTTTAAGTGTAAGGCAAATGCTCGAGCAAAATACAGGGGAACATAGTGATTCTGTACATCTTTCCTACCGAATGCAAACTCGTACCACTTGAAAAATTCTGCCTGGTCTTCCAACTTCACCAGCTCATCCTTGTACCCGTACCTGGTAGGTTCCTTAGATCCCCAAACTTCTGTCACTAAAGAGTTGTACTCTGCAAATTTTTCCTTGAATTTCATATTCGCCAGATCCCTTGCAGAAAATACTGTGTCCTCATTTCGGTTCTCCTTGCTACAGCCAGGACTTCCAGACTTCAAATGTGTCCCTGCTTTGGAAGCCCTGGGAGATTTTCGGACTGATGCAGGGGCAGCACTCTTCTTTGGTGTCTTTGCCATTGTCTATACCTGCAATGCAACAACAAATATCTTTTAATTGTCCTAAAGGTGCAACAATCTGAGCTTGCACATGTAAACAAAAACCTAAAGTAATAAATTAAAAGCAGAAAGAAGAAGAAGAAGAGATTTTAACGTCACGCCACAAGGCAGCGTCCTATCAGACATGTGACACTTTACAACACACCCAGATGGGTCCTGCCCCCACCACTTTACATTGCTGAAGTGGGTCCTTCCCCCACCAACTTTACATTGCATGGCCACTTTCACAACGAGGCGTTGAACCCGTGACCTTGGGTATGGCAGTTTAACGTCTTACCACAAGACAAAGAAGAAAACTAGGGAAGAAGACGATTGTACCTTTGATTTGTTGAGAATGAACGAGCGACTTCGGAAGAGCGTGCTTTAGTCGCTTGCAAGAGATCGAGGTGCCGGATCGCAGGGTAAAAGCAGAGAGATCAAAGGACAAAGAAACAAGAACGGGGAAGTGGAATTTTCCATTGCCTATTTTCGGTCGAAAAAAAAACCAAAATTCACGGTAGTTATTATACATTTCTAAAAATGTATATGTATTAAAATGACCCAATATTTTATCACCCTAACGTGCTTTTACCCTACATTACGTTTACATTCATATGGATGTGAACCTCTTGCCATGCATTTATAACAAGACGGTCCAAGATCCTATATTTACAAGATAGGATCTTATCATACAAGAGTTTGAATTGACGTACGTTAAGAAGAAGAAAAATGGGCAGAGTTCCCGATCTCATAATCTAAATGCCATATGTTAGAATAAGATGATCATGGGTTGGGCTCGTTGGAAAGCTCATGCAGAGAGATTCATATTGGTATATGATTCAGCCCTGATTTATTAAGTGAGGTATCTGCTTTTTGCACTTTTAAATCTGGGTGCCCCTTTTTACCCTGCATGCACTGCTGCAGTTTTGACAGTCAGGTACGTTTTATCATATGATCGGTAACTCAATTTTAGATGATTTTTTTTTTCTTTGGAAAGCCCTATTCAAGGGCTTTCGAAAGTCCTATTCAAGGGCTTTCCAGTGATGTATAATATGGCTATAGTTGGTTAAGGTATATGAGTCCAAACAACATTTTAACGGTTTGATACAATAAGGTTTTTGAAAAGTTATGATGGGATCTGCAATTCTGGGTTATCGGATTCGCTTAATTTTATATGTTTTGCCCAAATTGATTTGATTGCATTAATACAACTTGTGTTTTATCATGGCAAATCCAAGAAGATCTAGGTCCTTCGTTCAAAAGAAGATCATAATCAGTGCAGAAAAGGTATTGAACATTTTTCAAGATTTTAGACAAAAGATAATTCTCAATAAAATGTTTTCCCAGAATCCAGCTTTAGCCTGACACTCTGATAATGGTGGGTGTTCTACCCACTAAACTATGATCCCCAGAGACCATTGTTGGACAAGACTGATAGGCCTAATATTGGAAAGATTTGTTAATTGGGGTTTCTGACTTGCATCCTGATAGATACTTGGTTAGAACTATAAATAAAAGGGGAACCACAGTAATGTGTGATATCAACCTACACTTAGCAACATGTGCTTCCTAATTGCCATCTAAATACCAGTATCCACAGGCAAGGCCAACTATTTAACATTGAACAACTAATGCACGACATCAACTTAGACTTCGCAACACGTCCTCGCTAATTGCCATCCCCTCTTTTCTTTTGAACCTTCATTAGATCTTGTTGTTTCTTCCCTCTGAGCTCTGTTTTCCCCCTTTTCAATGGCTAATTTCCCCGAAAATCCTAAAAATTCAAATATTCCTAAAAACCTAAGTGCCAACTCCCTCATTCTGCTTCATAAGTTTATGCTCCTTCCTTAGGCTTGCTCCGGTCGTCTCACACTGTCGGGGGAGCCCGTTGTTAGTAGCATTGGGGTGCGCCAGGGCTGCCCTCTATCCCCGAACGCCTTCGGCTTGTACATTGACCAGCTAGAAGAATGGCTAGCCGAGCACGGGGAGGCGCCATTGATGCACCACATAATCCGCAACTCATATATGCCGATGATGTTGACCGCTTCGCATATACCCCGGAGGGACATGCAACGCCACCGACGCTTTGGACACTTTCGCCAATTCACCGACATGAGAGTTAACTTGGCCAAGACAAGGGTGTTCTTTGGTCCCATCATCCCGGCACCCACGCCTTCCCTCATTCACTTACTAGGGGCAGGTAGTGGAGGTGGCTCAGTCTTATAAGTATTTGGGCATTGAGTTTTCTACTACCACACACCGGGATGCATCCATCGGTTACGGATCACCGGCAGTCGGAAAGCCCCGTATGCAATGCAAAACAAACAATACAAGGCGTAGTCAGATGCATGGGGTCACCAGCACACTTGTTCGTGGCCTTGGTTGAACCGGTCCTCCTCTATGGGGCGTATGTGGGGGCGCTTATATCCCTCACCACTTGGAACGATCTAGAGCAGGTACGTAAGGCCTTCTTGGCCCGGGCACTGGGAGTGAAATCCATGGTCCCATATCAAATCTTGCTCCGGGAGACATGCTTCCTTCCATTACAGAGGGGGTCGCTACTGAATGTCACATTATTTACTTCCGTAAGGTGGTGGCTATGGATGAAGCCCGCTGCCCAACCTTGCTTTGGCAAAGGGCGATGGGCCCGCAGCACTCAAAGCTCATTGGAAAGACAAGCAAGCCCAAAGTGGTTCTCGCTATGGAATGTGCAGTAATACGATGTGGACCAAAGGCATACACCGAAGGAACGCTGCCTTGAAGCAAGATTTCTGGATGCTTGCTTCATGGCCAAGCTTTGGGATGCAGAGGCCCCGTCACATGTCAAGGTGGCAAATTATCGACAATGGGTTAATCCCATGCTCACGAGGGCCCACACCACTACCGCGGCACCCATCTACCCATGAAAAAGCGCAGCTGATTGCTTCCATTTGCACAGGTGCACACCACCTCCGCATTGAGACAGGGAGATGGATTCGGGAGCCGCATGAGGACAGAGTCTGTCAATGCTGTCAACATGGCGCCATTGAGGATGAAAGTCATGCCCTCCAGGCCTGTCCGGCGTACGAGCATATCCGGGCTCGGTATGCTCGATTAGTTGTGCCCCATCAGGCCTTGCATGAGCTACTGAGCACGGCCTCTGTAGGCTTGTTGGGATCATACCTCCAGGAGGTAATGGATACGCGGACTCAGTTATGCCCCCCTGTCCGACATTAACCTCAGCTGTACTTGTGATTATGTATATAACTGTGCAGTATGTCAGCATCCTTATTGCTACTAAGGTTTTTCCCCCGAAAACCCTTCGGGGCGGGGGTTTTTTAATCCTGGTAGTAATACGCCTGCTGCTCTCTCTTTGTACTTGGGTCCCATAGGCCAGTTGGTCTCCGTGGACGATAAAATCATATTCTATTCTATTCTATTCTTCAAACCAAAGAGGCGATCTTCTCAATCAGTTAAACTCCTTTCACTCAGATCCCTCCAATGTTTTAAAATTTGGGGACTTTGCTGATTTGAATCTCCTTCCATAGACGTTCCTCATTGGGATAATCTCTCTAAGGATCCAGGAGTTGACAATATTGCCCCAATCATTGATGCAAATGGAATTCCTATTCCTTATGGTGATCCCAGGACAGTTCAACAGATTCTTTCTGATTGAGACCTCATCCAAGAATTCTATAACTTGCAGTACCTGATTCAGCCCAATCTACAGCTTTTTAAAGGTATTTCCATACCCATTCCTACTTTCATCCATCTGATTGATTTTTTTGGCAAACCTATGAATCTCTATCTGAGATGGGTAGGATTATCAAACTTTTGCCAGAATTGCAATACCAGGCATTTCTATAACTCAGCTTGCAGTATTAAAATGGTTAGAAGAGAATCAGTGGATCAGGTTCAAGAGGGATCAGAGTTATATGCTTTAATATCTTCTTCGTGTTCTCATTTTTTAGAATATGTGGGTTCTACATATAGTTTATTCAATCGTGTCCAAATTGGTTCTTGATGCACTTATTTAAATTCTTTTTGACTTGAAAACTAATCTAGTGAGACGTTGGTAAATGGCAAGTAGCAAACTTGCAAGCGTGTGTGAATGCCAAACACAGTAAATGTTTTGCCTTGTTTCAGTGGTAGTAATATACATTTTCAATAAATGCTACAATGGCTTTCAAAAAAGCTTATTTTGCATAATGTGTCCAGGAAACCAATTTCTTTATTTCACATTGAAAATTAGTAAATGAAGCAACATATGGAAGGGTACCCAATTGTTGAAGAGTTAAACAATGGCAGATTGATCATTCTTGGGGAATTACAGATTCATGAATGGCACTAGCAGCAACCTTGATTTTACACTACTGGTTAGGCATCTGCCTCTATGTCAAACAAAACACTAACTATGGTCCTGGAATAATAAAAGAACTATCAATCTCTGTTTCATTAGCTTCAGAGATACAACAAACTGGTTGGACATCTGCCCTCTATGTCATACAAAACACTAACTACAGTCATGGAATAATAAAAGAACTATCAATTTTTGTTTCATCACCTTCAGAGGTACAACAAAACATGACGATGATTTTATGAAGATAAAAATCAACAAAGGATTTAAATATGAATAGCTCACTTGGAAATGAAATAGATGATTCAACTTATATACACACAATCACTAGTTATATTCTAGCTCCTCTGGTGTGATAGGCTTTTCCAAGGGAATTATAGGTTTCTTCTGTACGTCTCTAGATAATGCCTTTCTCATATCTACAAGAAAAGACTGTAATAATGAGAAATATGTTTGACATCTCTAAGAAGTTCTTGTCTTTTCTTAAGACTTAGAATCTCCTGACAAAAAGCTGATGGGCCTTGCTAAAAGCCTTACCAAGTCTATCCTCCTCACCGGAGTAGTAACGCAACACACGTCTATAAATGACATAACCAAGCTGGCAAATAGAAATCACAACACGCTTTCCAGTAAAGAACAACTTTACTCCTTTAAAAGATATCCAATGACTGACCTTTTGATACATTTGAATAACAGGCCCATTGGAATGTAGGAAGAAACCATCAAGCTCCATACCTGGAAAAAAGAGGCAGGAAAAGCCAGCCAAGATTC
This sequence comes from Isoetes taiwanensis, assembly GCA_021234155.1. Lineage (NCBI taxonomy): Eukaryota > Viridiplantae > Streptophyta > Lycopodiopsida > Isoetales > Isoetaceae > Isoetes > Isoetes taiwanensis. Next base: position 8,642 of record JAJEKV010000850.1, on the reverse strand, counting down.
TACGGGAAAGCTAAGCCACCCAACATGCAGATTTTCAGAAGCTACACACATGCACAGGCCCCAGAACACATGCGAAACCTCTAATTTTTTCGCCCCAGTCAAAAGACATGTTACTGGCAAGGAGGAGCTGGGTGTTCCACAGATTTGGAATTTAGCATTGCATGAGTTGAAAAGCTTGGTGCTTTGACCTTTATCTATAGCAAGGATCAAAATGCAACTCTAATTTAGTAGGTTTTTCTCTTCAATCATTCAAAATGCAAGATCTAATTCATAAAAGGCTTATTCCTGCCAATCTACATGGACAACCCTCTACCAAAAGCAGCTTAAAGGTAATTCAAAAAAAAAATGAGTGAGAAAACAGAACTTTGTATAAAACTCACCTTCAAATCCTGTTGAACTAGGCCTCAGCAATGCACCTGTTGTATAAGCCAATTGCAGAAGCTATGTATACATATCTGGCATGTCACCATCGCTCCTCTAGAAGCAGCTGGAGCATCGTCTGGAAGCAGTATCCTAACTGGCCCAGAAGAATATCGCTTGCTTCAGAGGGAAGAAATCAACGGCCATTTGCCCTGCCTGATTAACTGGCCAGAATTGCTTGCATCAGAGGGAAGAAATCGAGGGCAATGGTGCAGATCTCACATATTGCAGATAAAGAAATCGGAAGCAAGATTTTTTCTTGCAGAGGAAGAACATGGTCCGATATAAATGCATCATAAGTGCATCATAAATGCTTGTCGACACATAGAAATGCCCTACCACGTGCCGACGGGAGGGCTCATCAAACAAATTCTGTCAAACAAATAAGGCGTCAACCAAAAAATGAGAATGCATTAGATATGAGTGATAATAATGGGTTCAATTTCCATAACATGTAATATTGCTCAATGACATTTCATATGATCATTCATCATATAGTATGGTTATAGTTTGTTTGCAATACGTTTTTCAAGGCCCGTGGTTTGGCTACAATACATTTTCAATGCCCCGAAGGGTCAAAAAGATTTCCACACAACACAAACCATTAGCCCTTATACATAATTAAAACCCCCACCCCCCCAAAAAAAAAAAAACCCTTTTGTTTGGGTGCATGTTCACACGAGGGGTGTCGCAGGCAGTGAGAGTTGTTAGATAGGCATATTCAAGAATTATACTTTATTATCTATGAAATAGATTACCAAATGTGATTAGTTGAAGCATGCTGCCCTATTGGTCTACTAAATGACCCGATCATATTTACTTCTTTTTCTAGTATATATAGTTGTATATATTTGAAGTGCAACTATTTGCTTTTAGATATATATAAATTATGCAACCACTTTCCTACCTATATGAACTAGTGGGTCCATTATTTGTACCTTCTCATCGCTTAGTCTACAACGTTATAGGTGAGCTCACAAAACTCCAAGAGACTTGATGAAGAACCTTCCAAAATGTATGGCATGAAGCTTGGTTATATATAAATATCTTTAGATAAAGCGATCAAAATTATTGGTACTCATTAAGTCAATATGAACGGGTCATGTTAATGTTAGGAGCATAAGTCATTTTGTGGCTTCTTTTTATGTTTGTTATCAGAAACCTTGCCTCACACAACCACCAATGTTGTGACATAGAACCAAACTATTTTGTAAGTTCGGCCAACCATCTTAGTCTCATCTAACAATGCAATAAAATAAAAACAAACGAGCCTATAAATGTGGCATCTAAGGGAGACTAAAGCTCAAACAACAATGGACTCTATGAAGACCCTTGTTGCTCTCCTTTTGCTTTGCCCCTCAGTCCTAGCCACCTACAAGCCTCTCTTGGTTCTACTTTCATCCGATGGATTTTGGTATGGATACCAAGGGAAGGTCTCCACACCGAACATAGATAGAATCAAGGCACAAGGTACAGAGGCTACCCAAGGGCTAATTCCAGTTTTTCCAACCATGACCTTTCCCAATCATCAGTCCATTGCAACTGGACTTTATCCCTCATGGCATGGGATAGTTGCTAATGCATTTCGAGATGCTGAAGGTAATGCTTTCAAGAGCAAAGATCTAGATCCCAAATGGTGGTTAGGAGAACCAATATGGCAAACAGTTGTCAATCATGGTCTAAAAGGAGCCACTATCTCTTGGCCTGGTTCTCAAGTTCAAAAAAATGGTTGGACCTGCCCATCACAACTATGTGTCGCATTTAATGATTCTATTACTTCAGAACAACGTGTAGATTATCTATTGACTCTTATTGACTTGCCACTCTCAGATAGACCTGATTTTGTTGCTCTTCATTTCCAAGAGCCCGACAAAACAGGACATCAAGTAGGCCCTGCTGGTACTGAAACTCTCTCTAGTGTTGCATATGTTGATCAAGCCATTGGGCGCCTTTTGGATGGTCTTGAAGCTAGAAATTTGGTTGAATACACTACCCTCATTGTGGTTGGTGATCATGGAATGGTGGCTACTGATGACTCAAAAACTTTATATTTAGAGGATTTAGCTCCTTGGGGGATAAATATTACTTCAGATTGGGTTGATCACAAGAGTCCTCTTCTCACCATCAGACCCCCGTCTAGCTTCAATATCAAGGATGTCTTTGCTAGTATGACATCTGCACTTGATAGTGGACATGTCCAAAATGGGGCCCATCTGAAAGTTTACTTGAAGGAAGACATCCCCCAAAGGTTGTACTTTTCTAATAATGATAGAATTGCTCCAATTGTTGGAATAGCTGAAGAAGGTTACACGGTGGAACTGACTAGGAATGATGCCAAGGCTATTCTAGGGACACATGGGTATGACAATGCATATTCTTCTATGTGGGGTATATTTATAGCTCAAGGGCCTCGATTCAAAAAGAACACCAAGGTGGATTCCTTTATGAATGTTGAAATTTACAATCTTATGACATCTATCCTCGGGATCCAAGGTGCCCCCAATAATGGGACTGTGGGCTTTGTCCAGTCTATCCTCCTCTAGTTTTTTTTCCTAGTCCATGAGAAGCAATGGCTTTAGTATGATATTGATGTTACTATTCTACATATATATTTGCAATGTTTTGTATTCTATTTACTCTAAAATGAAGCATAAAAAATTGCAAGATCTGAGTATTTGATTAATTTCTCTAGGCAACATTTCGTTCTAAACTTGCATACTCAATATGTTAATTGTTTGGAATCAATTGTGGTGTTTGTTCCACGAAAGACCTTTGCCATTAACATTTTTATAAAGGTAAAGAAGTTTCAGCCTACATCATGTCATTTTATCATGCCACAAGCATAAGATGTTTAAACAAACCATCACCTTCGCCTTCGTACTTAATAGACAATTAATGTAAGTAAGCTTGGTGGATGAAGCAACAATTATTAATGCCATCTTGTAGGGGAATTGCATTTTGATGGCATTTTGGATGTCGTTCCTGTACCATTAAGAAGAGGAACCATGCAACCAAGAGTAGCATGGAGTGGGTCTCATGTACAAAAATACAAGTTGGGGAGGCATTTCTACCGAACATAGAGAAGTCCCTCCCTCCCTCCCCTGGGACGAGATAAATTTCATCATCAATCGGAAAAATGTATAATAAGTTGAGAGACATGTTTAAGACTTAAAGGAAGAAAAAAAAATACGATTGTGTGCAAGACTATATGTACATCTCAGAATTTCGTTTAATGAATGAGAATGAGAATGAGAATGAGAATGAGAATGAGAATGAGAATGAGAATGAGAATGAGAATGAGAATTTCGTTTAATGTGACTATCCTGTAACTCATTCATGATTGCTAAAGGGCGCTTCTTTCTAGATGTCTCCGTGAGCTGCAACCAATTATCACCATGCTCTAACTATCACCATGTTCCAACTATCATCATGCTCAATTACGCCTTTAGGAATCTGTGGTGATTGTGATGACTCAAGCACAAAAAGAAGATGTCATAGATGGAGTCACAAGGCTTCCTCTAGCTTTGCAACAACTAGATTTAAAGAAGATGATCCCGCCACATCCATCTCACTTAAAGGTACAAAGAAGCGCCTTACCGACAGTTCGGGTACATTTCTTGAAGATGTGCAAGCTCTAATAAGAATGTTGAAGATTTGTAAGTTCTCCAAAAATGCATTTGAAGCCATCTAGCAAAGTTGCAAGATTTGCAAGCCCCCAGCGTAAGCAAAGCATCGGTTCTCATTTAGCGTTAGAAAAGTAGAGATCGACCCTCGCCAGCCTAACCAAAACCGCGGGTAACCAACTTCCATTTTGCATTGGAGAAAGCAAATATTTGGCAAAACAACAACAATGTTTCAATGAAAATGCAGGTCCAACTTCTATTTTGTATATGGCTCACCTATTTTATCCTTTATTTATGGCAGAATGAAGAATTCAATGTATTAGAAAGCACATTATTTAGCAAACTTGTAAACTTATATGATCTAATGTTAAGGTTAAATCCATTTAAAGCATTAATTTATATATGTGCTAAGTCTATAGAACTAAAGGTAATGATACATCAACCATTCAATTGAGCTTTTGTGTATATTTGGCTTGAGCCCATAAATTAAAACACCAACATTGACAAAATGGTTAGGCGATAAGAGATTACTATCAATCTATTAATGATGAGGCATAAAACGAGCTAAACTAAGGAATTCTTGATCCCCAATAGTCAGTGCCAGAGATCAGATCTAGTACGTTTACCTTCCAAGATCGGGAGAATCTCCAAAGTGCCATAGACTTGCAAGTTCAAGGTTTTCCACACACTCATGGATCGATACGCACTATTCATTCTAAGGGAGGGATGACAACCACGCCTATGACCGTGTCTATTGTAAGATGGACACAATTGTTACGCTTAATGCATGCCTTGTTCCTACATACCGACTCTAATGGCCAACTCCAGTTAAGGTGCTGGCGTCGCAGCCGTTGCAATTTGAAATGTGCGATATGTATATAAGGTACATAACCATTTAGGAATTGTTAGATGGAGAATAGAACCCATTTGAAAACCTTTAGGGATGGGAGGTTGAATTTGTAGGATAGCAAATAACTATTTTGCAACGACATACATTGTATTTTCTTAAGTAGATCCCGGTTGCATACTTTTATATATTAGAGAAAAGAGATGCGGCTTTGTTGACATGGGCACTGTTGCTTGTGCTATGTATAGAAAGAGTAGGATGGGATTTATTGTTTGTGCTATTAACCCGTGTATATTGCTCCAAGGAAAAATTGGTTGTCGCTTTATTCTTCAACAGAAGCTTCGTTTAGCTCAGAGATCCTAAAATACCGGTGATCATGGAACACCTATTTGTCAATATTGATAGAGTAAAAAATAATAGAGTGAAAGATAGAAAGATTGTTTGGAATCTAAAAAGAAGCTTTATTTAATCTTAAGGAATCTAAAATCTTCATAGGAATTAAGAGAACTTTAAGAAAATCTAGGGGTGTCTTTTATAAAATCTTAAGAAATATAGGGAATCTTGAGTGAATCTTGGAGAGCCCAAAGAAAATCATTAAAGAATCTTGAGATATCTAAGGGAATCTTGTGGTAATCTAGGAGATATTCATTGAATTCACCTAATTAAAAATCCACTTTGACTTTTAACATATAGCATGACTTTTGTACTTGATCGCCTAACACGAATTTAGCTCCTTTTGACCTTGACTTCATTAGCTTTTTAGCCTTAGCTTACCTCTTCTAAGTTTTCAAATTGCCTTGACTTTTTGAGTTGACATTGATGACTTTGATTGATGACTGATGTATGTTCCAAAGGATTGAAGTCATTCTATCTTATTCTGTTTGGATTTGAACCATTTTAAAGCTTATTGGACATGTTTAATGCACACTAAAGAAAATGCTGGAGCCAATTAGTGCTAAATTAGGTTTAAATAATTTCTGTTTGACTTGAAACTTGACAATCAATCTTGTTAATTTGGGATTTTTAGGTATGGTGGAAAAACATTTTTGGAATTTTTTACCGCATTTCCCAAGATTTTAAGGAGTTTATGGAGAGGTAATAATTTGAAGAGTTTGTTGTTTCATGAATCAAGTGTCTCGTGGTTGGAAGATGGTGAGCTTGAAGTAGCTTTAGGTTTTGTTGATCTACTTCATGATGACTACATTAAAAAGGATCTATGAAACTATGAGTTTGGAATAGTAATATCTAAAATGGGAAGTTAGAATTCTTGAGCTCCATTATTTGTTGAGTAGAATTACTTGTAATTATGAGATATGTTCCCACTTTCCAAGTTAAGTTGTGATATTATATTGAATTACTGTACTACTCATGTAATGGGAAAGCAATATTCCATTTTACATGTTAAATAGCTTGTGTTCAATTTAGCTACCTAGTTATGTGTCTTTATAGTGCAATGGTTGTTGGGTATATTTTTAATAAGTATTGGGTGAGAGATAGATTGCATTTGTGAAGGCGGATCAGATGCTTGCATATGCTCCAAGCATGCTTGCATAGAGTGCTCCAAGTTCTCTAATTTGCAAAGATAGATTTGTAGGTGATTATTACATGAACATGGAAGAATTATAGGTGACAACTTTCTAGAGTGGAATAAACTTGTAGAGGATAGAGCAGCGGCTCGAGGATTGCCGCTTGAAGTTCTTATTTTCCGGTTGAAACTTTTGCATGTTGGGAAAAAAAGTGGTAGCAAAAATAGAGTTTATATGTAAAATCCAATATTTTTGAGCTTTACTATGAAGGAAATCTAGATGTACCAAATATTTTCAATCCCGGATACAACTCTTGTGCAACCGATTGTTATCCGACAAAAAGAAACACCTTAGATGCGTAAACATGCAATTGCCCATCCAATAAAAATGCATTATAGTTGTGGATTTGAAAAGAGATGGGATATTTCTTTGTGTTTTCTATTTTTTTAACTTGTTATAATATTAGTAATAATATTGAGATAAAAAATCATGGCATAAACTATTTGTTGTCGTAGTAACCGAGTAACTTCACCACACCGCCAGCTAGCCCATCGCTTTGGACATCCCATTAGATGTCAAATAATGTTATCATATTGAGTTGTGATGGGATGCTCTATGTTGTGTTGGCATAAAGGATGCCAAATAATATTATCATATTGGAGTTGTGATGGATGCCTATTTTGTGTTGGCATAAAGGGTCTATAAATACAAAAGGATTGCGTAATTGTGTTATGGACTCATTGAGCCCTATGTAATGAAATGGTATGCCTAATTAATCATGGCATCGTGTCCGATGCAATATTTGATGCAATATTCTATAGACAAACAACCCAAATTATCAATGCAAAACCATCTTCAAAAAGCGCCATCAGATTATGGCTGCAAAACATCTTTTAGAGAAGAAATGAATGTGCCATTCGTTAAAAGTTTCTCTCTACTCACGATGGATAATATTAAGATAGATTAAACGTTAAAAGCATAAAATGACCAGACAGAAGAAGAAATGCACTTCAGCCATCTTGTGAAGAAGAAATGCACCCCAGCCATCTTGAGTTTATTGTAAAACCATCTTCAAAAGAGAAATGAATCTTCCATTCGCTAAAAAAAAAGAGAACTTCCAACACATTGCTACCATACCTTAGAAGTTTCTATTCATCGATGGATAATATTGTAATAGATTAAATGTTAGGAGCAATAAAATGACATGCACCGCGGAAGCGCGGTTGCCAGCTCAGCCATCCAAAAGTGTGATAAGTTTTACTTGATAATTTAAGAACATTGCATGTCCTCTCCAAATGATGTCGACCAGATCAGAAAGCAGAAGCGCAATTAAGCCATCCTTAGAGGTGTGAGGGCTGTACCTGATAATTTGAGAACGTTGCATGTCCTCTTAATGACAAAGGTACCAGCCATTCAATGACAAACGACCCTGTACTATGAAACATAAGTGCAGTTCAGCCATATATTCTTAGAGCTGTGAGATTTTACCCTATAATATAAGAACGCTGTATGTCCCTCTAGTGACAAAGGTATCATCTATTCTTAGAAGAGTAAAGTTGTACTTGATAATTTAAGAACATTGTACGTCCAATCAATGAGAAAAGCTCAATTCAGGACCATATTTTGTCAAAATGTATACATTTAATTATCTTGCATATTCAAGTTGAGCTGCTGTAGTTCAAACCAATCATGAAGCCCAATGTTAGAATACTCACAACTGAAGCCAGAATACTGGCAACATATCTGGCCAAGCATGGTGGCATATAAGAATCATATTGTGAAGGGCCCCACCTAAAGGAATATAAAAATGTATACCAAATAAAAGCTTAAAAATAGATGATTAGATTACCTGTAAAAGCCCTGCATTAAGGGCTTTCAAATTGGCCTCATAATGTCCTTTCAACTGTCATTCCAAGCACAATCGAAAGCATGGTCTTCAAGTTTTTTTTTTAAAAGTTTTTTTTTGCATATTTCAATAGTCCCACAGAAGGAATAAGAAATGCATGATAATCAAGGGGATTTATGGGCTCTATTGATAAAGCATTATTAAAGCTTTGAGTCATCTGGGATAAAAACTGCATGATAATCAAGGGGATTTATATGCTTCATTGGATAAAGCAAGCATTATTAAAGCTTTTGAGTCACTTGTTTAAATAGGTCTTCATCTAGCTGCTTGCTTGATCTACCACAACAACAACATTCCATAATCAGTTAGTTTACAGTTAG
>JAJEKV010000849.1:0-78167 GCA_021234155.1 Isoetes taiwanensis | reverse complement strand
TTTTCCTTCAATCTTGGCATATGTTGGCTAGCATTTAGTTCCTTGAGGCAAATTTCTAAATTCCGTGTATACTTCTTTTGATTTCCTTCAGCTTAACTGGGCTTCTTTTCATGTAAGTAACCACCAAGTTATCATTAATATTGTTTTCGCCATTCTTTCCAACCTCCATCGCCACATTGTCGCATCGCCTCGGCCGTGATAACATTTCTTCATCTTTTTTCGCTCCGGATTTCATTTTCTTGGCTGCTATTATATTGAGAGTAAGGTTAGGAAATATACCTTTTGCTAATGAAAACCTTTTACCTTTTGCCACAAACCACCTCTTTCCTTTTTTGCTTCCCTTATTCTTTGATTTTCACCTCTTATGACCATCTGATGACCTTCCGCTATTAGATCAATACGTTTACCTGCTATGCAAAGGTGTCAGCTTCTTCTCTCCGAGCCTAAATGCTGAAGGGCAAGACAACCTAAATGCGACGGTGGGTCTTAGGTCAATTTTGAGGATTTTCCATGTGAAAGAGATTGTTTTTATTGATGATAATAGAATGTGGGCAAATGGAAAAACTTCGGCAAGAATTTCCTTCAAGCAAGGTTTCGAACTAAGGAGACAACACTCGCCATGTTTATTTCTTCTAGCATTCAAAGAAAATCAAATCATGGAAGAGTTCAACCTTCGCCTCTCCACAAAGTGGGGCCTTGTAATGGTGGAATTGCTTCCTAGACAATGGTATACATGCCTAGATCACTTTCTCTCAAATCATAAGATTTTGTGACTTCACCAGTAGATGATTGTCTTTCTTCTATTCCCATTCTATTGGAATTCATTTTGATGATAGTCTCATTGTTAGTTGTTATTATGGTGCTTTTTGACTCGATTTGCTTTGTACCACTTAGATGTTTTATGGGTTATATGAAGCTAATAGTTTATCCAGCATGGCCAGCTTTGACCTTGTCATGGGCCTTTGTTGCCCATCCAATTTGCTTTCCCTCAAAGACACTTGTAACCACAATGTAATCTTAAATGCACGTTACATTTTTGTTGGATTGACATGCAATAAGTAATGACTTTGCAACTTGGGGATATAACTAACCATATAGAGGATTGAGTTGTATTTTGCATATTGCAAATTAGAATCGAAGCTTGTATCTTTGAATTCCATTTTGGTTTCTGAATTTCTTGAGAGTCTTGCATACTAGTTTGAATGCCATTAAGTTTCTTTAGATAGCGGTTCATGACTTTGGTGTCAAGGCGCAAGGGCAATTTGTATGAGGTACTCAATCGATGATCCCAAGTGTGAGCGCATTGGATTTGTTTTCTACTTACTTGCTCTTACTTTGTTTTCATTGCCTCGCATGGTCCCTTGAATGGTATGATTCGGCAATAGGAACCATAAGGCAATGTTATAGGAACCATAAGGCAATGTTAGTGTTATGTGTGGCTCATAGACAAAGTTATTCTCCAGTACATTAGTAGATGTAAAAATACCAAGTTACTTCTACTAGATTAGTAGATGTTACAAATACTCCCATGGGGAACGTTAAAAGATTTGGCCTCTCTCGACACTTTTATGTGTTGAAGAAAAAACCCTTATTTTTGAACCATTAGATCATTCGCGTAATTCATCACTTTTGCAGCATGTTGCTCTGCTATAGAAGCTTGATTTCATAGGTAGATGTCCGGGCAACGTTTGCCCGGCAATAACCCACAAGCCAATTTGGCTTTCTTTGGTGTCAAAAAGGAAAGACTGCAGGAAGAACCCGCAATGTCGAAAACAGGTATTCTTCCGCGCTCCCATAGTTATTAGGGTTATGTTGGATTCATAGAGTTTGAATTTTTATCAGGTGTATGACCTTGAGACGACCTATTTACACGATTCCAGCCAATGTGGAAATGTCCTGAAAGGTTTTGAAGGATTTCTTTCCTCATCAAAAGGTGCTGGGAAGTGAGTATAAGCTTGTATTTTTGCTTAAACTGCATAAATTCAGGGTGATTACCCCATGGTAACTTGCTGGTCTGGGAAAGAATACCTTGTAGAAGAGAAAAGAATTTAGCAGAATATCGTGTCACACTATAAAAATGCCTGTTGTCAAGCACTTTTTTTTATCGTTAGATTGGACATTTTTCAGCTTTTTGTTCTTTCAACAAACACATGGATAAGTTCACATTAAGGGTTGCTTTGGTTTACATATTGTACCTGACATCTCATAGTATGATTATTCAGTTTGAAGCGACCACGGAAATTTCAACCTGAAGATAGGTTGTTCTCTTTGTCATCCGTGACATCCCCAGCGGTAATGTGTAGTTGTTTTTTTGTGCTGCAGTCAAATTATGTTAATTGTTAATACTGTGCTATATTTCCAATGAACAGATTGAAGAGCATTCTGGCTGGCTGTGATACTGGTAATCCTTATCATCTTTTTGTGATGAATATTTGACAGTGGCCACTTTTTGTGAGGCTTGAAACATTTACTGGGGAAAATGATTTAGATGGAAGGCCTGATGGGGTAGGTCCAGGGCGAAGCAAACTTTTCTGAGCACCTGCAAATGGGCTGTATGTGTTAAACTACATTCTTTGTCTTGCTTGATCTCCCATTTTAGAAGCTATAAATCTCAGTATGTAAACCCTGTCTCTCTTTTATAACACTTTAATTTGGGTGTTTCTTCCAGAGGAAAACAAAAGCGAGGTAGAACAGGACCCAGGGAGGGAAAGCGCATAAAACAAATCAATGAGCAGGAAGTTGAAGAAGACGATGATCTTGATCTTTTGTCGCGGTGAACTTTTTGGAGTGCTCCGTATATGAATTTAATTAGAGTGTAACTTAGCTGTTTTTGTAATTACAGCACCATTTTGCAAGTGGGCATTTGTTGCAAACTATTGTTTCCGAGGCACATGAACATAAATTCTGTTTATATTTGTACAAATTATCTCAATGAAGCTGCGTCCATTATCATACTTCGTTTGTTGAACTGCTGAATTTACATGTAATTATTTATATAAATGAATAATGAGGCTAATCAGTGTGTATCCCCCATCTTCAACAAGATGACTGTATCCATTTGCATCTTTGTAAGAATGTTCTAGATGGGACGTAAATAGGCATTTTTGCTGTCAGTTGCTCTGTGGCTTGTCAATGCATAGATGGGCTGAAAAATGGCCCATTCCCTCAATTCAACAACAACATATCTTAAGGTAAAGGCTTTGATAAATTCCATTGTCCTAGTAATACTTTGCTCCGTAGTTTTGCATGTTCCCACCACACAATATCCCTTTCAATGTCCACTTAATACATTCTCTAGCATTCCAGCAGAAACAGGCAGTCTGATTTTGTTTTCATCTATTGTTGGTATTGTCCACCGCATTTGGTGTGGACTTTCCAGATGTCTAAAAAGCCACAAGGTACCCACCAATCACTGATGCATTAGTGGTCATGAAATCCGTGATGATTGGCACTTGGGAGCACAAATTAATAACATGCTTTATACAATCCTCCAAAAGGGGTCATTGGTAATAGCAAATTGATCTTCCATCCGCCTACTTGCCATGGTCTCAACAATCCTCCAAAAGGACCATAAAGATCACATCACTTGGCTCAAATGGTACTGTGTAAAGAAGGTCCTTTGCTTCATGCAAACAACCTGCACGACAAAGAAGATCAACTAAGCAAGCGTAATGCTCACTTCCTGGGCCTATTTTATAAACACAACTCATTAACATTAATAACTGAAAACCTTCCTCCACTATGCCTTTGTAGCTACATGCAGTCAGACAAGATAAGAATGCAACTTTGTCTGGTTTGAATCCATTGTGCTGCATCTTTTGAAAATCTGAGAACTTCATGCTCATTCCCATGTTGTGCGTGCCCAGAAATCATTGTAGTCCATGAAATTACATCTCGCACATACATGTTGTCAAACACATGGTGGGCATCAGAAATGCATCCACACTTGAAATACATACCAATCAAAGAATTTTCCATAAGAAGATCAGGAACTAGTCCAGCTTTTATAATGCTGGAGTGAATATGCTTGCCCGTAACCAAAGCTCCTTGGTTAGCACATATTCTTAAAACAGTGGTGCATGTGCCTTTATCTGATTTTAAATGATTTACTTGTTCAAAAAGTTTAATGCTAACATTGCCCTTCTCATATTGCGCATATCCCGATATCAGCAGTGACCATGAAACATCATCTTGTAAAGTCATTCTGTCAAACACTGCTTCAGCCTCCATAATACTTCCAGATTTTATATACATGTCAATAATACAGTTCCCTAAAAAGATCTCTGTGTTCAACCCAGATTTGATGAAACTAGCATGGTATCTTCTTCCATGGTGAAGATTTCCTGCACTGGCACATGCATTTAAAATGTTGCCACAAGTGACGCTATCAGGTTCTATTCCCAATGTTCCCATCTTTTCAAGAATCCTAATGGCCTCAAAGAGGAGCCCATACTGGCCATAGACTAAAATTAATTCACTCCATGAGATTACATCCTGGTCCTGCATTCGATCAAAAATTTGGCATGCATATTCTATGCTTTCACACTTACCATACATGTCTATGAGTGCGTTACTTATCACAGTGTCAGAAGATTTTGTGTTAGAATTTAGAAAGTGAGAATGCACATATTTTCCCCACCCAAGAGAATTTTCGCTGGCGGCTGCAGTGAAGACACTAACATATGCAATGTTGTCGGGTGTGAAGCCTTGCTGTTGCATCAGCCAAAAGCAACGAATAGCCTTGTAGCCCTCATCAAACAGGGCATACCCCGAAATAATTGCAGTCCATGAGACAATATCTGGTGAAACTAGCACTTCAAATAATTTACATGCTTCTTTCAGACTTCCACACTTTGCATATGTAGAAACTAATGAATTGCCCACAATGCTATCATTTTCCAATGCGGCTTTCATAATGCATGTATGGGCGTACTTTCCCCATGCTAGAGCGCCAACGCTAGCACAGGCACACAGAAAACTGACATATGTAAATTTGTTGGGTTTCAAGCACTGCTGCTGCAGCTGGAGAAAAAGTTTCATACCTTCATTTCCATTCCCATGCTGAGAGTACCCTGTGATCATTACTGTATATGATATGAGGTTTCTTGTGCACATTTGATTAAAGACTATTCGAGCATTCTCAATATTCCCACACTTAACATACATATCAATGAGTGTATTCCCGATGGATGCATCTTTATCCAACCCTGCATCTGCAACTTGAACATGGATATATTTTCCAAATTCTAATGTTTTTAGATTACTACATACACGCAATATGCTGATGTACGTGACTTTATTGGGTTTGACACCCAGATTTAGCATTCTATTGAAAAGCTCAAGAGCTTCATTTCCAAGCTCGTGATCTGCATATCCTGAAATCATTGCTGTCCATGCAACAACATTTCGCATGTTCATGTTATTAAACATTTGGCAAGCATCATCAATGCTCCCACATTTTGCATACATGGCCAAAATAGCAGATGAAACAAAAACATCCAGTGCACATGCACCACTAAGAAGGTATGCATGAATGAATTTTGCCCCATTGCAAAGATTGAGACTGAGAGCATGCACTCAAAACATTGACGTAAGTAACATCATCTGGCTGCAGGTCATACTGTTGCATATGGCCGAAAAGACCAATACCTTCTTTGCAATCTTTTATACAGCACATGGCCGCCTATCATGATTGTCCATGTAAATTTATCTCGTTCAACCATTGTATCGAAGAAATTGGTGGGCATCCCTAATACTTTCACAGCTAATGTAAGTGTTAATGAGGCAGTTTGCAAGTAAAATGGATACTTTGAAGCCACTTTTTGACGATGTGGGCGTGAATTTGTTTGGCACTCGCCAAAGATTTCCTCTGGATGCATACTTTCAGATGGAAAAAGTACGCATTAGAGTCCACTGCACTAACAAGTTTCACGTTTCTTGATGAATCTTTTGTAAAACATGCTTTGGGGAGAGATTTCGCACTTTTCTGAATTAACAATCCATTTGAAAAAGATACAGGTGTCCTTTGACCTACTACAGGATTCTGCATTCAACTCTTTCGGCTTGTATATTATTCACTGATCTAAGGTTCAGAGAGTTGTTGTGCCAGAAAGATTGGCGAGGTGCATCTAACGAGTTCAGAAAAACTAAACTAAGGCATTCCGACTTTCATGGATGCAAACTTCAAGGAAGAGAAGCTTACCTTTGGGGATTAACAAAGAAGTTGGGCAATTGTTCCTTTCATAGCTTCAGGACACCGTTTCTGTCCTCGCTTGGAGGAAATTTCAGGTTTCAGGCAAAAGTTTTTTCAGCTAATAAGAGGTCCATTTACGTCAAGCTTAATTTCTCGTAGAAAGGTGAAGTAAATATTAGAATATCATATATGTATACAAGAAATTTATCAGTGTATCACCGCCTCACATTTCTCTTATTCATTTCCCTTCCCTCATGCTTTAGAAGTGAATCTGAAAACATTCTCATTTATTAGGCATGACCTTTTGGCCTATTATTATTGTATTGTAATTCATTGAACATTGTGATTTAGAAAACTGTTGTATCTTGGCCTACTATGATCGTGACCATGCTATACTCCTAAGCATTTCTTATCTATGTTTTACATGTTGCTTGGAAGCTATAAAATATTTCAGACATAATAAACCCTCAAGATATATACAGACATAATAGACCCTCGAGATATATAAGAAGGGGTATGTATTTCTTCTTGAAACATGTTTCCAAGTTTGTTTGCTAAATGGTGTAAATATATTATTTGTTGGTATCCAAAAATTTGTGGTTTATCTTTTTTGTTCTAAAGTTTTTCTAGATGACTTGGTGCTTTCTTTCTACTTAAATTGTTAGATTTGTGGTCTTAACTTTTACAATTTTTATATACCGTTGATGCTAGAGTTCGATCTACTGTAAGTTCAGCTCTGTTTGCCACTTGGCATGCCATTCTAATCAATGCTTTGCAATCTCAGTGCTCTGCAATTTCTTCACTATATAGCCCTTTAATATTTTAGAAAGTTGATAGCAATACTTGAGAAACACCGGCGTTGAAGACTTCTAGAGAAAATTGCTTTGTTAGAAATGCCTGTAAAGGTTGGGTGACGATTTTCTACACAAAGATGCACGCAGGAACAACAACAAACCAAGTCAAGGAGAATTATTAGTCAGATAGGTTTTACAAAGGTCTGGAGCTAACGTTGTGAGGCAACTGTCTATCTCGGCAAGGATGATGCTGAGAGATTTCAATCTAAACTTGGCACCATATTCTCGCCAATACTTGGCAAAGAATATTGCGCATTGAACCCGTCTTCAGAACTGCTGCTGCATGTGTGCAAGCAGCGGCCTCAAGATGGTATCCATACAATTAGTATTCATAGTCGAAGAACAATGGGACTCAGAAAAGTCGGCCTATGTACCAATCTGTCATTATGGAAGATCAAAAGTATTAGGTAGTCATTGTTATGCACAGGTTCAACCTTATAAGACTATAAACCTTAAGTAGTCATCTTTACCCACAGGCCCAAGCTTTAACAAGAAATGAAGTTTAAAGTCTTTCTCATCAAAACTAGCCTTCAACAAAACTGGCCCCTACACTAATCTGCACTAATCTGTTGCATATTCTTAATGCTATGACATGCATTTCTGTAGCCAAAACATGGCACACAAGTGGATAATCCTTCAAAAATGCTTGCACGAGGGACATTCTTGTGGAGGATACCTCAAATCAAGCGATAGAGAAGGAGTAATGTATTGTCAAGGACTGTAATGAAGCTATTTATTCAGAATGGACCCATATACACAATTGATCATGGAAGTAGTTTATCCATTTGTTGAAGCACCTGTTATGAATAGATGGGAGCCACAAGATCCAGAACCGATGCTCAGATTTTTGAAAGCTTGGGAAAAGCTTTTGGAAAGAATCAAAGCCCTATGAGGGCTTCCAGCTTCTAAAGCCATGATTATGAAATAAGGCTGCCGATTTCTAACCATTTAGACTTAGTATAGAACAAGGACAGAAATAAGATGCATGGTTCCATTTTTGGAAGCCCTAGCAAAAGGTGCCTAGTGCAAATTCCAGATGCTTCTAGACTTCAAAACTATAGGTTACAAGAATGGAGCAGGGAACTTCAGTGCATAAACAAAGGAAACATTACCCAATCTTCAATTCTTGTTCCGGAGAAGGTGCCATTCTACTGTAATACACGCCAGCTTGGGATTACTGTTATTTTAGGCTCAAATTATTTCTAGTAATTTCACCTCAACCACAAACATAATTTATCATAGACATAATTTATCCAGAATAAAGTTTATCCATTACACAGTTTATCTGCTCGAAGATTACAAAGTTTTTTTTATCAAAGTTTCTCATTACAAACACACTTTCTGGTCATTACAAACAGTTTATCTGCTCAAAAATTTATCAACAGAAGATTGCATTGTCATAGAGTTTTTTCTCAAAACACATCAAACTGCCAATAAAGAATTCGGCCAAAAGAGAAGTGTGACATTCCAGCATAATATACGATATGAATACGTATATTATACTGCCATGTCACTCATACATGTCTCATTGACGACATGTACTTGGAAACCGTAAAGGGTTGCACCCTGGGGGGCAACTTCTTATGTTGCATATGCCTATAAACATGTGCATATAACCCCTTTTTGCCACATGGCAAAACCCCACATGACTTTTGGCCGTAACCCTAAAAGGGTCACGTAAAAGGAACCAAAAGGAAAACCCTAAACCTTTTTTCCTTTTCACATTCCAGCTCCCAAGAGCCATTCCGGCCAAGTGCCAGCGCTATTCCGCATTGCCAGACGCTGCCAAGCTGGCTTTGCACAATAGACCTTCAGGATTTAGTCGCCTTTAGCCCGAATAGGAGCATGGACGCTTTTCAAGCAGCTGGAGCAAGCCAAGGATTAGGTAAATGGCTATTCTGTTGTGCAATACCGACTTCCAATCCGGCAATGAGCTCGATTAGCATGTTGGTTTAACCTTAGAGGCCTTATAGATTCTGAGATCACAAGCCCTAATAAAAGAACCTAACTATGCATGTTTAGGTAGATAGATTAGATGTTATTCTATGTTTTAGTCTATGGATGATGATGTTCTATTCCATGCATGCTCCTGTATATTGCGAAGGTGGATAGAGACCTTGAAAGCTTTAGTAGTTGATGTACCTAGATAGCCTCATTAATTTCCAATTAATGCGGCCTGTGCATAAGAGCCCGCCTGGCTGTGGATGGCGGAGCTAGACTGGCTGACAAGGAAGACTTGTCCGGTTACAGTTGATCCCTCTGGTGTACGTAATGGGGAACACTGTGGGCTACGCCTAATAGTTTGCCACTGAGTGTGGGCAAGGTATGGGCTCGACACCTCTTGGGTGATGTGTCACCTTCAATGGGGTTGAAGTCATAGACGAGTAGTGGCTCTCTAGCTTGCCTGTAACCGGCATGCATCTTCTGGAGGGAGTGATCTCCTCCTGCCTCATTGGGAACTAGGGAGATATAGCCCAGTAGTAGCCCCTTTGGCAATGCACCCGGTAGGCTACGGTCAGGCTCCACGGCTTATCAGCCTATCTGCAAAGCATGCGGGCAGATGGAGTGGACTATCCAATGGCCATGTTCTTATGCCAGCTCAATCCATTTGCCATGAATTCTCTCTGTATTGACTTCTGGAGACCCAAGTCGTCAGTCGACCCCCATGAGTCTGAGCCTTGGGTAGGATTCCCCTTATGTTAATGTTACTGATGTTGTTGTCACAGATATTATGTTATGGGGAGCCACCCTTCGAGGTGGATATATATGTTATTTTATGCTATGTGCTCATGTTTGATGTGCTTTTGCAGCTAGCTAGGTCCTAAGGGAGACGAGATGAATGACACATCCGTTCTTCCCCATTGGATTCTTGTATGTTAGCAAGGATCTGATGTTAGATGGACGGCCTCATGTCAACGAGGGCATTGATAGGAGGGATGAACTCCAGTTCTGTACGATGGGAGCATTGTATACGAGCAGGGGATGTCATAATGGTATCAAATCAATGATCTTGGAGGACCAGGATTGAGCACTGGCCATTTCCCTAGTAGTACTAACAATCTAGATCTTCAGTCTTGGAGTTGAAATCCCAAGCATGAACCTCGGGGAATGGGGAGGGAGAAATTTCTTTCCCATCAGTAGTGTAAAAGAGCTCAGTGAATAATAGTTAGTGAAAAATAAACTTGAAATTTTAATAAAATTTGAAAATTTTGGCCATAGAAAGAGCGAGCACTCACAGAGTGCGCTCAGAGCCTTAGCTAAAAATTAGCTCGGGGCTCTCGCGCATTGTGTGAGTATTTGACCATAGTTCACCAAGAAATATAGACAATTAGAGTAATTTGATAGTATAAAGAGGCTTAAAATCAAATTTTAAGCTAGGAACACTTAGCATACCTCTAAGAAAACATAAATTTACTTAAGAAATAGCGATCATTCACAGAGTGCGCCCAGAGCCTTAGCTAAAAATTACTCGGGGCTCTCATGCACGGTGTGAGTATTTGACCTGGATCTACACCAAAACGAGTCCAAAACATGAAACTAAGGGCATATCCTAGCTTAACTCCTCGAGATAAGTAAGATTTTGCCTTCATACCAACTTTTAGAGTCATCTAGGACCTAAATAGGTGGCCACCACTCACATAGTATGCCTGGAGCCCTACCTAAATTTTAGCTCCAGCCTGGCGCACTATGTGAGTGGTCAAAAGTTTTCATAACTTGAGCTAGACAGCTCTAAATCACCTGAAAGTTGTTGTGATAGGACCATTAGATAGTCTAGAACTCATTTATGGCCTCAGATTAGGTAGGAGTGTTATATTCTACCTCAAAAAGACAAAAATTGCTCAAACCTTAAATTTTGCTTTCTAAACTAGGGTTTGTTTATAAATAGAAGCAATACCCCACTGGAACCTTGCAAGTCCTTCTCTCATCTCAAAATTGATGCCTTACTCCTGGATAGCAGTGCTCAAGAACATTTTTTTGTTATAGTCATCTAGACCCTCAGCATTGATCTAACTCTATTGTCTTTCCAATAGAATTTGACTTAGCTGCCACATTGACACTTCCTATTGCTAGGATATCAAGAAAGGAGCTAGAGTCTAGAGTTGCCCAAGTCACTTCATATGTAGAGTATTGGAACCCCCCAAAACCAACCTTTGCTATGATCTTAGAGTATATCTCAAACATCATGAAGGTTTTGTAAAGCCAAGCTCAGTTCATGCCAAGACCACATGTCCTAATATCCATAGACTTGAAGGCTATAGATATTAATACTGGCCAAGCCATCTTGATTGCTTATAGAGCCCAAGATATTGTAGGAGAGCCCTTCAAGTAGTCATTTGATCTGAACCCTTAGACTCTAGGATATACAAGTGTTCGCTTACAGAAGAGCAAGAGGCACAATTTCTTGAAGACATTGAAGATCTAGGCGCCGTACTGACAAATGAAGGGAGGAGAGTGAAAGGCAGACCCAAGAGAGTGAAGCACAACGACAAACACCTCTATAAACAAAATGAGTAGTACAGGGCACCACTGGCCTATCAGTAATCTTCATCGAATGGAAGACATATGTTAATCATCCGCATCAAGAACCTTCTGGACTATCAAGCACCAGTCTGCCACATCCACGAGCTAACAGCAGAAAGAAGATCTCGACCCCTTCACCGACTCGATGACATGAGTCCAAATGGAAGAATGTAAGGCAGAAACATATAGGTGCAGGAGTATGTCGAACGGGGAGGCCCAGATTAGCATCACGAGTTAGGGTTAAAGAGCATAACCTTCCGTCGAAATGACAATTCATAACGCACAAGAGCGCATAGGAACCGGAGGGAAGACCACCACGATGTCGCAGTCTAGCAGCTCAAACGGATGTCAAGCAACGTCAATAAAAGATGCAACAAAGCTAGACAACTGCAAAATACCCAAGTCCAGCCATGACGAGCTCCCAGCTCCCTTGCAATAGTAGGAAGACGGTAACGTCTTCATCGATTTCAAAAATAGGATATCATGATGGAGGAAGGAGGAGAATAGTCAGTTCGAACAAGAGTTCTAGATCAGAAACGCCTACAAATTGAAGGAAGGATGACTCCAGTGCTTCAGCCAAGTAGTTCAAGACTCGAGTGGATCCAACCCAAAGGACGAAGGAACCGAGCTAGCCTATGATAGAACTAGTGCAAAACCAGCACAAACCCCGCAAGATCAACTTAAGAGATAGAATAGAGAACAAGAACAAATTTATTGAGAAAAGCAATAGGAAATACAATCTCTATACTTTTGAGCATTGTTTAATACATAGAGTACAATGAATATATATACAACCGATGAGACTAAGAATAGTAGTCTACTGTTTAACCACCGCCCGTTAATTACGGCACCGATTTAGGGTTGGTGCTCAGTGCTGACAAAGTGCTGCCTTCTGTACATTTCAGCACCTTCTCAGCATCTGTGTGCTAAGTGATGAACCACTGCTGTCTTAGCATATTATGCTTAGTCAGCATATTTATATTCCAACACTCTTCCTTAAATGTTGCTGACTAAGAAGAAGAAAATCAGCTGAAACCAAGGTAATTCTTCTCGCCCTTCATCTGCAATTTCTTCATGCCCAAGCTCTCCTTCACATTGACGAACTTAGATCCAATTAATGGTTTGGTAAAGCCATCAGCAAACTGATCCTGTGAGGAGCAATGGACAAGTTGAGAAGATCCCATTTAGATCTGCTCACGGACAAAACACAAGTGGGTGTCAAGGTGTTTTGTCTTTGGGTGGTAGCATCCTTGGCAAGATGGATGGTACTTGTGTTGTCGCACAATATAACAGTCGAGGATGGAGGTACTTGCAGATCTATCCACAAATGTTTAAGCCACAACAATTCCTGCATTCCAACACTGTGTGCTTTGAATTCTGCCTCCGTGGTGTTGATTGACACTGTAGACTATCTTTTGGACAATCATATTAGCACATTATGCCCTATGAACGTGACCATCCCTGTTGTGGACCTCCTACTATTATAACTGTTTGGGGTCTGGGTTCGGGAACTCCTGCAAGACAGCCCTGCTGTGAGGACGTTGCCGTGGATCAAACAGGAGAATCCGGTAGCTGTGTCACGCGGGATTTGCAAAAGAAACTAAGGAAGGGAAAAGAGACAACAAGAAAAACAAAAAGAACAATGTAGAACAAAATGAAGAGAACAAAACTCTTTGATATCAATTGTGATACATGAGCTCTTGCAATCGAGAGAAGGCAGAAGTGAGATAAAACCAAAAACTCATCTAACCCGTGAGGGCTAGATCTACTCATATATATATATATATAGTACAATGGCCTTTGGCCCAATATAGATACTCTGTCAAAGCTCTGTGCCGACTCACGAAGGAGGCCCGATTTGCGGTGAATGTTGGCGGTGCCTCTTGAGACCCCCTCGGAAATGGCGCAGATGGTGACAGCTGCCATTTTCTCTGCGCCCTCTTGGTCCTGGCACGCCTTTGATCAAGCGTGGTCTCATGGGCGCTTGGTCTTCATGGGCCCTTGGACGACCGACCAGGCTCGACCGTGGATCCTTGGCCTTGACCTGGTCCATCGTGATGCATGAATAGTCCCTCAGATTTGGACGGCAGGACTAACACTCCCCACCAAAGCCACACTCGTGGTGAAGAAAAGGAGGAAGTGTTTCGATGGCGGAACCCAAATAGCTTTGAAAGTGATCCTCACGGAATGAGGACGGGCGCCATTGTGGTAATTGCCGATGAGATCCCCGGGCGTGTTTGAAGAGCCAGAGTGTTGAGCCCAAGGCGCGGATCTCGCATCAATGAGAAATCTGAGCGTACCATGTCTTCAAAAGGCGCGATGTGCCCCCTCGGCGGACGAACCGCATTCCATGAGAAGGCAGGTCGAGGCCGGAAGGCACCGACCGGCATTCGGGTTGCAATAAAAGATAGGACGCTGCCGATTTAGCGAGCTTAACAGGAGGCACTTGAGAGCAGCACAGAAGCCTGCTTGACGGTGAACTGAAGGATCCGGTGAGGTGGTGGCATTCTCCAAGAAGGCATCAAGGCCATGGACAGCATGAGCGGGCGTTTGCCAACCACGCTCATTGGCAATATATATCCAATTTTCGATGTGGTCCAAGGTGGCACCATCCTCCCAATTGGAGCATCTGACAAAACGTGGATCCCAGCGGAGGTCCGTGGAAATCTGAGGAGGAGTCCACCCAGCGTGGCCTTCCAGGACTTTTGGTCCAAAAGGGAAGACGCCAGTCGGAGGTGAGAAACCTGGGGCGTGGAGGGACTCCTAGTGAAGCATATGGAGAGAGCCATGCCCGTGGGCGTGGGCTGCTGCGCCTGCTCCCTGAATTCACGAACAAGGTCTTGATCAAGAGCATGGCACCACTGGTCCCATTATGAAGCAGAGAGCTGAGTATAGACAGGAGGATTAACCCAACCCGTGGGTATGGTCTTGCTTTCTAGAAGGGCACGCAGTTGATTGTAGCCTCCTAAATGCTGCATATAAATCTGGGCAAACTGAAGATCCTCAGGATGCGCTAAATTTTTCTGCACCTGTGCCAGCGTTTCTGCTTGCCACATAGGTAAGTGATGAGCAAGCTCAGGCATGTACTCTTGTCCAAGAGTGTGAGACCGATCATGATCCTGTAAATACGGGTTGGTGTCCAACAACAACCAGTGAGCATGGGGGTTGCCGTGAAAAATTCGATGTTCCTCATCTCTGAATTTGTCTTGTGAATCAGCCAGATAAAAATCATGAAAAATATAGGCCATCGGTTGAACAACGCGGAAGATGACCAAATCAGGATCTTCACAGTTGATTTGATCAAAGACTAAGAGAGCACAGAGTAGACCTTTGTCTTCGACAGAAAGATCCGGCCAGATCCTTAGAAAACTACGGGCATTAACCCGCCGTCGTCGCGATACCACTTCGTAAAAAAAGGTGGCGCGCCGGGCAACCACATAATCCAGATAACTGGTAGGAGTAGAGAAATCCACAGGAATGCGGCTAGCAAAATCAATATAGCCCTCTTGTTTATTTTGGGCGTCTTCGGCAGATTGAACAGCTTGCTGGAGTTGATTTTCCAGGTCGCGGATCTGATTAGCCTTTTCGAGCAGGAGACGTGATTGATCACGGGCCCGTCTGTGAGGAAACGTGCCCTGTGAAGAGGATTGCCCAGGAGTATGCAGTCGCAGCGTGGCAATCTCGGTGTCATCAATTAATTTTTGCTTATGTGCTTCCTCGTAAGTCGAAGTCCGAAGAGATGTGGACCTGATTTTGCAAATAAGTGGGTCAATTGGCCTTGGAGAGAGGGGAGCTGCTCGTTGCACTCTTTGAGCTCTTGAAGTTGAGTGTTGTAATTTTGAGAGAGCTCAGTGTACATGGTGTGAAGTTCAGTAAGGGCTTTATCCTTGTCGCCAAGGAGGTGATCCTTTTCTTTGATCTCAAGCCAACAATTCCCTCGAATGTGCATCCGCAATCTCGGCTGTTGATCGCCAGCGTGCTTGTCTGATCTTGTGCATTCTTGAGATCTTCACGGGCCTATAAAAGAGCCTCGTGCTTTTGTTGAAGTTTGTCTTCCAGGGATTGAACTTGCGTGTTGGCAGCTTGAAGATTCCTGTGACCGGCTTCCGTGGCCTCCATGTAGGTTTGAACACCATTCATGAAGACTTCTTATGAGTCCTGAAGCTTGAGAACAACAGCTTGGACATCTTGCTGGTATTGATACAGGGGTTGGCGAGAAGGTGGAGGTGCAGGGCCCTGTTGATGATGAGTCTGTGACGTCTGAGAATTTTGATGAGAAGTGTTAGGCATGGATTCCGTGGAGGAAGAAGAGACAGTAACATGCGTGGCGGTGTTTTGAACATGACCAGGAGAAAGAGGGCGTGAAGTTTCAGCCTGCTGGTTGTGGGGAAGGGAATGAAAGGATTGATGAGTGGATGCACGAGAAGTGGAAGGGGACCCTGGGCGGGTGACAGGAATATAATGACGGATGATGGCCTGAAGGTGAGCACCCACAGAAGTGTCAAAGCCAGGAGAAGGTGCTGCACGGACGCGATCAATTTCATGGAGAAGTCTGAGAAACAAAATTTGTGGCCAATCAATAGGATGAGTGGAATAGACGGCCGTAATGACAATGTTATAAAACTGTTTATTGATACGGGTATTCTTGATGGAATACCCATAGAATTTGTGCCACAGAAACTTTACAAAAGTATCGTGGGTCTTGGCAATGTTGGTGAGTCGATGCATGTTGGCTTGATAAGGAACTCGCTTATATCGAAAGTGACATCCCGTCCCGTAAAGGCAGCCCAAGATAAAGAAGGTCCGTTAAGAGGAATTTGGAATACCTCGTAAATCAGAACCGAGTGAGCAAAATGGTGGTGCCATCGATCGCGGTAGTGTATCCTTCCTGCCGTTAATCATGTGAGCTACAAACCGCTTCGAGCCAGTTCGATTTCGCGTGGGAGTTCCCAGTGATGGAGAATGCATAAAGCCCATGGCGTTCTGCCACGGCTCGACTTGGACCTGCTAGGGCGTCGCGAAAGTAGGTGTGGAGAAAGTCACAGATTCAAAAAGAGCCGGACCCCGTGGAGCAGAAGCTTGAAGTTGAGGGAATCTGGGTGGAGCGACCATGGCGAAGAGCGTCGGAAAGGAACTGGAAGAACTGTCTTGAGAAGCCGGAGTGCGGAGAGCAGAAGACGAAAACGAAGAGAGACGAAAAGCTTTTAGGGCGCACAACTTTGTGGCGAAGGGGCATGATGAGGAGGAAACAGCAACCGTTGATGGTGCCAGGTGGCGATAGATGCGAAGAAGGCGATTGAGAGGCAAAAATTTGGCTAAGTCCCCAAGCAGTTAAGGGAGAAGCTATGAACAGTGGAGATGAGACGTGAATGAATGATCGGATTGACAGCTGGCGAAGGTACAAACATTAATTTCTGACGGGCTTGAAAGGAAGGAATGTCATTTAATGCAGGCAACTCGAAGTGGGAGATCATAAAAAGGAAGTGTCAGAAGGTACCATGGCTAGATATGCGGCGTGAGAAGAGATTCCTGAATTAGAAGGAGCCTTGCATTGCAACCACATCGGCGATTTTTCTGATTGGTCCACGTCGACAGGGGTCCCGTCGGTTGGGCTATATAAGTCGATCAGTATAAGCATGGCAGGTTTGAACGAGAACTGCACTATGCCGACGAACTGCCAGGAGTGGATCACTTGCAAAATGAACGATCTGGACTTCTAGAAATGCCGTGAACGCGTGCATTCGATGGATCTACCGGGTGCGGTGATGGCCGAGCATCCCGACCCTCGACCAACGCCATGGAGGTGGTCTTGCATCTGCTTTGGGATCCCGCGAACCTCGTAACTCACCACATCCTCGCGATAACCTCTGCTCCCAACCCGGAGTAGAGGGTTTTTCTTTAACCTTAGAATTTTGTAAATAGGGCTCTGCCCATAGCGGAAGTAGATGGGCTCTGCCCTCATTTTGTAAAAAAATTTCTCCTATAATATAAATATGCCGCTTTAGTCACTATCATCGGGATTCGAGTCTTGTTCTCGCATCGTGGGTATGACCGCCTCATTTGCTCAGATGAAATTGTTTGAGGCGAAAGCCATTAACCAGTGTAGGTAATGGAGTGCCATCTAATTCTGCCAGCTTGAAAATGCTGGGTTGTACAACTTGAATAATTTGATAAGGACCAAGCCATCGGAACTTTAACTTCCCTGGAAAATTTTTGTAACGAGAATCATAAAGTAAAACCAAATCACCTTCTTGAAAAGTTTTGGCTCGCAGATGTTTGTCATGCAAAGATTTCCTCAATCAAGGACCATGAAGAACTCGAATATATGCATCTCGCCCAAGTTCGGCCAACTGTTCTAGTTGGTAAACTCGCTCTTGAAGAGCCGCAGGGATTATGAGTGGTAGCAAGGTGGAACCGGCGTCAAGAACATATTCAAAAGGCATCAATGCTTCTTGCCCATAAACCAACTTAAAAGGAGTGTGACCAAGTAGCAATCTTGAAACAACAATTGTAAGCCCAAAGAACAAGAGGGGTAGCTTGTCTTGCCGGTCAGCAGAAGCGCCATAAATTTTCTTGAGAATAGTGATGAGAGTCTTGTTTGTGCTTTCAACCAAACCATTCCCCTTGAGGATAGTAAGGTGTGCTTTTTGGCGATGATGTATCGCCAGATAATCCGGCCTTTCTTGATAGTGTGATTGACAAAATGAACACCTCGACACCGACCAATTCCATGGGACAGCCAAAAACGCGTGATGATTTGGCGATAGATGACCTTTGGTCTATGTTACCGTTTGCCGTGTTGTCCGGAAGCCGCCTCCCCCATTTGGTAGCATAATCGCTGAGAACTCAATGTAGCGGCACAAGTGTGCCGCCGCAGAGGGTCTATAGGTCCCACAAAGTCCATTCCCCATTTGCCGGGCGAAGTGGCGTGGCGACGGGCGCCAACGGAGAGCTGCCATTGGCCGGCTCGCACTCCACACGCCGACATACATCACACGCATGGGGCGTGGAGCGTGAGCATCCTTGAAGAGCCGCGGGCCAGAATAACCTGGCGAAGTATTTTATGCGTCGCGGTGTCACCATGAAAATGACTTCACCTAGCCCTTTCATGTGCTTCTAACAATATCGCACTTCATGAGGAAGAACACGCCGCCACGGAGGACCGTGATCCTTGCCGCTTGTTGTAAAGATGGCCCCGCATCCATGGTGTAGCCAAATGTGGGACCACCTGAGAAATTGATGTAGCGACGGGATTTAAGTTTTTCCCGAGAGAGCGCGCGGGATCTTCTGGAGGGAAGAGCACCGAGAAGATACTGGCTGGTAGTTATGAAACCAATATGGCGTGGGTCGCGGACCAAAAAGAGAGTCGAAAGGCCAGAAAGCATCCGAAACTCTTTGCCCCGCTTTATGAACAATTTCAAAAGGAGCAAATTCTGCGGGAAGAAGGACCCAACGAGCAATTCCCGCCCATGGCGGGATTTGTTGATCGATAGAGAAGTGCTTGATGGTCCACAAAGAACTTGATCTTACTGCCTAAGAGATAATGACGGAAGCGTTGGACACAAAAAATTAAGCCCAAGGCCTCCCACTCAGTGGCAGAGTAGTTGTGCTCAGCAGGATTGAGTTTTCTGCTAGCATAACGGTTTGGTTTGTCCAGGCGCATCATATGCTTGAGAAAGAACAAAGACCAATAGCAAAACGCTGAAACATCCACATGTACATGAAAGATTGAGGAGGAACGTGCACAGGGGCCTGAGTAAGCAAAAGCTTCAACTGTTGGAAAGCAGCATCCGCCTGGGAATTCCAAGCCCAAGTGGATTCATCACCCATGAGTTTATGAATGGGATCTCGCAATGGCTGCTAGTCCGTGAATGAAAGTGGAGTAATAATTTACCTTGCCCGTGAAAGAACGCGGTCTCCTTGATATTAGATGGTGCTTGAGCTTTGAGCACGCGAATCGATTTTTGGCGGTGATCCGTGGTGATACCCAAATTTTACTTAATCAATTACATGACCTAACGTAACAATCGAGGTGACGCAGAAGGTGCATTTCTGGATTGAGACTAATGCCGACTCATCACATTTCCGAAGACAAGTTCTAATTTATCCGGTGGTCATCCATGGAACCGTAGAGGCGAGAAGTCATCTTGAAAAAATTTGGAGGAAGGGATTCTCCTTCATATAATCATGAAAAAACCGAGAGCATAATGTGTTGAAACGTTGATGGAGAGTTTGATAACCCAAAAGGAACCACCTTGTAGGCAAAAAGTTACTTACCTGGTGATGAAGGTAGTCTTGAGTTGATCAGATTCTTTGATTGAGATTTGATTGTAGCCAAAAACCATCCATGAAGGAGTACATTTCATGACCAAAGAACTTCCGTAACCCGGGTTTGTGAAGGGAAGTGGGAAATGATCACGCCCGCGGCCCCGATTGAGTTTTTGATAGTCCACGCAAAATGCGGATCTTACCATTGTGTTTGAGAGCAATGACAATGGGGCTCACCCATTCGTAATGTTTGACCTCATAGATCAAGCCGCCAGCTTAGGAGTTTGTCAATTTCGCCTTGACTTCGGCCACCAGTAATTGGGGTTGAGCCGGGTATCGTGGTTGCTATATAGGACGGCATCCGACGGTAGGAATGGTGAGTTCTCCCAAGTTTTTGTTGATACTCAAGATCTTTGTAGCTCCGTGCAAAAAATGTGTTTGAACTTTTGAACAACAAGTGATGGCCCGCTTTCATGATATGTGGCTCCGGAGATTTGCAAAGAAGGCGACAGTGATTGTTGGTTGCGGTATCCACTATCTCCACATCGAGTCCGAATGTGTGGGATAACTTCCGTGGTCTTGAACAACATGAGCAAGAGGTTGAAACATGATAGATGAGTTGCACCGCGCGGGTGAAGAAGAGTGGTTGCCGAAGCCACCATCAAGCAATGGTTGCTTCACGACGGGCGCGGTACGCCCAATCGTGGTTCCGGAGGAAGTTCTCAGATCCCAAAAATGATCGATACGCTGGATGCGACAAGGAGCCGTAGGGTCGAAAAGCAGCCACAGTACCGGGTCCTCGATCAAGAGTCATCTCCCCAAGGATCAAAGATATTCGTGGTAGGATGACGTGAGGCGCACTCGCAGAGGAGCCTCAACTTGATAAATGTTCTGCGTTTTCGGGCCGTAATCGGTGTCCGGAGAGAGAAGGTTCAGCATGTTCGACCGAAATGATCTTGCCGCCTCCAAATCCATGGTGGCATTGAGGTGACCATCTATAATGACTAGCTGGTCCGCGGGCCCAAGAATGGATACTTTTGGCCCGACGGAGAAAAAGGTCTCACAAACCAACATTTCATAATCACTTGATCTTCCCCTCGCTTCCAAACACCAAATTCCAAGGGGAATCGGAGATCGCCTATATTGATGTGAAGAAGAGGCGTGACGCCTTGAGGGCGCGGATATGGTCATTAGCCAATTTGATGTCATATGGGGCAACGATAAAGTTGTTTGATGCCCATTTGCTTTACCGGAGTTTATCCGTGATGAGATTGACAAAGACTACCCCCGCCAATTTGAACATGGTTGACTTGTTGATTGCCCACCGCGGGCATGTACCGTGGGTGTGGAGGTAGCGACCGCCCCAACCAAAACCGTGGAAGGGGCAACCGGTCCTTTGAGAGCGTGACACAGCTTTCAAAATAGTTGCCGACTTAAAGGAATTTTGATTTTTGCTAGCTCCTCTTGGAGTTCCAACCGCACATGAGAAAATGGATCACCGTAGCGTGAGGCGTGGTAATGAAGCAAAGAATTCTTTGAGAAGCTCCACCTCCGCAGCAATATTCGGATATGTCCGAGAGCGTGGAGGTTGAGATGATGGAGGTGCATCCCGACGCCGAGCCCCTCGGTGGTGGCATGCACATTAGCCGCCAAGGCCCTTCAAAGAGCCTTTGCATGAGATTCGTAATACTTTGTCCGACTTTGGGCATGACATGAGGCATGAGTTTATCCAGATCTGGGGCAAAGTGAACCTTTTTGTCCTCGCGAGGGATCGTGTCAAACGTGTAAAAGCAAAGGCGTGATCATGAGGAAGGATGGTCAAGGGGCGTGGACGCCTTGGTCTCAAGCGTGAAACCAACCCAACCCAATTTGACGGTTGAACCGGAGGATTAAGAGCCCGATAAATCTCTTCCTCCCCGGGCTTGTTGATCCATCCGAGGAGTTGCCGCAGGAGCTGGTTGATACCTTGATTGTTGAGGCACGCGCGGTGGTTTTCAAGAACAAACCGAGGGCCCCGCTTTGCCATTTGGCGATCCAAAGTTGATAGGTCAGTGAGGCGAACTCAAGTGGTTTGATTCGGGCCCGAAGTTGGACTTGAACTTGAGGAAGTTGAGGGCACGCCATGGTGGTATGACCCCCATTCCAAACAATGATAGCAATCGAGCTTTAGCAGATCAAAAGGAGGACGGTTGCTTTGTCCCCGCATGGCCGAGATTGTTGATACCGCTGAGGAGGTTGTGCTTGAAAACCGCCGAGTTTGATATGACGGCTGCAAGGTGAGGCGGTCCGGACTTGATAAACCATCTTTGGGCGTAAGGGTGTAGGATGAGTACGGCGCATTCTTCCGCGGCATGGTTGCACATGTTGCAACGCTTATAATGAGGAGGGCCATTGGTGGAGTTGCACCCATTGGCCAAATGGCCTTGATATTTGCGTGATGTGGCACCAAATTTGACTGCGTTGAGGATTGGAGTGTTGAGGCTGAACTGCCCTGAGGTACCATGACAGGAGGAATGAAGGGTAGCTCCTGGAGGGCCACGCCGCGAGAGGAAACATTAACGAATGATTGACAAGTTCGATGGCCCGCTCCAAAGTCTTGGGGGCACGTATTCACCATGAGACGAATAGCCGAGGAAGTCCTTGGAGAAACCGCACGAGGATCCGGGCTTTATGGGGGGTACTCTTTGAAGTTTGTTGAGGAGGATATGAAGACGATCCGCAAAAATCCCTGCTGATTCCGGGGCTCTTGCTGAAGATCATTGAGTTGCTTGAGAAGAAGTTGATCATCATCCGTGGTCCCATAATGAGAAAGGAACGCAAATTTCATTTCACCCAGTTTTGTTTCCAATGGCTTTTGTTTGCCATGAGCCATTGATGAGGGATCCACGCAGCATGATGGTGGAAAAGATATGGAAATTCAGTTGAGGTTGAGCGTGACCATTTAGGACAGCCAGAGCCTCAAATTCTTCCATGTGGGCTTGAGCACTTTGATCCAATGGTTTGCCTTTAGTAATCGCCAAAAGTGGGATAGGTCAGGTTTGAGAGTCCGAAAAGAAGATTGTGACTTGTGCATAGAGAGGCGGTATAAGGAGGAACATAATGGGGCTGGAACTTCCATATGGATTCCATGAGGTGGCAAAAGAGCGTAAAGACCCCAAGATGTGCAAAAGGAGGTTCTGTGGTGGAGGACCTTGGGTTCCGTGGGTCAGCGAGGTTTGAGATCGCAAAGAGTGTAAACTAGAAGAGTCTCGCTGAAAAGAAGGAGATTGAGGATATGTCCGAACCTCGGGAGGGCCGAAAGAAACATGGAGATAAACCCATTCCTCCGTGGGGAGATGATGGTTGTGAAGGCAAGAGGAGTATGGGCCGAGGAGTATGGGTTGTGCAGGCACCTCCGGAGTGTGGAAATAAGCCGGAGGTGGCTGAACAGTGTATGATGATGAGGTGACCGAGGTTGGGAACAATGTTTGCACTGGAGGAGAGAGCCGTGGACGAGAGTGAACACGAGGAGTAGGTGGCGCCGATTGAGCTCGTGAGCAAATATGGCCTCCCTCAATATCATAAGCAGTGTCATACATATCTCGAAGCAACTCGGGACGTTGATGGCGCTCAAGCGACGCCGTCAACGCCCTTCCATAGGGGAGATGTATTTGTTGATGCTATCCTTCAACCCCTCGAAGATCCTTCAATGTTGGTCTAGGAGGAATATTTTGTGGCACACCACTTGGTAGCATTGGCTGACCATGTTCATCCTCTTTCCACATTCTAACCCGTGAGAATCTGGCTGAAGCCACTCTTATGTGTAGGACGATTTTGTATTGCATAACAAAGCCAATCTCCCCGCCATCTTAAATTTGAAGAGCAATGGTTCAAGATGCCCAACCAAAGGCCCTTATCGTGGATGAATCCTTCACAAAAGCCTTCCAATTTGGAACTTCATCAATAAAGTATGGAATTGAGATTTTGCATTGCACTTTTTCGAACAAGTAAAGTAGCTCCGTAGTGTCAAATCATCCATGAACTCATCAAGGTTGAAAATTTCCAAATAAAGCATCAATATCATCATGGGTGTGGCCGACCATCATAAAGCCCACTTGGATCTCATCAAAGACCTTAAGCCAAGTCAAATAAGATAAGTATGAGAAGACATACCTATTTTTGTTTTGCCCCGATGCATTATCAAGTTGCAAAGAGATTTCGGGGAGAGGGTTGAACACCTCAGGATTCACAGTTGAAGCATTTGGCAATACTTCAGCCATAGAAGCAAGTTTGTTCTTCAAAGGATTGGTATCCTTGACCTTGCATCCATTTGCAATCTGCGTGCTTACTTCCACATAAGTCACCTATCTTGTCCCTCTTGTACCAATTCCAAGTTATGCAATATCCTAGAAAGTGAACCAATGTGGAAGTTTGAATCATCTTTCCATAAATCAAGTGAGAAATGACCATAGGCATGACCACCATGCCCATGAGTCGAGCTCCCGCCAAACCCACTCTTCAAGCGATCACCTCTCCATACGATTTTGCTAGATGATGACTTCTAGGCACTAAAGTCTTAACATGATCCATCTTATCATGAATTATACATAGATGATTTTCCTGGAGACCGCCGTGACAATGCTCTCCAATGCCAATATTGACTTCGGCAAGAACGTTGTTCTAGCATATGAGCCCGACGCTGAATTGCAAGATTTCGCCTCTCTCTTGTATCTTTTTGTTTTTCCAGCTTTTGCTTAATCACCACGCAGATGTTGCATTTAGAGAAGGCTGTATTTTTTGCAATGCTAACATCCGAAATTCCCTTTCCATATACTATAAAAGGAGTTCAAGGCTACATTGTTCCCTGTAAGCTCTTCAACGACTGCACCAACTTCTTTATGTATAAGTTTTTTATTAAGAATGGAAGGAAGCTTGCCGCTTTCTTACATCATCTCTACCTCTTTTGTTCTATGGAATACTTTCAACATTCTCCTCTGAATGTTTTAGCACACATTCGTGGCTGTAGTGGATCTAGGCTTTAGAGCCAGTATTACCATGTTCACCTACCTTTTGCACCCGCTTAAATCTGTTTCTCCAATTGTAAAATGTTGATCGACCGATACCCAAAGCCATGCGCCACCCATTACATGTAATTCCATCCCCTTGAGCACTACCCCCCCTCTCCTTCTCCCTTGTAAGTCACACTCAAAGACGCCAAAAAAAGGTAACCCTTGCATTGTATGGTTGGGATAAAAATTCTTTTCTTAATTCACGTAATTGATGCTTGGTAAGTTTCTTTTTTGCAAGTATTTTGCAGCCTTGACTTCATGAACTTATTGATTGAACTTGTGGAGCATAGCCTTTCCTCTTTGCTTTTCCCCTTGGGCTCTTTGAATCCTATGTGTGTAAGTATACTTCCCTCTTTCGCTTGAATTGAGCCCCGAATGTTGTCCTCAAATGATTCAAGCTCTATATCCTCATTTTCTTTAGCTTCCCCGAGCTTGCGTGATGTTGTGAGACAGCCCTTCCATCCAAAGAAATCACATCGCTTATTTTCCCACCGAACAAGTGCATTCTCACTTGGCCTTTCTCGCACAAGCATGACATCTCGTGATCCTCTTTCATTAGTTCTCGAAGCATTCTTTCCAACACAAAGGCCAACCTTTGTGTCTCCTAAGAATTCATCATCAACAAAGATCCTCGAGGATCACTGAATAGAATTATAGCTTCGTGATATTTAGTTCTAGTACAAGAATGGAGAATGTGGCAATCGCATTTCCAAGAGTTCTGTTCTTGAGTAACTAGGTGGTGGCTCATCATCATCCGATGGTATTCTCATGAGCAAAACCGAGTAGCTAAATCCACCGATGGATCAATCTCTTCATCCGCATCCGATACGCCCATGCATTCTATGTATGAGTTGTATGAGGTAGGAGAACAATGTAGAACACAATGAAGAGAACAAAACTCTTTGATATCAATTGTGATACATGAGCTCTCGCGAATCGAGAGAAGGCGTAAGTGAGATAAGACTAAAACTCATCTAACCCGCGGAGGGCTAGATCTACTCATATATAGTACAATGGCCTTTGGCCCAATATAGATACCTCGTCATAGCTCTGCGGCCGACTCTCGGAGGCCTGGTTTGCAGTGGAACGCTGGCTGCGCCTCTGAGACCCTCGGAAATGGCGCTATAGATGGTGACAAAGGCCATTTCTCTCAGGCGCCTCCTCTTGGTCCGCACGGCCTTGATCGCGGGTTCAAGGGCGCTTGGTCTTCATCATGGGCCTTGACGACCGGACCAGGCCCTCGATCAGGATCCTTGGCCTTGACCTGGTCCGTCAGGTGAATGAATAGTCCCGTATTTGGACGCACGTGACTAAACAATGACAATTAATATGATTTGCATCAACAGACTTTCAACTAGAAATCAGAGGACCTCTGATAAAAGAGACCTTCCTGTAAAGTCCCCTTCAAATATGCTACTGCCTTTTAGCAGCCTTTCCGCGACCGCCTTGGATTGCTCTAAAACCGCCAAGACTTCACAAAGAAAAAAGAGATATCGTGTCTAGTGACCAGAGATATATCAACGCCCCTACCTGTCATGAACCTACGCGAAAACAAGGAAGATACGTGGAAAATACGCAAGAAATACGAAAGGAATACGCCAAGATCGGCAAAGAATCTGATATATAAACAGGAATGACGAGTACAATGACCCGAAGGCAAGCAGGAACACGAGACAGATGCCTAGAAGACTCAAGACTGGCATTGAACCGGAATGGTTCGACAAGAAGGAGATGCCTCCTTATATATGTAGGCCAACGGTCAGGATTGCGCCACTCTAATGGATGAGATCATGCCAAGTGTCGCGCATGCATGTAGGTTCTAAAATATTCTAGAACCTCCTGGAAACAATCCCGAATATGAGAAAGACATGAGGAATGTTTTTAACAAATATTAGTAGGGCACTTGGCAAAGGTGTATGACTTGCAACTGGAAGATTGCGAGTTCAAATCTTGCTTCGTGCAACTATCTTTTTGCATCCGTGTGACGATCGTCTTTTGTAATACGAGTGATCATCAATTTCTATTCGTGGTGGTAGTGGAGGAACGCGATCTGGGAAAGTATTGACCGTAGGGCTCCAATAGAGAAACATGAAATATTGGATGGAGCCGAACAGCCGAGGGAGCTCGAGCCCAATGCCACATTGCTGATCCGAAATGCGGATCCGTAAAGGACCAAGGCGATAATTTATAGTCAAGCTTGTTGCGTGGACATGAGGTAGGGAGGTCCTTATGAAGAAGCCGCATAAGGTCACCAATGTGAAATTTAGGAGCTTTCGATACAAATCAAAGATAATGCCAATAACGCCTCGGTTTTGAAGATGATGTCAAGATCCGATTGAAGTCCGAGTTTCAAGTCGAGACTCGCAAGACTAGATTGACCGAGTCATCACCAACGACGCTTAAGGGGACCAACGAGGATGCCACCAGAAGTTTAGAAAGAACGAGTCCGGGCTGCTGAAGCATATCCCGAAGTTATTATAGGCAAACTCAGCTAGTGGAAGATAATCGACTAATCATCCTCACCGATAACCGATAAAGCATCTTGAATATTGCTCCAGAGTCCGATTAGTGCACTCCCCCCGCCCATTTATGGATGATGACCGATGTCGCTGAGTGGTCGATATGCAATAACTCCAAAAGCCGCCTTCCAAAACCGCAAGGATTTAACCGCAGGGTCCACGATCGCTGACGATAGTATGACATGCACAATTTCATTATATATGGACTTTCCTCAAGTCCATATATATCTCAAATAGTAGCTATTGTCTAGAATACGGGGTTCTTAGGAGCAAAACAATGGAATATGTTAGATTGAATCCTATTATGAGGCAAAAGTAGGCTAACCCCGAGCCTTCAAATGCGCGGTTTGTGATATGAGCATATCCACTTATTATTGCTTTGTGCACAATGAAATAAAGTACAACATTAAG
The DNA here is from genome assembly GCA_021234155.1 of Isoetes taiwanensis. Taxonomy (NCBI): domain Eukaryota; kingdom Viridiplantae; phylum Streptophyta; class Lycopodiopsida; order Isoetales; family Isoetaceae; genus Isoetes; species Isoetes taiwanensis. Next base: position 50,353 of record JAJEKV010000849.1, on the reverse strand, counting down.
ATAGTAACAAATTCATTGAGACACCATATAGTTTCCGAAGATCTCATATAGCAATTGAAAGTAGAGCTAATCATTTGGCAATATTAAAGCTTCGAATATCTAGTCGCACATCATCTGACTGCAATTCCTCATCAGCTAGAACACTTTTCTAGGCGGGCTTTTCACATCTGGGCTTTTTTTGGGATTAATGATCCTGCAATTATCCATGTAAATGTTAATGTCAAAGGAGATTATTAGTCAAAGGAAAAGGGCCAAGCAATAATGAAATTAGGCGACCGCCCCATTTAACGATTAGCATCACATCTGATGACATTCAATGGTGTTATGGAAGTGTGATCTTAATGGGGCAATATGCATATTTGCAAAACAATTCATTTAAGCTAAGAAAAAACTCTTGCATAATTCAACGTCCAAGATTGATTAAAAAATAATCCAATGGCTACAACTCTTTAACTGATAAAACCCTAATAGTACCTCACAGCTTCGAGCTATGGCGGCCGAACATCACAATGCGGCGGCCAACTCAGGTATGGCGGTCAAGCTTCAAGCTTCAGAGGCGGGCCGAACAAGCAAGCTTCAAGTCGGGCAGGGCTGAGGAGCTGTGGGCTCGCAAACGTAAAGAAGAAGTTCGCATTGTATGAGGAGGATATACCGTTAAGCTAGGATTCAAAGCTCGAGCAACGAAGTTTTTCTTTTGGTTTGATCACAGTAACGCCGGATCTAGTCCGTTCGTAAGAAAACCCACAATTTACAAGATCTAGAACGTAACTAGAGTGCCGGATTTAATCAGGCTCAAAAGAAAAAATCCACAAATTACAAGATCTAAAGCATAATTAGAGGTCGCTTATTCCTCGCCTTTATGAATCGAGTTTGAGTGGAATTTGATGGAAATGATATAAGGCATCCCCGCCAAAATTTCCCTTGCAAAATCCGCAAGGATTGAGATCCAAACCACCATCGCCTTCCTAATTAGTTTTCATGTTTAAATAGTTGAATCTAAGTGTTCTAAAGGCTAAGGCCGTGATGCCGATGATGCCGATGCTACTGCAGTTTGAGCTTGATCTACCGTGTCTAAAGACATCTTCAAACCATAAAGAAAACATGCCGGATCTAAGAATTTCTGAGTAGAATCCCACCAAGCCATTTGCAAGCTCCTTTAGAAAAAACTTGAAGAAATCCTCCGTGATTTTGAGAGAGATCTCGCTTTTTTCTCAAGAGGATGTAAAGGAGCAAAGATTAGATTGGAGATCTCTAGGCCACATTTCCGAGCTCGAATATTTGAGCTTATCTCGAGAATTATAAGGTCGCTGGTAGGTAAGAAGTTGCTCGTAGCAAATCCGCATTACGTAAAATTGGGCTCCGCCGATTTGTTCACCGTGAGCAAATCCGTGAACAGCCCAATCGAAAAATTGGGCCACGATTTGTGTAATTTAGGAATCAATTTGGTCACAATGGCCAAAACGAAAATGGGACCGGAAATTAGGCTTAGATCTCTAATAGAAGAAAAATGCGATGGATTCGAAATTGGGCCCAATTTAGATCCGTAATAGAAGGAAAGATGTGCTTGGAGGCAGAGAGGAAATGGCAAATTGTGCATAGTACAGGGAAAAGCGTGCATGGAGTAATATTGGGGCAAGAGGAAATGGTTTGTGCATAGTAGAAGTAGAAGGAAAAATGTGCATGGGGCAAAGAGGAAATGGGGCGGACAATAGAATGAAAATGTGCATGGAATAATATTGCCGCATTTAGATCTCCAGCAGGAAGAAAAATGTGCATCTAATGTCCACTAGAAAGAAAAATGTGCATGGAATATTGGGGGAAAGACCAATGTCAAAGACGAAATTGGGCGCCCACCCAATTTAGACGTCGCAATAGAATGAATTGCGCTATTGGATACTAGTAACAATGCCCAGCGTTGCTGGGCATAGGCTGGGAACATGTAAATAACATGTAAATGACTTTTGAGAGTATAATATTATACTTTACCCAGAATTCATACTTCACAAATGAGTCCAGTTTCTTGCTGTCCTAATATGTTGTGCATTTTTCTTCTTTTTTTGGTTTGCTTTAACTATGATTTGAATATGACACGGGCTCGAATATGCCCATGACTATATTCGATATTGAAATAAACAAAGTCAGCAGAAAGTTGATGGTTTCTTGTTAGGAAATCATCAAACGGAAAAAGGGCATTAATAAACTTGCAATATTTCATTTTGTATTGCAGGAGGGCATTTCTCGCATGATTGGGACTATGATTTCTGGGACGCATCGTATACCAAACTGTATATGTTTCATGTTTCAGGAGCTTAATTGCAGTTAGAGGTCATATTCTTTTTTTGGGCTAGATTTTTGTGTTCCTCTGTGGTTCGTTTGACTGGATAAAAAAGGAAAGATGTGTTGCAAATTTTTGGACTTGATTTCCTTGGGGCATGGGTTATTTTTTAAGCTTAAGTTTGTGTCCGTGGGTGCTTCTGGGCAGAGCAAGGGCAGATTGTTGAGAGCGCTAGTGTTACATGGAGGTTCAATTCCTCCAACTTGTTTCGATTTCTCCAGCTTCAGGCGCAGGAGTTCTATCAATTTCTGAGCTGCAGATAAATGGTGGAACATTGAAAGATTGTTCTCCGGCTTACTGAAGTTGGCTGCGATAAAGAGGTGCAGCTGGGTAGTATAGGTCGTGCTTGCCGTAGCCAGAACGGATTGCAATATAAATCCTGTTATTTAAATCTCCTTCAGTGAACTAAGAAGTGGCAATAAATTTGTGAATGCCAGCTCCGATTCTAGTATCCCTGGATAGCCTCCAGATCGTAGATACAAGAGTCCATTTATTCTAGAATTCTTGGAATTGTGACAGCCCCACATCAAAAATCCAGAGTCCATTTATTCTAGTATTCCTGGAATTGTGACGGCCAGGGCCTCCACATCGAAGCTCCAGAGTCCATTTTCAAAGCTATGTGCCAAATAAATTATGTTTTATGCATTTTTACTTTTCAGCAGGATTACTGGATTTGGTTCAATTGGATCCTCAGCCTCTCGATCCCCAAGACAATATGATTCCCAAGACAATATAGGTTCAAATAGTCTTTGGAATAGCACTTATCAAACAGACCTACGTTTTGTAAAGTGTCGGTGATTATTGAATACATCATTGAATACATCATCTGCCTTTGTCTTCCCGTCAAGAATCTTCCGAACCAATTGTCTATCTGGGACATCTTCTGGCCACATGGGAAGACAACATAGACAGAATGTCCATTCCTAATTTTGGAAGTGATCTTAAGAGCTAATTTTATGGGAATCAAATGGATGGCGCCTTTGCTTCTTTGTGTGTTATTGCTGGCTTCCATTAAATATGGGCACTCTGACACTATAGATGACCTGGCCCAAAACAGAACTGGAAGTGTGCTTTATTCAACTTTAGTACCACCACATCATGGGGAATAAGCTGTGATAATTCCTAACTCATTGTCATGCTAACTTGATGTTGCTTCAATATTCTGCCCTGCAATGATCTGCCTTGTGTTTTCATGTGCATAGCCACCGAAAGCCCATGCAATACTCTGAATGTCTATGGTACCGAAAGCCCATGCAATACTCTGAATGTCTATGGTGCTGCATGCATTGAGATTGGCAGTAAACTGAAGCAAGGTTGCTTCTTCAAACCCATAACAGCAAAGATGGTTATGTAGAAGAAGAGAAAAGTAGCTGAATTCAGCGATCCCAGCTCTCTAGAAAGACCGGGAGGAAAATTCATAGACAGGAAAGAAAGGAGCAGGGCCTGCCTCCTAATCCTTCTCAGGCTGTTCTCCTAAAAGAAGAAGGAAAACTCAGCGTTTCAACGAAGTGCCTTTTCAATTTGAATTAAATCAGAACCTTGAGCTAACAACCAAGAAAATATTTATACCTCCTTTATGTCAGCCTATCAAGGTAGATGGTGACTGCTCGTAAGGAGTGGCCATTTGCTGCAATCATAATGTTTTTGCCAATAGTAAGCTCTGGGACGACCTGCAGTGTTACATTAAAATTTGTTCTGAATCAATATAGAAACCTTGCAAATTTGAAATTGAGAAACAACTTCTGCGCAGAGCATAATATTCCTCTTTTCTCAAACCTTGCAAATTTGAAATTGAGAAACAACTTCTGCGCAGAGCATAATATTCCTCTTTTCTCAAAGCTTTGATGTCTGTTGCAATATCCTTTTATTTTGTTATACATTAAAGGTTTCGATCATTTGTTATATACCTTGCCCTTGAAGTGTAAAATAGCTCGTTCTGCATATATGGGTTGGGATGTCATAACTCCTCCATTCCATAACTTTCTATAAGCTTCAAAGTTCTCCGGAGTTCCCTTCTTGTTCAATCCCTGGAGGTCTCCATAGCTGCACTTCCCAAGAGCAAAGACATCTGCAATTAACTTTCAATCCACTTCCCCGTCCAGGTCAAAATTTTGCATGACTAAATGCTGTGCGCACATTAAAATACTGGAGAAACAATGTCATCCTACTGCTGCCTTTTGTAAATAATTTCATCTGCCTTCAAAAATAAAACTGAACTTGAAATCAACCTGTTTCACGTATCATGCTGATTATTGAGAACTCAAAATTTATAAGTAAATATAAGACTAAGCACCCAAATCTTACATTGTTTCATTCAAATTCCCCATGCAAGCTTATAACCGGATGATCTCTTCCTCCGCCGAAATAACATTCTCGCCCAAGCCCCTGGTGGAGCAACAAATTTGGATCCTAAGCCATGTTTTACAGAATGTAAGAACCCAAATTAATATCAAAACATGCTAAACTAAACCTTGCAGCCAATCTCTGAAAGCCCTATTCTGTTCGATCTTTTGCATGAAGGTGCATACCTGCTCATTGCAGGCTTCATATAGTCGAGTAAGCCAAGGCCGAAATGGAAGATGCATGCTCAAAACAGACTCAACGATCGCATGCTAGAAATGGCTTTTGCCGAAGTCAGACCAAGGAGGGCCGTTTTGGATAGATCCTACCTTTAAGTTTCGAAGCAGTTCCGGTAGACCCAAGATGCTGCCGAAGATCTACCCTAATCTTTGAGCTACCGAAGATCTACCTAATCTCTGACGTGGCATCATCTCCTCCATTGACTTGAATCAAATCTGGGCCATCCAAATTAGGGCTGGGTCCAACACTTACACAATAACATTATAATATAAGATTGTTTTATGGCTCATTCCGAATGAAGCTTGCAAAAAATTACCATGCATTTTTAGATTTTGAGGCAGTTATTAAGCAAATTCCAAGGCTTCTAGATCCTTGTGCTAACAAGCAGAAAAGTTTTCCACTTTGGTTTCTCACCACAAGAATCCATGGAGGCCAAAGGCTGCTGTTAAATTCCAGTTGAAAAATGTTTGTGTATGGGTGTTAAACTTTATGACTTTCGTAATAATGGGATCAATCTGCTTCCATCTTTATGGTAACTTTACTTATGTTCTATTTGTTTTATTGTGATCAAATTCAAAAAGCTGTGTGATGAAAGCCTCAAATGAATTCTAGTTTTTTTCCGGGTTTTGAATTCTAAATTTTTGTTTGGGATTCCTTTACGGGCCCCGGGCCAAAAAATTTTTTTTGCAACACAAACCATTAACATCCAACATATAAAAATTAAATCCCCCAACACATAACAATCATTAACATTAACAACCAACACATAACTACTATTGACATTAATTAACACAACCATTGGGTCCAACACATTTAAATTAAAATCCCCCTTAAACCCCCTTTGTTTTGGGTGCATATTCACACCTGGGTGACCGAGGGTCGGCTATCTGAAGGATGGAAAAAGGACAAGATCGAGGAAGAACATGTCCCAATATGGAAAAAGACGCTAAACCGGCAAAACCAAGGTGGAGAAGCCCTCCCCCCGGGTATAAAAAAAATAAGAGCCAAGGAACCGCCAGAGAGGAGAAAATTGATGAGAAGTCGATGAAAAAGCTACAAGAAATAACGATCCCAAATGAACCAGAGCCACAGAAAATGCATGCAATACATGCAAGAGATTGCTAGCAGAGAAAGCAAATGATTGGTGTCTAGAGAAAGCTATGGTGGAGTCTAGTTTAGAGGAATTTCTGACATAGTGCAAATTAAAGGCATGTATAAAGTTTTTTTTTTTTACAGCAGATGTTTTTTTCCAGAGTTAGTAGATGGATGGGGCGTCTCATTCTGACAGTGACGAGCAGAGCAAGGGAATGGGTTGGATTGAAGTAGTCTGCTTTTGAAAACTGTTGCAGGACACAAAATATGCCAGATTTATGTCATTTTCTATTACGATATTTTGGGTTGATTATTAAAACTGACCTGATACAGATGGATACATACGATGCTCAGCTTAGCCATGTGAAATGAAGGGAAAAAAATGAAGGAAAAGAAAAATAGATGAATGAACTTGATTTCTTTTTCTGTCTTATGATCTGAGACTTTGTGCAATATGAGTTATATTGATTTGGTCTGACGTCTAATGAAAATTATTCATTTTTCTATTCTGATGCAGGATTCAATGATGCATGAGGAAGAATTGACAATAACAGGAGACCGGAATGCTCTAAATTCTTCAACATTGTCTCAATTAGCCTCACCACAGATCAATCACATGATGCCCAAGGTGCCGAGCTGATATGGATATGGTAGCTCGGGGGAGTGGTCTTGGAAGTTAGTCTTGGTGGACTAGCGTGGGTGTCTAAGTTTGGCAAATTATTGGCAAGGAAAGGCAATGAAGGCAACCTATGGTCTATATTTATGAAGCTAAAATAGCATAGCTAAATAAAAAAGGGCTAAAGTCGTAGCAGAGACCTATAAATAGAGCCTGAACTTCAGTTACACATATCTCGGCAACCAGAGCTCCGATTGAGGCGATTCTTACATCATTGGAACCGGCTCGGAGTCTAGTTTCCGAATTGGGGCGGCACATTCTGTGAGTCATCCGATTAAGAGAGATATAGCCAGAAGAGTGATAGGGGGTCAAATAAGACTGCTCTACTCATTCGCTCTTGAATCTGATCCTAAGAAAGCCATTACTTTTTCCTAGAGCTTCTGCTATTCTTATTCAATAGCCTGTCACTATCCTAGATCCTAACTCTTGGTGTCTTATATTGAGGACTCCTAGCTCGAGGGAAGAACTACTAGTGGAAACTGATTGTCAGGCCTTGCCATAATTCTGCCAATTCTTAGCACCGAATGACCCGGTTGGGTGGTGAACTATCATACATTGGTTATTGCATCTTGACCTAACTCTGGTTTTGGTGAACTAGAGCTTGGCCAATCTGAGTTATCTATGTAACTCATATTGTATGTTTGTTTCAAATAGATATCTTTTGTCATTGCTAACAGTTTGATTGTGGATTATGTAGCAATTCTGGATGGATTACAGATTGGGAGACCATGAATTGATTGAGAAGCCTTAAATAAGGTTTCAGGGATATAAAAGGTATGGTTCATTGGTGTGATCCATATCACGAGCCTTGAGTTTACTCTTGGAAGATCGAACTGTGTGAAAGGTGAGCATTCTAAAACAAGTTTATTTGATTTGGTTTTTTACCATTCTATTGAAAACCCGATGAAACATAACAGGTTGTGACTTTGGAACAGTCCAATGTAATTGCAGTCAATTGATTTATTGTCATAAATAACCTCTTCATAATTAGGATTAGAATATGCCTTAGATCCTCATTCTAGAACATGTTTTATGCAAATTTTCTTTATGTCATTTCTATTCTTCTAAATCCTGAAAATAGTTAAACTTGTAAAACTAGGAAGGATACAAATACCCTGTTATGTTGTAGAAGCCAATCTTCAAAATACATTGGATTTGAGCTGTTGTAAATTTTGGGATTTTCTGGCTTTGTGAGCATGCTTGGGTTTTTGCTAAACATAGTATTTTCTAATTCTTTTTTTCAACGTATTGTTAGATAGATACTTATATTGAATGTAAGATTTTGATTTGCCTATTTAGAGACCACTTGCAACCAAATGAACAATGCTATGTGTATGGATAGTGCACCAATATGCAATTATCAAAATAGCTATCCAGCAACGATGCCTAGTCACTTGTTTAACCAAAACTTTGAAAAGAATAACCTTGTTGTCTTAAGTCGACCTATGCATTGCTGGACATCGTTGTGCTATTCATTCTGCAGTAGCTGGAGTTGGCTTTGTTGAATGCTTGATTTGAGCACATGCTTGCAAAGTTTGCATGCTTTTCGTTTGTTAAGTATGGTCATTGTTCATGCCATACCACTCCACTTAATTGGTACATGTGCTTTCCTTGGGAGCTTCTACAATTGTCGCAATCAATAGATAAACCTAACAAAGATAATGCCATCGATCCGAGCCATCGGATTGGTATTCTCGAATGAGCATGCATTTCTCTCATGCATGCATGCATTGCATGCATTTTCTGGAGCTTTGGTTCGTTTAGGGATCGCTATTTCTTGCAGGTTCTTCAACGACTTCTCATCAGTGTTTTCTCCTCTCTCAGCAGTTCCCTTGACTCTCTTTCTTTGATACCAGGCATAGAAGGGGCTTCTCCTTGCTTGTTTTGCCAGTTTGGTGTCTTTTTCCATGTTGTGACATGTTCTTCCCCAATCTTGTTCCTTTTTCGGCTATCCTTCAACCTTCGACCTCGATCTGATTTTGATAAGGAGGTTCTCTTTTTGGCGGGAGCTTTTGTCTATTTTCATGCAAGCCCTTATTCGAGAATGCCATCGATCTTATCCATTGCATCGGTATTCTCGAATGAGCGAGCATGCATCTCTCCCATGAATGCATGCATTTTCTGGAGCTTTGGTTCGTTTGGGGATCACTATTTCTTGCAAGTTCTTCATCGACTTCTCATTGGTGTTTTCTCCTCTCTCAGCAGTTCCCTTTGACTCCCACCCACCCTCCCTTAATGTGTATATTATTGTAAATATTATTTTTTTGTCGCGTGGCACGCGTGACTAGCCCCTCGCTTTTTTGAGGTGTAAATGTTATTTTTTTGTCGCGTGGCACGCGTGATCATCCCTTTGCTTTTTGAGGTTTTTTCTCTATTGGTTTTTTTGTTGGTGATGTGCAGGTCCAGGGGTGATGTGCGACTTCGGTATTCTCTGTGGAGGGTGAGTTTTTTTTTGTGGGAACGTTTAGCAGTCTTGCGTTGTCCAAGCCCCTTGCCGAGATTTTATCGCTAGCGTTTTCCCTCGAAAACACGAAAGGGCGTAGTTTTTTAATCCCAGCGATAAGCTCTCGGCAGGTACACTAGCCAACATCTGTAGCACACAATTTTATTTGGGGTCCAAGTGTTATAAGTGGATATTCCCTATGTTTTTCATTTTTTGGGTAGCCTGCGATGTGCAGCTACCCACTCTAGACCATTGTAGAAAACCTGCTGAGATGAATGAAAAGCCTAGCTATGTGAGCTAATAATAATGGAAAAAATTTGCACACGTTAAATATTTGCCTTTGCTCCAGGTGCTTGCAGTCATTAGTATTTTTAGAGTCACTAGTATTCTTAGAGTATTCTTAGGGAACAATTAAAGAAAGCAATTTCAAAATTCTAAATGATAAAAAATGGTTGAAATTTCAATAATGTAAAGCGAAAATAGAAATTAAATAGATGGAATGCACGTTATAATACATATATTCATACAAGTAGATATGATACAGTAACTTAACAACCTATAAGGGCAGTCCCAAAATGTTTCATCTTCTTTTTGTGTTCCTACCACCCCTTACCTCCACCCAACTATTTACCCAAGAAAATAAGAGATGACCTAGAGTATATACACATTAAATTGCAGGGGCTTGGTCTTGCACGTAAACTTCTAAAAAATGAATGCTAATTGTTTTTAAGAGGAACCTCGTAGCATATGCTAGTCCATTTATATATCCTTGTTATATATTTAGAACATAATAAAAGGGAAACTCATTACAATCTAACAAGTAAAAACATATTTAATATAAGTGATCTAATAATTTCAAATTGACTATTTTCTGTTGTAGGCTTCTATATTTCAGTCATCTTCATCTAATGTTTCTTAAACATAACCATTCTTGTTATAGCTATTAAAGTATATTATATATCAATGTGGATCCATATGCAATGGCGCCTCTATATGTATGGCTTCCACTAATTCCAAGCGCTAAACAGATTTCAGTTCATGCACAAACTCCACAAGACGATCATGTCAAAATAAGCCTCGTTAATGTAACTACTCTATCCCCAAACCCCTCATTTTGCTAGGCGTCCGGCGAAATGTTGTTTTTCGTCGGATTTGAGCCCATTGGATTTGGGGAAGGCAGTTTGAGATTGTTGGAATGTATGTTTGTCGTGTGGGCATTCGATTTTCATCCTTGGTCTGCTACATGGTATCGAAAGACAGCCTGTTTCCAATTTCGGCTGCCAATTTGCTAATAAGAGGATGTTTATGCTTGATGTCCCCGGCTTTTGTTGATGGCGCCTCCACCTTTCAATTCTTTTGCAACTGAAAGCAACACAAATACAGGTATATTTTAGGCCTTATTTTCTCAAAATTTAGGACGTTGAGGAGGATAGCTAGGCAATTTCCATGCTCGGGCATGAATTTATGAGGAGGGCGCCTCCAGAGAGCAAGCAGTTGTTGCTCCCTGCGGAGCTCCATGCAACAGTACCAATTGCAGTTGATGTCGCGGTTTCTTCCACAATAGTACCTTCCTTGAAAACACCTCTGAGCAGTTGGAATTGGATGTGGAGAGCATGCAACATAATCTTATGCTTCTGGCTGATGCCTGCCATGAATCAATTAGGAAGGAGAAGAAGAAAGGGGGGCCCAAGAAACCTCCTGTTGTTTTGATTACTGAACAAAATGCCAGGCATGGTCGTAGTCAGTCACATCGCCATGTGTCCTTGTCGGTCACAACGCCAGCTACTATGAACGTGAGGGTGAAGCAAGCGTTGGACTGAGTTGTAACATGCTTGCAGGTGACGTCATAATTTGCAAGGCACTCAAGGACACATGCCTACACTGCTTTGACGGCATGCTAGGGTATTGCCTAAAGGATTCCAGGAAATTGCACTACAAGAATCACATGAAACAGGTGACCCCAGAGCAGTTGGAGAGGGGAAAGAATTTATACGTGCTCTATGGAGCCAGGAAAATTAAGCACTATGTTGTTCTTTACAATAGGAACATACTTGGCCATGCTTGCCACTTCGTGTTGTACTATGGCCTTGTATTAGCAGTTGACATTGTGACCGACAAGCGGAATATATATTGCAAGTGAAGGTGGTCCAGCTCAAACCCTCTCTCTACTGCAACCATGCTTGCAATACATTGTTCATCCAAAAAAACCACAAACCCTATCATACAAGTCATCTCAGACATCATTGCCACTAATCATGACGGTGACACTGACATCCAAGACATTAGACTTCTTGTTTTTCTTCTTCCCCATCTTCTCCTCTCGAATCCTATATCTGGATGGTGTGCCCTCTGGCTGGTTTATAGTTATGATCTGTTGCTGCCAAATCTGCCGCCTGAGATACTGTGGTAGAAGGAGCCGATTATGCTAACCTAAATTGTTGCTGCCCGACCTGAGATACTGTGGCAGAAGGTACTGAATCGTCTGATTCTATTGTGATGTATCTGAGTAAGCTAGGGGCCAGGAGGTAAACTGACGTCTAGCAGTTTAATACTTGCTCTAGCTTTTCTAGCTGGATTTCTTTCTTGCAGCGAATCGCTATTTGCTCTGGCTTTTCTAGCCAGAATTTCTTGCTTGCAGTGAATCACTCTTGTTTACAGAACCAAAAGACCAATCATTGGTATCCAAGCAGGTCACAATCATGGCAACCAGATTTAGAGCCGCACTTCTTAATGCAATAGAAGTCTATATCGGTGGCTCGGGATTTCAGGTATGGAAGGAGAAGAGACTAGAAGTATGGAATGCAGAAGGATTGATGGATATTGTGCAGAAGGATGGATTGATGGAATGAGAAGGATTGTTCAACCTCTAGAAGGAAAGGATTTGAAGGAGATTCTGACAAAGTTGGAAAAAATGAAGATTAGTGAAGGGAAAAGCAAGCCAACTAATGGTACTGGTAAGACAGAAAGTACTAGGGCAAGCATGTTTATTCAGAGAGTAAAATTAGAGAAGCTAGAGGATAAAATTAGAGAAGCTAGAGGAATTATAGCATGCAAAGTTGGTTCTAGTATATTGTTAAGAATGTGTGGTATGAATCCTCAACAAATGTGGTCATATCTCATTAATAAGTATGAAAGAAAATCATCGTCACAATTGGATGTATTAGATAAGGAATTAAAATTAAAGTATATAGAAGGTGTAAATATCACAGATTTCTTTGCCAAGATAGATAATATTTTTGCCGATCTAGATGCGACTGGAGCTAGACTAAGTGATGAATTTCAAGTGTTGGCTATATCACGTGCATTTTCAAGATATGATGTATTATCTACCTTAATTAAAAGCACAATAAAAAATCGTGATCATGCAGAAAGATTGATAAGAACGGAACTTGAGCAAAGGAAGATAGTCAATGAGGAAGAAGAGAGTTCTGAAGTACTATTTACTGGAAAAACAAAAGGTAATGTGATTGAAGGGGATTATTCAGAAAAAACTATATGGCCATGTTACTATTGTCATGAAATGGGACATTTAAAAATTGATTGTCCAAAATTAAAGGAAATGTCTTGTTACAATTGTGGAGGATTGGGGCATATCTCCACTAGATGTTCTAGCCCTAAAAACTATAATAAGGGAAGAGGAAGAGCTGAAAGAGTTTGTTATATGTCAAGGGGAAGAAATAGTTCATCAAGGGGAAGGGGAAGAAGAGGAACATCAAGAGTTAATATAACTCGAGAGGTGGATGCTGAGCCGAATCATGAGAAAGAACAAGTCAATCAAGAGGTAAAACCATTTGTCTTATCAACGCGTGAAATTAATGAATGTTTTTCTAATGGTGAGACCGATGTATTTATAGTTGATAGTGGAGCTGAATGATCAGTAGTGAACTCTGCTGACCTTCTGAGTAGTGTTTGTTCTAGTAAACATTTGAGTGATGTACAGTTAAGAAATGGACATTTGCAGGAGGTAACCGGAAAAGACATGCTGTAAAATATTTCCAATGTCTTGTGTGTTCCTAGTTTATATAAAAACCTTATATCGGTTTGTCAACTAGGTGATCTTGGATATGAGCTACGGTTTAACAAAGAAGGATGTAAGGTATTTATGAATAATGAGCTAAGGTTTTTTGCAAAACGTGTCGGGAATATTTTTCAGTTTTCAAATAAAGAGAGGCAAAGTATAAATATGTTAGCAGTTACTTCAGTATCAGTTGGGCATAATAGACTTGTGCATACACATATGAATAATATTAGATATATGATAAAGAAGGGCTTGATTGATGGAGAGGATGACATACATGGAAGGTTCATTTGTCCAGGATGTATCTTAGGCAAATTAACCAGGTTACTCGTTAGCAAATCAATGAAAAGAGCAGAAGGACCTCTTGATCTTATGCATACGGATCTTTGCGGACCATTAAATGTACAAGGGAGAACAGGTAAAAGATATTATATATCTTTTATTGACGATTTTAGTAGAATGGAAAAATGTTATCTATTGTCCTCTAAAGATAAAGCTATAGATGCATTTAAGCTATATGTAAGTGAGTTGGAAAGGCAAACGGGGCATAGACTTAAATGTGCATCAGATCCGATAGAGGTGGAGAATATCTTTCAAGAATATTTAAATTTTTTTTTGCAAGCATGGAATAAAAAGACAACTTACATGCAGATATTCACCTCAACAAAATGGTGTTGCGGAAAGGAAAAATTGAACAGTTCTAGATGTTGTAAGGTCAATGATTAAGTTTGCAGGTTTGCCAGATTATCTTTGGGAAGAAGCAGTCAAAGCAGTATTTTTCATACAAAATAGGTTACCATTGAGCAACTTGAATGGTAATATTCCTGAAGAACTGTGGTCAAATTGTAAGCTAACTCACTCCTATGATTTCTTTAAAGCTTATGGTTGCTTGACATATGTTCATGTTCCTGAAGAAACAAGATACAATCTAGATAATAGAGCATAAATTGGTTTCTTGGTAGATTATGATGAGGAATCAAAAGGTTATAGGGTGTGCATGCCTGACACAAAGAAAATAATAATCAGCAGAGATGTTGTGTTTGATGAATAAGTTCTATAAAGATAGACATGGGATAGAACATCCAAAATTGAAGCTCAAGGATCATAGCTCTAATAAGTCCAATGTTGCAACTAACTTTGACTCTGATGATAATGATAAAACAAAAACGACGAGGAACAATCCTTGGGGAATGTGGGGAGTGGCAGATAGAGGGCCATGATTTGGGAAAACTGTAGTATATTTTTTGTCTATGGTTGTGGACTTTTAGGAGGGACACCTGAAGACAGGTAGATGGTGTGGATTTTATGGGAGTCTGGGTGGAAGGTGGGGATGCGATCTCCATTTCTTGGTGTCTCCTAGAGTTAGCGAAGCAGCCCATTAGATAGATGTCGCAGACCTTCTTTGATTTCCTCCGTGAATACAAGCTATTGAATTGAGAATGGACAATAAATCACAAACTTTGCAAGCTTCTTCTAGAACGCCATATTTGGCATGTGCATTAAGAAGCGTATTAAGCAACATATCTTCAAGTTGAAACTTTCTCCTCATAAGCTTTCTATGGATTTCTTGAAGACTCTACTGTAATTGAAGAGCCCTGAAGAGATGGAGCAATTACGCCAACACTCACCTTAGATCGTAACAATGCCAAACGTATGAGCTTCAAAGCAGGGACCACCATAAGCATCACCACATTAAACACATGTTCTGCCACTCTGCCAATATAAAAGACATCTTCAAAGGCAAACAAATCACAGCATCAGTTATTACATGTGTTCAAGAAACACGAGTCACAGAAGCCAGCCTATTAATATGCCCACATTACTCTTGCATCCACAACATGACCCGCTCAGGAATTGCAAATCTATATAACAAACACTTCTTTGCAATCAAACAACATATCCAAAGCATCTACAGGCCTTCAAATTCAAATGTTTCAAACTTCTTGATAGACATTACAAAAGTACTCCATAACCTGCATTCTAACATTTCCACAATAGTGCTTGGAGACTTCAGCATTGATGTGCTCAAGAAAACACCCATATAGCAATCCCCACACGACACTTTCACTGGATTCTAGTAGCGAGTGCCCAAACCCATATAGCAATCCCCACACGACACTTTCACCCATATAGCAATCCCCACACGACACTTTCACTGGATTCTAGTAGCGAGTGCCCAAACCAACTCATTACAATGCGCTACCAGATCATATCTGGACAAACTTTCCCATCACAATGTGCAGCATTGCACCATGCTATTGGACTGACCACCGAAGAGTATTCATGGCACTAAACTAGGAAAGCTACACACGATTAGGTAATTTAAAAATAAAAGCCCCACTCAATTAGACGCATTTCATTTAAAATGCGGATGTACCGTACAACACGACTACAAATATTCAGATGTATGCTACATTAGAATGCTTTCCCAAGTTGTTCACAACATAAACAAACCTGACCCTAAGCACAAGGCAGTTACTTCACGTCATGGGAATAAATGCAAATATATTTTACCACAATAACAGTTACCATTAACCAATTATTTCAAGATGGTTTCAATTGCAGCTTAGACTTTACTAAATTCTATTCATGCCTAAGATTACAATGCCCAATTTACTTGGTGGTTATCTTTCTTCAAGAAACATCTGAAAGTATTTTTAGTGGTAAAAAATAGCTCTCATAAACGCATAGTCAAAGACGGGATCATATGTGCTTCAACAAGATGGTTCATGCCAAACTTCCATTCCTAAACTGCGATTGGATTATGACTGTGTGGTGACTTATGCCTAGATGCTTATACCTGATCTAGAAAAAAATTGCAGCTCCCCACGCTACAGCAACAGACTGACCAGTTGATCCGAGTGCTTATGACTGTCGCGGAGAGATGTTTTGGTAGAAGCTATTCCCGAAAGATCTTGGAAACCACATCCTCCCCCCATAACCAGTGGTTTGATGTTGAATGTAGGAAGCTGAAGTGCTGGCTTCGACATGTCACTTCGCGATCAGACAGTACCGTCTTTTTGTGAAAGGAAAGAAAGCCAGATACATTGCAGAGCATCAGAGGAAAATGTTTTACCTTTTAGAAAGGCATCTCAAAACATTCTGGAGAAAGGTGCTGAGAAAGCCTCTGCAGGCTGCAGGAAATATTAGTCCAGACCAATGGGTGCAATACTTGCACGAGCTCTATGATCCTCCTAGGGTCCAGCTAGAGGTATCTCCCCAAAGGGACCCGTACTTGGAAATCAAAGAGGCAGATGCCACTCAGAGCCTACAACATTTCGCCAATGGCAAAGCTGCAGACTTGGATGGCACATAGGCAGAGCTGCTCAAGTGGGCAAGACCACCAATAGTGCTCGTCCTAACCACATTATTAATAGGGCATTACAGGAAGGACTTCTCCAATAGTGGACCAATAGCAGAGTAGTCCCTATCTACAAGGCACGAGACCCATACACCCCCCCAACCAACTGTGGGCTCCCGGGTTCACTTTTTTGCAAAACTAATGGCCCGAAGATCCTGAACAAAGAATTGACAATGTGGGCGAGGGAGGCGGCGGTGAGAGCGTTCCCAGTGGTAGAAGCATGAAAGGGTGATTGAATTTTTTGTATATTGATGTAGAAATTTGAACCGGGTTAAAGTGTTTGTAATGTACATTTTGAATTTTACATGGAGTTGCCTATCATTAATAAAGGCGGTTGATCGCACAATATTCTCCATGATTATACCAAATCCTTCCGAAATCTTGGCGCACATTTTGAACTTTCCTCAATCGATCAAACATGGCTCCTGATTCTACCTCAAGGAAAACTTGCCTCAATCGATTATACCCCCTCCTAAATCAATGCATTTCAAGAAACAAATGTATCTTGAAGAAATTGAAATCCCTTTCCTTCAGCAAGAATACAAATCCTTCCAAAGAAGAAATACAAATCCGTTAATAATCTGATTTTTTTGTGCAGGGATGTTGTATCCCCTTTCCGCCAGAATGGATCGATGTCTTAAAGCACCAAATTGAAAAGAAACTATGAAAGAAGGATTGGACTCTCATGCAAGCACTTCGAGGTCGATCGGGTTCATTTTCAATCCTCCCCGATGAAGTTTCTGAAAGCACTATTACAAGGTGCAAAGAAAATCGAAACAGAGGGTTTGTAGGGGTGGATAATGGACAAAGCCAATTAGAAGAAAGGTGAATGTCACAGAATCTCATAATGAATGAGGTATCTAATTTGAATCCAAAACAAAGAAAGTATATTTGCAAGAAGATTATTGCGGGACAAAAGATTGCAATTCCTATTTGAGCCAGTCATAGGAAGGCCTCAAGAGGCTATCGTGGAAAACAGATCCGGTAAAGAATGTAAAGGATGGCCTCCAAGATGTCAAACATGCAAATAGCAATGACAAACTTGTTTGCAAAACATTCGTTACTATCTATGGTGGTTGGAGAGGAAGGAGAATTACGAGAAGACTTCACTAGCAAACTAAGTTGCTCAAAAATACATCCTAGAAATATGAAACTAGCAAAGGAGAGAAGGAAAAGAATGTCACTAGGTGGAACAAATGTGGGCATTAGCAGGCGTCGAAATCCAAGAACAAATACTATAGATCAGGCTATCAAGGATATGGTTGCTCGGGCTTTGGTTAGATAACTCAAAGGTTTCACCAAAAATTAGAGATGTCATGAAGAAGAGGACACAACCAATTCAATATATTGACATTACACGCAATGATCAGTAATTTAGTCAGAATTACATCTTTTTTGTAGAATACGATGTTTTTTATTTTGTAACACCCATGTAAAGTTTGTAACATTTTCTTTACTTTTGAATGTAATGTAGATGCAAAATCCCACTAGTTTGCTCTACATGGAAATGTCAAATTATTTCATGGCAACACGCACATGTATATTTGTTTACATGTATATTCTCGATGTATTGTAGATGTAGGCAGAACTAAGAAGAAATTAGTGTGGGAGAAATTATGTGACTTCATAGTAAATGAAATAAAATTCATGTCGTAATATACATGTATGTGTGGGAGTTTAGGGTCTTGAATATGTAAAAATTTGATTTGTAATGTATGTAATGTAATGTAATGTAATGTAATGTAATGTAATGTAATGAGGTGACTAATTTAATTTCAATTTGCAATTTTACAGCTGAATTATTCCGTAATTTTGTGGATCAAGATCCGTGAGGTTCAAATTGGGCTTAGGCAATTTGAATACTTTAAAACCTTCTTGCATTAGAAAGCTAAAGGAAAGAAACACATGTTGTTGCGTGAAACATGAGCAATCGATCCGGTACAAAGGTGCATTTAATTTGATGAGGTCAAGACTCCATGAAAATTGTTCGCGTAATTGTGGTGTGTGCGCCCGGTGGCTCATGCCGATATGTCAAGCCAAGAACATGACATTTGATAATGTTAGCACATTTTGGAGGGCTATGGTATGTGACAAGAAAGGCAGCTCCAGTAATATGTTGGATAACATGTTTGATCATATGTCGGAGTTTGTATATCATAACTTTGTGGCACATTGGCAGAGCAAACAATTCAAGGAATCCATGAAGAGTCTTCGTGATGATACCGTATTATCAGTTGTTGATTTCTCGGAGAAAGCCATTCAACGAGATTCAAGCACAACATTGGTACAATGAACAAATCAGCATATTGGTCCACATCACGATGTTCAAGGTACAGGGTAAAATGAGGAAATGTGTGCACTTCTTTATTTCAGATGACAAAATACATGATACTCACTTTGTACCAAAAGGATTCACTATGCACCTCAATTGGCTGAGAGAAAATGGTGCTGGCCATATGAAGTACCACTTAGTTTGATCTGACGGCTGTGCAGCCCAATTCAAGTCCAGAAGAGCTTTCTATTATGTAATTAGGTATCATCAATAGCATAAGATCAGAATGCACTGGAATTTCTTTGGCTCAGGACATGGAAGGGCACACATGATTTGAGAAGGAGCCATAGCCAAACTATGGCTTGAGGCAGAACAAAGAAAAAAGGATGGGAAAGTGATAAAAAATGCAGAAACTGCATGTGAGGTTCTTGAAGAGAAAATTTCTGATGTGGAAAGGGTATTTTGGAAGGTGTCTGACATTGACCGTTCCCAAAGATTTGATGTGCTCCTGAAAGGGGGTGCAATCTCTTCATTATGTATCATCCATAGATCCAAAATGATCCAACAAAATTAATGTGTAGATCTCTTTCATGTTTTTGTAAGGCATGCATCAATTTTGATTGGCCCGCTTTGTGAGAATGCCGATCATTGTGGCGTGGGAGTTGAGAAAACTAGAGTCTACAAAACAGGCTAATGTTGAAGAAGATGGGTACGGAGGCGCAGGACTTGTGGGCAAAATGACGTGGACAATGTGGATGAGACAAAGGCATGTTGGAGATCATTTTGCATCATTCACATCCCCGCACAATTATGAGAGGGTCCCTTTATTATCTCACCAAAGGTACGTAAGGAAACATGCCCTCGAAGAAGACACCAAGGATGACTATGGAAATGAATTTTATTGTGGTAATGAAGTTATAGTTGGTAACTACTTTGAATTGATTCCTGGTTGCCATCAAAAGTACAGGCTTATTCAAGGAAAGAAAGTTCTTGTCCATCCCGAGTCAGTAATTGGGGTGAGATTCAGAGTTTCCCTTAAGGGGCGAATATTCGCTAAGTTGCTATATTTAAGGTTTTTCTTAAATTTCGAAACGAACCTGAGGTAGGTTCCCGATTTATTTGTTTCTTTATATTTCGCCAAAATCTTATGGTGGAGGCTCCCGCCCAGCCCGAGTTCGCCCTAATAACGATGGCAACATTCTTTGGATTTGCCTAGGTCTCTATGCGAAGTCTGTCAATGGTACTTTGATTCGCCTCTTATGATTATCTAGACGGTGCTCCTGCCTAAGCTACATCAAGACTAATTTCTGCCTCAGACTGCAATTTTATTCACAGGTATGAACTGGATCCGATCTACTACTCTGATTATATTTGATTAGAATAGCTAAAACTTGGGGCATGCGCTTATGTTTTCTCAGGCAAAAAAAGCAATGCTTCCATTTGATTCTTACATTTTTTATCTTCCATTTGTCTTCATAGATATTCTAGCAATTATGACGAAAGCAAATGGATACTCAATAAGAAAAGTTATGGATGTAGGATTAGCATATAAAAGATCTTGAAGAGGTAAGAATGTCTTCTTAACTGCCTTATCTAGGTCAGCATTATGGGTATTAGGTTTCAAGTTTTTTGTGCGTGTGCAATATATTCTCAAGCCGATCTACAATTAAGCTGCAACAATAGTTGCATGCATTAGTATAATCACTCTGTTGTTGATTGCAAGGCTCTCATTGCACTAACTATGTATTTGGCCTTGCATTTTATTGCCTTTCTCCTAAATTGTTTTTTTGTACAGATGAGAAATCTATTTCTATCAAATGTAAAATTATTTATGGTTCAGTTGTTTAGAATTATTTATGCCAATAAAGGCAAAAAATGCCTTTCCAGTGGAATTATAAACAATCTCTTATAGTAGAGCCTGCACACATCAGTTCCTTTCTCCCTTACTAGATCTTAGAGGAGGTTATAACTTTTGCTAGAAAACAACTGGAAAACAAGAGACCTAAACTTAAGAATGTCAAGCAAAAAAATAGAGCTAGGGCAATGGATATATTATCGTAGCAGGTAACTTCGCCTCTGTAAAATGCAAATGAGTTGTTCTAAAATTGACCACCTGTATGCCACTTTCTATGCATCTGAAAATTGCTATCTATGACGTTGAATATAATTTGAAAACACTGTTTTCTTGTTAACCATTATAACTTGTAATTCCAAAGCCTTATGTTCTAGGATTAGATGGCAGGATGTATCCAAGCAGTTTATGTTGCCAGCGATCATTTGGGTCTCTTCTAGCTGAAGTGGTAGCTTCCTCTGAGTAAACAACCAAACATAAAATCAACTAAAGAGTGGCATGTCTACCAGAAGGTTGCAAGAGCTATTGTCCCACAATATTCCATATGAAGCATCAATTTATTTTACTATCATTCAGCTACAAAGCCATGTACATCTTAAGCCTTTATGATAATCATTTGTTATTAGTTGTTTCTTTCTTCTTACAAGTATTGTGAGAGGTATCGATCTGTTGAAGGGAATTCTTTATATCAATAACCCCTTTGCCATTGGAAACTCTGGAACAAATGCACATTTTTTGGGCAAAACAGAAATTTCAGTACCTTTTCCTCAAGTCAAAGTGATATCATGAAGCAATCTGAGTTTCTGTTTCTTTTGCTTTGCAGTCGGATGGTTATACATGCCCATATATGTTTCAAAATTATTGAGATTAACAAGTGACAAAGTCTGGTTAGGACCTATTTTACACCTCTTTTTGATCTGCTCAATTAGCTTGCTTCGTTTGAGCCCTCTCAAGTGATTCTAAATGGGTTGTGCTAATATGTACTCTATAGTTTGAGGCTCCAGATCACAGCCAAAAGTATTTGTATGTATGCAATGATGAATCTATATTGCTTTTATTAGAACTATTGATATGGTTCGGATTTCAGTTATTATAGTGGATGTGTGCCGCCTTGTGGTAAGCATTTGCTATCCCCATGCTTTTCTCCACGAAATTACCATTTTGGCATGTTATTGAAATGGTCTTGCAGCACTTTGGCATGTGATCCTAATGGCCTTGCAGCGCCCTTTCCGCCTATTTGAATTTCAAAGTTTGTTTATACTCTAAAACATTATACATTAATCAAGTGAATTAGAATGGAGACAAATGTTTAAGATCTTTGAGTTAATACAATTTTTTGGTGTTGCGTGATGTGAATAACATGATGGAAATGCTAGCTAAGAACATGATGGAGATTGGTAGCAGACACCTGCAAGAAAGAAACAATTGTGTGTGACACATAAGTTGCCTTGTTGGGAGTTGAATTATCCATTTTTAGATGACAACTTTGCCTTTTTCCAATTACCAATATGAAATGAGATATCAAAGAATTCCAAATGAGACATAAAAGAACTCCGTGCCTTGTAAACATTTTCCATTATGTTAATCAAAAATTCGCCTTCAACACTATTTCAAAACATAAGAAAACAAAATATTCGCCACCATTAACTAACCTTCAAACTTGAAATTCGCCAAGTGTTCTAAAGTTACCCACTTAAGAATTTTTCTTAAGGGAAACCCTGGTGAGATTTCCATTGGAGCCAGTCAAACATAAGATTAAAGGTACATCTTATGCATATGAACTGACTAACTATTGGCATGAAATGTTGCTGGGAAATTTGCCAGAGATTGTAGAATCTCTGTAATACGTTAACCTGTTGTTGAAGTAACTTCTATGACTAAGGCATGGACTTGCAAACTGAATGTAATCAGAATGTGATGTTCATGTAATCAGAAAATATTTTTATGTCCAAGCATACTGTCCAAAAGTCATGGTCCTTATAATGGATCCATGAACCAGATTAAAACACAAACATTAATATATTGTTTATATAGTTCCAAGACTGTTATACTTAGTGCAAGCTGTAAAAAACACTATAAGCAGAAGGTTTTGGGATTCAAGACTCAAGATTCATCCAGAAGGTCCTGCAGTGTGAGATTAGCAATGGTCCTGTTCCCGAAAATTGTGAGAAGAGTGTCCAGGACAGCTGTTTGGAAGTTGGTGAAATCTAACAGAAGCAAGACATGTGCTTCTCGCTTATGTTGCCATTTATGATAGAGATTGGTAAAGTATGGTTTGAGGCTATTGAATCTCCAAACCTCAGCCCTTTTCAGCACTTTGTTGATTGCTTTTGCATGCACAACTTCCTGTTTAAGTTGAATTAGAATACTTTCTAGTTCTGCTTGAGATAATTGGGATTCCTCATCCTCCTTGTCCGCTGCTACTCCCATAGCTCGATCCATGCTTCCAACATTGTTAAGTCTCCTCTTTGCATCTGTGTAGAACATCATAAGCAATTGTTAAATTAGGAACAAAAGCATGTTTAAGAATAGGAGTACCTCTCGAACTCGTGGATCTCTCCGCTTTGATTTTGTTCAATTGGTTTCCTTGTTCCAATTGATCTCCCTCAAGAATCGGGTGCCGTGTGAGTTTGCATTTGAATTGGGGATATGGATTGTGATCTAGTCGTTCGATCTCCTCCGCCATCGGAATCAACCAATCACCACAGATAAAAAAGGAATTTTTATCAAGTAACTGTTTTGATTGACCAAAAAGGGTACAAGGCTTTTTAAATCGTAAATCTTTTTTGGAGGTAAGGTGTTTTTGTATTCATAATTATAACTTATACATAGTCATAAAGTATACTATCAATAGTATACTATTCAAAGATAATGTCATTTACACATTCCTTATGATAGGAAATGTTCACAAAAAATGTGAACAAAAAAATATATAGATATAAGCCCTGTTACATAGTTCATCTTGCAAAATCGGATACTGGACTCATGATCAGCTCAAATTACCCGTTTCGATTCTTCTATCTGGCATCAATCATAAATCGTGAAATCGGTTTTTTTAAATCGTAAATCGAGGACTCAGCTGATTTCTACGCTCTTCGATTGGCATCACAATGCATGACCAAAGCATCTATTAGAAATTGTCGTCGCCGATGTGATGTATATTCATGAGAGAACCATTTAGATGTAATCTGTGACATCCATAAATAAGGTTAGAAATATTTAAAGGAACATGAGATGCAGTACATACAAGGGAAGGCATACAACTTACTTCCATATCTCTACCAGAGACAAGAGTTTCAACATATTTGTGCATAAATCCCATCACATACAACCCACATGATATTAAATCGGGCTGCTGTGGCACCTCTACTTGCTGAATCCGATTAACATTATTTCTCTTCATGAAATCGACGCCTCTAGATACTTGACCGATCGATAGGGTTAACATTTGTGTGTGCAGCCTATATATCACAAAATTTAGCAGACCGAAATAGCGAAGAAAAGCAAAGCAACAACTTAGTATTACATACCCTTTGATTGCTTTCTCGTTCGTCGCATAACCTGTAAGAGGATTCAAGACGTGAATTGCTGGTGCGGGTAGGATCTTGGAATCAGATGGTGCGGGCATAAAAACAGCCAGCACAAAATGGTCATTCTCAAGGATAGGTGCAAGGATATGATGGCATTGTTTAGCTACCACAATCCCCTTCATCCCTGATTTCACTATTTCAATGATGGTGGGTGATCCTTCAACATTCACCCTTTTCTTTGTCACGGTAGCTTCTCTAAACCTTATATAGTTGTAAGCAGGATAAAACAAGATTTTGCTCTTCCACTCGGAAGGCAATATCTCATGCAAGCACCTGGATTATATTAAGGTTAACATTAGAGACAAGGAATAGCAACAAATACACACCGGCTTCAACCAGTTATTACCGCCATAAAGATCCACTAAGCTGCTACTCATTTTAGAGTTCAAGTTAATAAAATTGCTACGTCCGATGCAACGACTTTCATTTCAGCCGGGACAGCTTCTTGAATGGCGGAATGGAATTCTATAAGTTTACCCTTGTCATCATTTCTCAAGTCGATCTAAGATGTTAGTGTCATATTAACAATTGATCCATGACAATAAAGCATAAATCGATACCTTCCAATCTCTCGCTTCCAAAGGGTTTAGACCTGCAAACGAAAAATCTAATAAGCTACCAAGTATAACTAAGTAAATGTAAGCTAGCAATTACCGCTTTGCAAAATGGATGTCCCCTCGCCCGGTTTGCACTCTCTTTTTTCCAAATTGCTTTGGCATCGCCTTTGACCATAATTTAGTAGTAGCCTTGGCTGCAATCTCCAAGGCTTCTTCAACATCATCTAGCTCCATTGAATCGCCGCAAGTCTCCTCAAGTAAAGAAAGTACTTCATTCTAATGTTTTGAAAGCAAGACAAAAAGGAACACGCGACTCGCCAAATCAACTTGAACTTCAACAAAGAAGCCTTCAGGACTATTTTCAATGTCGCCACCAACATCTTCATTAATTTAATTCAGAAAACACGCCAACGTAAGTTTCAAAATACAAAAAAAAAAAAAAAAAAAACCCTAAAAGGAGAGAGAATTACTTTCTCGGCTTTCAGCTTGTTGCTGCAATAATTGCAAACTTCGGCTTCAACAAAAATGGGATCTTTTTGGAAAACAACCTCTCGGCCAAAATATTGAACATTAGTGAACTCTAACTACAACATATGCAATCTTAATGTAATCGAATGTAATCAAAATGCAATCACCCTACCTTCCACAATTTCCGAAGTTTTATCCAAGTACCATTCGATCTCCAAATCACAGACCGATTGCTTATGAGTTGTTGCAATTCTCAAAGGTGATGTAGATGTGGATGGACTTCCTCACATCGATAGCGCCAAAGATCTTTTGTGCCAGTTTCAGCAATTGGGATGTCCGAGAATGGTAAATGCAACCCCTCCCAACAACATCCTTCTTTTCACCTACAACATAAGATTTTGCTATATTCGTAGAACTTAAGCATAGTGCACCTAAACATGAATTGTTTAGTTTACCCACGCTTTTACTTCTTGCTTTCTTGATACTACCCATATCCGTGATTGACACAATTGGGATCATAAGCAAATAAGAAATGTAAACACTTGATTCGTAATCAAGGGAGATGTAGAGTAGATAGAAGCAAAATCAAGAAAAACAATCGATGCAAATCAAAAACAGAACAAATGTTAATTACATGCAAGTAGGTTTTACTACAGGCAAACTTTCACTGATAATGTAACGACAAAATAGAAGTACATTAGTGTGCATAGCTGTCGAAATGTAAAGGAAAACCAAATACTAAATTCAAATGCATTTTAGAACATATGTAAAAATGTAAAGAACAAAATATTTTATCAATACACCCTATCAAATACATCATTCAAAGATTGAATGTAAAGGAAAGTCAAATACTAAATTCATATGCATTTTCGATTACATGTAAATGCAAAGTATCATATATGCAATACACCCTATTAATACACCCCCAGAAGGAATTCCGTAAAACACTTCGTGGCACATGTAAATGTAAAGAACGTAAGCAAATACATTTTCTCTTTACAAAGAAAGACAAAACCACGCCAAATCAAATGCTAATACAGTTATGTACATGATGGAAAGTAACTACATCTAAGTACACTCAAACTAATTATGTAATGAAAATAGAAATAGATGTACCTTCTGAAGGGATTCCTAAGAAGGCCACAGTCCCTCTGACCATGAACAATCATGTACACATGTATTCGTCGTTGAAACCCTGAATACAAGACAAAATAGACAATATGTATGACCACAAAGTGGAGATATTACCATGGTCGAGTCAAGGCAACCATTGCAGCTGCTGCAAGTATTGGTAATATGTGAGGATGAAGCCGCCCGCCTTGTCATGCTGAGTATGGAAGCCGGCTGCAAGCCTATCGGTCTGATCTTTCCAAATGCTTAGTCATCTCCTTTATTCTATTCTCACAGTTGGAATTAACTTCCATATCCTTGCTGATTTTTTCAATGACAGATTCTAATTCTTGCAAATCAGCCTTTAAACAATCAATGGGAATCATTAGAGCATCTAAATCAGCAATATAACTTGATTTCTCCTCCTCTAAATGGGATGCCAAAGCCATTTGCACATCGGGCTTGGCTTTCCGCTTGCTTTTAAACCCCGCCATAATGCCGAACCGCTCACATATTTTTGCATCTTTATTCTCGCACAAGTCTTGTCAAGAAGCTCTTATCACTCTCATGCTTCAAACAAGTTCAATTTCCATTGTTTTTCCTTTTTCTTTTTAAAGTCTCAGATTTCATCAAGTATGGAGGCGTAATCTAATGCTCTTCTTTCCCTCCACCTTTTCATCATTTGCTGCCCCAATTCTACCCGAGGGCATACATTTAATAGCTTTAACATTGGAAGACTTTATCAGAAGCTAATTGGTCAGGCCAGATTCTTTTTGAGAGCCTTTTGAATGAAGACTTGTACTTGCTTTCACCTCATCCCAATCAATGCTTACTCCTTTGTAATGAAGTGCATATGCTCGCAAAATACAATGGAATGTGATGATTTGCAATGTCCTTCCTACAAAAAAAAACGTGCTCATACACGTAAAAAACTCGCCATCCAAATAGGCTTAATCCCGCACTTTTGATAACCCCTAACAGCCAGGGCTTGAAACCCCAAACATCCTCGCCACTATTTGCACTAGCCCCGAAACATGCTATCAAAATTGTTGCTCCTAAGTCGCCTCGATGCTTACCTTGTCAAACTTCGGGCAAGACCTCCCGACCAAGAAGACCCACTCTTGAGTTTTTCAAGGCAGCTTCTAGTGGGAGACCTTGGCATGGGCTTTACTGTGTTTGTTGCAGGAGATTTCCTGAGATGTCTTTGTTCCAAGTCGCTTCGTCATGTTCTGCCCTCGGTGCTTCAGCTCTCTCAAAATGCAAGCTTTTGGCTATGGAGGTCCCGATCTTGGCTATGGAGGTTCAATATGGATGTCAAGCTTTCGGCTATGGAGGTTCGAGCGGGAGGGAGGTTGAACAGAGAGCGGGAGGAGAGTTCAAAATTATTTGCCCCATTAATGATTCATTCCAAGAGTAATAATTTCGGGAGGGGGGGAGGGGGGGATTTCCTTACATTTTGAATTTGTAAATGTAAAATACTGGCACTTTTTTTGCCCGCCCTTTCATGCTTCTACCCCACACAGGCAGGATTCACGCCCTGACACTCCACCATTGACCATATATTCATGCTCTGGACCTTGGTTAAGGATAGGAGGAAATATGTAGCATAATAACAGGGGGTTTCTTTTGTATTTTTGTACTTTTTTCCCTAAGGTTTTTATATGATTTCATGGATGTATTTGATGAGGCATACTGATTAGTATATCTAGAGTGCGCGTACGGTTGAACTAATTTTGATGCCTATATCCAATGGTTTAGACCCATATATCATATATTTATTTTTATATTGTATTTTCGTATTGTATCAAATATCCTGCTCGACATGCAAGGCTCGAGATAACCCATTTTAGGGTTATGTGTTGGGAATGAAAATGAAGATTTTTAGGGAAGAATCATTTGTGGGCGGATTAAATTGATCATCTCAAGATTCCGCTGATCCGCCAACGTGAGAATTCCGGGTTTGACAGTCGTGATCTTCAATGCCTTTTTTTCGGGTACCCATCATAGATCGGATCTTCGTTGGAGCAATTCCGTGCCCATGTAACAAAAATACACAAATGGGTCGCCTTCTCATCTACGACATACATACTGAGAAACACATGCAGCATTGTTTAATCGCCATTTGTTCCGCTTATCTGGTTTTACATTCAAAACAAGAACATAGGTTACTCGGATGTGGGATTGAGCTATGAAACCGTAGTTTCTCAAGGCCAAAAGACGGGCGCCTTATCACTTCTTCATTTTCCCATATTAGTTTCTTGCATCTAATCTTTAATATGAGCCACCCGGAGCCTTGGGATTGCTGAAAAGCTGAAAGACGCAGTCTTGGGGTGCGATATTTGCAGATATCGTTACTCCTATTGTTGTTTCGGGCTCCTGGTTCTGGGGATTTATCATGTGCTCATTCACAGATTTAAGTTGGAGTTTTACTGAAGAGTCTGTGGCTGTTGGTTATTCGTGTGTGGTTTTGGATGGATGACCATACTTGCAAAAAAGCAGCCTTCTTCAAAACTGAACTGTTTGGGGTTCTTTCTTTGCCTATCAGCTTTTGCCCCATTTGAATCTCCTCGATTTTCACATCTATAATTGTTCCCCGTGCCAGCTTTTTAGGTCATTTGTCGAATTGTGGTAGGATATTTGATTTCTTGGGGAGTTATACAAGGAATGAGTAATTATTGGGCAATCACCTTACTAGGATGGGTCACACTCTCCTTTTTGTGAGTTTGCATCGGACGACATCATACCGCTTTGCCTTTTCTAGAAATTGAGCCGCTTCTTGAATCACCTATCGGTTCGATTACTTCCGGTCCAATAATATCAAATGGACCTCCAATTCATCGGGAACCGGTTGGTGTAATATGGCTTGATGCCTTTTCGCGGTTCGAGATTGGCTTACGAAGAAAGAAGATGCTAAATCTACAAGGCAAATGAAGACTCTATATGAGACAAATCCAAATACGTATTATAAGGGGACTTTGTGATCTCAAAGACACAAGAAGTTTGCATCGCCTATATCTTCATATTACTCCAAAGAGGGAAATCAAGGTAAGGTCCACTTTTACACGTAATGAAAACAAAATTCATTGATTTAATCTCATTGAATTGATTTATTCGGTTGAAGCAAACGTTTTTACACTTTGTCATCAGATACATCGGGATTTTCTTGTCCAATAAATAGCATATTTTATGCAAAGGCCATTTCAACAATAAATTCTTCCTTTCCTGGATGTATCTAAGGCGTGGAGTGAGAAGTGGAAAGTATGGTGGAAAATGAGTAGATATTGTCCTATGCTTGAATCCTTCTTGCCGAGATGTTCTTGGCATACCCAACCGCTTCTTTCCTGGACCCAACCGATTCGGCCTGCTTTTGCACCTTTCTAATCATTATGCCAAGATTTCTTCGCTTCCAAATGTGTATTTGTCATTTGGGCATGTGGGTTTTGTAATTGGGTATTTGTTTTTACGTGTCTGCTTTTAAATTGCTCCATAATTATAGGGTTGAATCCGGGCATTGGCGGGGAGTTTCGGAGATCCCCATTTAAGGTTAGACGAAATGTTTGCAAATTTTTGTCACATTGGACTTGAGTATTAGTTAATTATCAAGTTGAATGTGCATTTGACCGATGTGAGGAACAATTGCCATTGGCACATTTTTTCCTTTTTGATGAGGAAACAAGTTGGAGAGGCTATTGTACGCATAAATTGCTTTATTAGACAGTTGCTTTATTAATGTTAACATCACACATTCCATTCCATTCGACACAATCACATGTGAATTCTCAAGTTCAATATAATTGTTCAAGTTCTAAATATTTAAACGATGGTTATCTAGTATACTTCAAATATTAAATCCTTAGTGCATATTTGGATTCCAAGGTTCAAGATGCAACCCTACACTATCTTCATGTTTTAAATGTCTTTTATATTCTCCGCGTCTGCGTTTTTTTTGTAATGGCCCGAAGGGCCAAAAATTTTTAGTATAATAACCAACACATAACTACCATTGACATTAATAAATATAACCATTGGATCCAACACATTTAAATTAAAATCCCCCTTAAACCCCCTTTGGTTTGGGTGCATATTCACACGGGGGGTGACGTAGGGCAGCGAGAGCCCTCATAATTGTATTTTGCACGTACGAAATCAACACCATATAGTATTCCGGTTGAAATCTTATAGTATTTTGCGAATCTTATTATACAGTATAGCAAATCTTGTACTTGCATACCCCACAAATGAGGAACTTTACGTACGGTGTAGATTAAGGAATAAGGGGCTTAATATGCCAATCCGGCAGCTCT
The DNA here is from genome assembly GCA_021234155.1 of Isoetes taiwanensis. Lineage (NCBI taxonomy): Eukaryota > Viridiplantae > Streptophyta > Lycopodiopsida > Isoetales > Isoetaceae > Isoetes > Isoetes taiwanensis. The sequence continues at coordinate 19,695 of JAJEKV010000849.1, read as the reverse complement.
CGATGCGGGAGTCACCCCCGTGTGAATATGCACCCAAACCAAAGGGGGTTTAAGGGGGATTTTAATTTAAATGTGTTGGATCCAATGGTTATATTTATTAATGTCAATGGTAGTTATGTGTTGGTTATGTAGCATAATAACAGGGGGTTACTTTTTGTTTTTTATACGCTTTTTCACATGGTTTTTCTATGATTTCGTTGTTGTATTCATTGAGGTGTACTAAATAGTATTTCTAGAGTGCACCCTTTATGGGCCGTTAATTTTAAGTTATCTGAAACAATCCAGGGTTGTTGTCTTTCTCTGCATGTTTGTGCATGAACACTGCGCATGTGTATGCATGTGCATGTGCACGTGTGTGCATGTGCATGTGCATGTGCATGTGCACGTGCACGTGTGTGCATGTGTATTCTGCTTGTGCATGTGCATGTGCATGTGCATGCGCATGTGCATGTGTAGCCCTCTTGGATTCTTGTTGCCGGAGTGGATGTTTGCTGATGGAAGGTTATCACGAGATGGATTTTTTGCTCACATTTACAAAGGTATTTGTTTTTTTAATGTTTCTTCAGTTAATATAATGGTATTTTTTACAAGGTATTGGTTTTCTGATTCTACAATGCAATGCTGCAAAACCCGCCTTTGTTTCCTTCACTTTGTCTGTTCTAAGATTTGTTGCAGATTCTAAAAGAGTTTAGAGTTTTAGGCCCTCTGTTTGCTTCCAACTTCTTAGATATTCCCGCCTTCTTGGATTATTCATAGTAACCAACCTTTAGCTTCAATCAACAAATGGATTCTTGTGCACACAACAAAGCGGATTATTCCATGCCGCTTTAAGTCGTCGCGAGATCAGTCCAAAACAAAGGCCATATGGAGCATCCAAAATCATATGGATTGATAAACAATGGTTTCATTGTGAAAGAGAAATAGTCAGAGCTGAAGTAACACGGAATGCTAACGAGCAAGCTTGCTTCAAAACCTCTATCCTTGATCTCGCTTCACTTTGGCTATTACGAAAACCTACTCCACATCACCAACCGGCCGATTCTCTTCACTTGTTAAACCAAAGCCGTGCAACCCGTGAGAAAGTGTCACTAAGTTCTTTATGAACCTCACCAATTGTTACTGCAGAGTAACGTTGATGTTGTTGTCTTTCATGCAATGGTTTGTGAATAAAACATTATTGTCAAGCATATCAATGTCTAAAGCTTTTATTTGATTCAATTTTATTTTGTTACTAAAGGTTTGTGAATAAAACATTATTGTAGAGCATATCGATGTCAAAAGCTTTTATTGATTCAATTTTATTTCACTAGTAAAATTCTATTTTCTAAATTAATATCAATCTAACCAATTTCTTTCCTTTACGCTCATGCACTATAGAATCTCTCAATCCATCAATTCCACATATGACATTTCTTCAATGCCCGAAGTCAACATGATGTTGATCCAACATTACCGTACTAGAGAATCCAATAAATGAAGATCAAGTTCAATTAGTCCCGCCACCATCGGACAAACCACCACCACCACACATGGCGAAGACCCTATTGATGTGTTGTTATTATGGTTGGTTGGTTGGTTGGGTTTACGGTGCAAGTAAATAGGCTAACGCCCTCCTCAAGCAGATTGTTTGATAGGCAAATCAACGAAGATGTATATATCATTATCTTAAGCCGCTATCTATTTTGAGTGCTTCAAAATTGCTATAATACTCTTTGCCGCCTTCAATGGCTTAATAAATTTTTAAATAATATGCTTTTAAAGCGTATGTAATTAAGTTACATTATGCTATAATATTATAGTTACTCGTGCTTCATATTAGTTTTTTTTTATAATGCTAGATATTAGATATTCATGTCTTGCATGTTTACATGTTTTTACATATGTTTGGTTTTTAGGGCCCGAAGGGCCCAAAATTTTTTTAATATAACAACCAACACACAACTACCATTAACATTAATTATCACAACCATTGGATCCAACACATTTAAATTAAAATCCCCTTTGGTTTGGGTGCATATTCACACGCGGGGGACGAGGGGGGCGTGAGAGCCCTTATAATTATATTTTGCACGTACAAAATCAACACCATATAGTATTTTGCTTCAAATCTTATAGTATTTTGCAAATCTTGTTATACAGTATAGCAAATTTTGTACTTGCATACCCCACAAACGAGGAATTTTACGTACGGTGTAGATTAAGGAATAAGGGGTGAATATGCCTATCCAACAGCTCTCGTTGCCTGGAGTCACCCCCCGTGTGACGAGGATCTCTACGGCTGCATCGTCGACTTTGCAAAGACCTTTGACATTGTGCCTAGAGAAAAGTTGTGGGAAAGACTAAGACAGTTGGGAGCCTTTAAAGACTTGTAAAATGCAGTATACAGACTCTATGAAACATCTTTTGGCCGACTCACACTGACATGACAACCTGTCAATAGTAGTATTGATGTCCGCCAAGGATGCCTACTCTCCCCAACATTGGTTGGCCTCTACATTGACCAATTGGAGGGATGGCTTGCCGACCACGGGGGTGACGGAGCTCGGCTTGTACACCAGAGCATTAGAAGCTCATATAAGCAGATGATGTGGACCTCCTAGCCTACATTCCAAATGCCATGCAGCAGCACCTACATGCCCTGAATTGTTTCTGTCGGGCCGCTGGAATAAGGGTCAATTTCGCCAAGACTAAGGTCTTGCTTGTCTCATCTTCCCGCCAGCCAAGGCTTCACTCCTTCACTTATCAGGGACAAAATGTGGTGGCGGCGCACACTTACAAGTACCTGGGCATAGAGTTCCCCACTACCACATACTAGGACACTTCCATTCGATTACGGATGATCGTGGGTTCAAAGGCACTTTATGTGATGCAAAATAACAGCTACAAAAGATATATGGCTGGTCCCATCTATCCCACTTGTTCAGGGTTCTGGTGGAACTTGTTCTTTTATATGGGGTCGAAGTCTGGGATCCGGTTATATGCCCCGCCACCGGAGTAGGTACAGAAAGCCTTTTTGGCACGGGCGCTCGGGGTGAAATCCATAGTTCCATATCAGAGCCTTCTGTAGGAGACAGGTTTCTTGCCTCTTTAGTGGACCGCACTTTACCACACATTATTTACTTCTAGAAGATGGCCAGTATGGGCATGAACATCACTCCAACCTAGCTTATACTGTGGCCATGGGCCTGCAACACCTCAAGGCATGCTGGAAGGAGAGGCAAGCACAGTGGTTCTCTAGATGGGACATACAAGAGCATAAGTGCATCCAAGTTGAAACTGAAGAGAACTACCATCAGCTGTAGCAATACCTAGATGTTTGCTTCCTCGGCAAGCTTTGGGATACTGGTGCCCTTGAACATGTTAAGATAGCGCACTATAAGGTCCAGATCAACCCCACGCTTGCACATAGTCTATGGCAAATACTTTGACAACCCTAGCAATGCTACATATATCTCCCGCTAGTTAAATATGCACTGCAATGGACCTGCTAAGTATGCACATAGAGATGGCCATTCTCTATTACCACGGACAACAATCAATATCACTTGAAACCAACCTGCTTGGCCTTTATTCCAATCTTGTTTAAATAACCAGCAAATATCCTTCTAGACAGGCTTTCAACAAAAGAAGCAAGGTAGTCTCTTGTGCAACATGTTAGTTCCTTCATCAGAGCAATCCTAGTAACCACTTGCTCAAGTTTCTCCATTAAACCTATACAATGTAAACTATATATGAACAAGGATTAAGTTTCTCTCAATATTCAAGCAACTGGATTCACCCCCTCTTGGATATCCTCTACTTGCTTGTGGCTAGGGTTGCCGGAACTGCAAATTTGATTGACGGCACGATGGTCTGCTATTGCAGGACAACGCAAATCAATGGAGCCCAAGGCATCTGCTTCACGTCAAGTAACGTCGAGTGAGAAATGTTCTACAACATTGGATTGGTACATGGGGCAGTGCAATCCAGAATATCCTTCCAACCCAACGCTCTCAAAAAAAAAAAAAAGGAAAAAGGAAAAAAAGAAAAGAAAAGATTGAAAACGATGAGTTCGAAAAAATCATGATGTGTGCTTTTTCCTTCTTCCCTTTTTTTTAATTAAAGTGATTTATGTGTAGATACCTAGTCGTATGATGCCACGCCCAAAGCGCAAAACTTATGGTATCGCTGCAGTGTCCATACTTAAGGACCAACGACCATATTCAATTTTTTTAATTTTGAAAACCGCAATGTCTTTCATCCAAATTGTGTAATGCCCCTCGAAAATTATTGAGCTATTGCCTAGTGGAATCATGCAGCCAAAACTCGACATCTAATGTAAAACAGAAAAGCAGTATCACATGAAAGGCAACATTAAAGCAGTATCTCACAGGAGGGGATCTAATGACATGCTAGAACCCTAAGATTTGTATGCATGTCTATTACAATCAATACCAACGAATGAATGGTGCACTATACATATATCCACAAGATGCTACAAACATCTAAATAATAAATTGAAAGAACAAGCATTCATCGCATGGAAAATTATATGCCCCATGTTAACCTCTACTTATTGAGGTGAGCACGGAAAAGAGCAGAAAGTCAAATAAAAAGGAGCAACGGGGGATAAAAGTGAAAGAAAAGATGGGGGATATAAATTGATTTCTTTGCAATTGAACAAAAATTCCCAAACTACCTCATGTTATTTAGAAACAAGATTATATACGTTGCAATCCTCTTTCAGACATATTTCCCGAGTCCAAAGTCATTACAATATGGCCAAACACCATAGTCCCTGCTATCACTAGGGCACTGCAAATAGAGAAAATATAGTACATTATAAATCTTCAGCCTACACTAATACACTACAAAACTTATGAAGTGATTCTGAATAAGTGACACTAACACATTCTTATGGACTAAGACCGACCCTGACAAGAAACAATTAATATATCTTATGAATCCATTGAGAAAACTTTAGCAATGGAAGAAAAGATGGTGCCAAAACACTAACCGTGAAACCCAGATTAGGTGGACACATTCTAACAACATCATTGCAAATGCCTTGGCATGGGCGTATCATGTCATATGATGCATTTACATGTGGCCCAAAAATATTCGTTGTCAAAGGTGTTGCTGAATACGTTGTTTGTATAGTTGAACCTTTTGAGGTGCATTTAGGAAACGCCACAGAACACACCTAGTTCCACAAAAATTTTGAATAAAATAGAATTTTCACAATATTGTTTCCAAAAAAATCATACCCAAAAATAGTATCTCCATAGACAATCATCGCATGTGTGAACCATTACATCTCGACAATTCCCAAGTGACATCAAATCCTATAGAGAAAAGTGAAAATAGAACTTACAAAAAAAAGAATTTAGTAACATGTATTAAATGCCAAAATGGAACAATTAGTCAAATGTCATTTCAAAATGCCAAAAAGGAATAATTAGGATATGTCATTCCCATGACATAGGAAGGAATTGTTCTCAAGCTTGATGGGAAAACCTACTTTCAAGAGTTCAAGTATTTAACTAGCAAAAACCTAATAGTCTCTACTTTAAAAGGGAGAAACTGGCTATGAGACCCAATCCAATAAGAAAGATCCACTCTGGGAATTAGATAAGTGTCCGTAAGCGTAAGCGTGAACAAATGTTACAATGGCACTTAATAACTAGCACCTTGACTTCTAGCACCTGCCTCCCGACGTAAAAAAAATACTATCTATTGAACTGATCCCATTGTAGTGTTTAGCAAATTACAATTGTCTTTTTTCTAGTGTGCTTCCGGAAACTTGACAAGTGACACTTACCTATTTCCCAAAGCGCACTCAAGAAAGAGGTGGAAGTTGAGATTTGAAATAGAGGTTACAAACACTCAAAACAAAAAATAATTAACAGCTAAAATAGAGGTTGCAAACACTCAAAACCTCTTCTATAACTGCCTATCTATATGAACCATCCTATGGTCCAAAATGGAAGTTGATACCAAAAATCTTGATACCAAAAATCTATTAGTATACTTTAGACTTAGGCTCACATAATCGAAAATTAAAAGTTTGACTAACCGCTACACGAGCATACTGGCATGCAGCCCAATTGTCTTCCAATTTTCCAGGTGGTAAGGTGCTATTACTTTGGACACGAGCACCATTTCCCGCCATTGTATACATGAGTGTCTCTGTGTGTATGTGTGTATATGTCAGTGTATTAGTGCTCTCTCTTCTAATCCTAAATCTTATCCAAATTCATTTCATACCATAACAAAACCAATATTGCACTGTACTTGCAACCCCCGACAACGGATGAGTATAAGCATAATTCACAGGATGGGGATCAAGCGTAATGCAATCATGTTTGGGGCACAGTTCCTGCAAACAAAATGAAAGTGATCATTGTGAATATAAATAGTCATCTAGTCAAAACATACAAAAACAAAAACGGATGTAATATAGAGATGTAATATAGAACGTAAACTCACATCCAAGGACACAAGTGGTTTGGGACCAACAAGCTAGACATAGAAGTAAAATTAGTATATCAATTTTCCTTAAGGTTCACACATAGACCATTTTCAGAACGAACACTTTATTTGGTTGATTGAAAAGACAAAAATACCATAAGTTCTAATCGTTATTTTCAATATGGATGGATGTTAAAGACAGACCGATTATCATAAGTAATTACCATAAGTTTTAATCTTTTAGTTCAAATATGGGGAGATGCCAGACCGAGTAACTATCATACTGGATATTGCCCTTGGAGTCTACTTGCGGAATCCTACTACAATCTGGTGGTGTGTATGGACTGCAATCAGGAGCAAGCACAATTGCTGCAATCTTTGCATCAACAATATCTAGAACTGCCACAAGTGATGCTCATTAGCTTTTAATGTTTGTCTTCTTTATAATATAACATTCTTATATAGGAGCAAGCATAATTGCTGCAATCTTTGGATTGTTTGTCTTTATGATATATAACCTGTTATTTTATAAAAACCATACTTTAATGTTATGCATAATAGGTCTCATATTCTTACAATTCTTGAATTGTTTTCCCTAGGGTTAACAACCCTCAACCCATAATTATTGCCTTGCATTCTTTAGACAAGGGGGACGCCTTTGTCGTACATTTTTCAGTTCATTGTTTCAGTATAAGTCTAACCGTTTTTACTATAAGCAGATTTGCTACCTGATATTTCTGTTTCTAAAAGTCACTTAATATAGGACAGTTTATTCTTGTGCATGTGCCCCTGTTCTCTCAAAAGTAATTGATTCAAGAATATGGCACCCACTCCTCTCATGGAACGCAGGTAGTGCATCCAACAATTATAACTGTGGGCAGTAAACAAGAGTGAAGGAATCACCAAGCAATCATGCATCGTGAAATTTCCGTGTCTCATGGCAGGAAGAATAGTAGATCTAAAAACATGAAATTAAAAGACCAAACTGCCATTCTATTGTCAATGAGGAGGAGACATTGGAAAAACATATTTGAAAATCCAGGACTATGCTGGCTATATCACCTGCTTATATCCTTATATAATGTGCCAATGTTCTATAATTTGGTAAACATTTGGATGAGGGAACCATCTTTTACTACATGCCATGAGAAAAAATATATATAAGAAACATATCTTATTTCTCAATATGGCTTTCTAATGCCTCGAACTTTGAAGTAAGGAACATACCACAAAGAAGACAAAAGGCCAAAAGACACAAGGTGCTTCCTCCCACAGCCATTTCGTTGCCTTTCTTGAGTTTCAGTAAAACCGTTCCAGATGTACAACGTAAATGTAGAGAAACTAATTAGACATTTTCTGCAAGAATATAAAAAACATGACAAATGGATGTAAACCAATCATTTGAAAATGTTGTTACTGGGAAGACACAAGCAGACCTGTTTCATGCTGATGCCAGATCATTTAGACGGCCAAAACTTCAGGTTGAGGCGATTGATAGACAAATAAAGTACTGGTGCTATAATGGAATCTGAAAACCATGATACCTCCTCAGACTGCTAATCAAATATCGAAACAGATCGAAGCTTTGGAACGCCAGATCTTTTCCAAGCATGAATCCATATCTATAGATTTGTGGCACCAGCTTCAGCACCCAAATTGCTCTCTTCTTTATGCTCTTCGAGGCACAGCCCAACAAATGCTAGTGGCTGGCGAACTACAACTAATTCATGAGAATTGCTTCTTATCTGCCCCAAACATATGATCTAAGATGCATTTTTCTCGTGGCACTCAGAACATGCATCTGCAATGATCTGCTAGTGGTCTAAAGAGATAATCTTGTAAAATAGAATCAAAACAATGATAACCTTCATCTATTAAACCCCTACAACAATGACTTCTTACTCTTAAGTTTTCGTAAACTTTCAGCAATAGCAGGTCGCTCCATGCTCAAGTTCTGCAAAAAGCAATATGCGTTGTCATAACTCTGAACGAGATAAGCTAAAAGTCTCAGAAAGCATTAATGTTCTCATTGTATTGCGGACTGTATGGCCGAGAATATCAGAAGATCATAGCACCTGCCTTACTAATCTTGTTATATCTACCAGCAATTGAACTAAAAATCTCTTATTTTGAGGTTGGAAGTGACAAGACTTTCTTGAAAGGACACGAGCAACTAATTTTCAACATCATTTAGCTAAAGCACATTAAGCCTAAACTGAGAGAATAATTTAAAACAAACAAATCAAATAACGCCAAATGGATAGTTGCCAAAAAGGAATTGTCAATTCTATTGCATCCGTACTCCTTGGGAAGCTTAGTCAATAGTTTAGAAGATCCCTATAGATCATTCTGTAGAAATTGCCTTGATCTCTGTTCTCTAATTGCAAGAATTGGGACACACCTCTTTAGGACCTGTGTTTCTGAATCATGTGTGAAGGTGTCTGTCCTCTAGGACTCGGCAGAATAATTTCGCCCATCAAGGGTAAAATAGGCCTATCAGAATCATATATGTCAGGGATGGTTTTTTACTGCATGAGGTATTCTATTATACCGAGCATATGCACAGCCCTAAATATGACAAATATATTCTGATGCAATTGCCTGGAATTGGGGAACTGCCAAACTATAATACTCCATCTATACACTAGTTTAGAAGATGCCCATGTCTAGCCACTAGAATAGAGGATGCCTATGCAGAGGTATCCTATTATACTGAGTATAAGCACAGACCCTATAATCCAAGAAAAGATAGGAGGCTTACAAAGCAATATGCAGCGTCATAACCTCAAAAACGAACCAAGAATTGATCTTGTGCTAGGACATATACGCTCTTTATCAGTTTGCAACATTATGAACTGATAATACCTAGGAAGGAAATGGCAGGCTGAAGGAACGATGAGTAGCCACATGAGAGATATAGAATACTGCATTTTCATATAAAATTTTTGGTTCTGCAACACATCAGCAGCAGTAGATCAAAATGTGGATTGACTACCATTGTTGTCCTACATCATAGCAAAGGGGTACGTTTTGGTCCTATAAATTTCAATAGCCGGCAACTTAAGAAACATACAGACTGACATACCTTTGTGCTGTCGAATTAAAAAACATAGACTGTATAATTGCCATACAAAGGCTAGCACCAGAAAAATTATCACTCAGGCCTTGTTCATCAGATAAAACTTTTATCATGTCATGCAGAGGTTTTTACTAAAGAATGCATTGCACATGCCTTTGCAACTAGAACTGACGCCACCACATCTAAACATCAACTTGCAGAGATTACAGAGCAAACTCTGGCAAATAGACATGTTGGTCCATACCAAAGTGAGAACCCGAAATGCAAATGGCATGGCAAGGTAACTCGCGTCTCAAATGCCAAGACGTCATTATTCTGTGATGCCGGGAACTATGGGCCATTGAATTTTAGAAACAGTCTATTCTAGATCATGATCGAATGATTTAAGCTCAAATTATCCTGTGATGCCGGGACCTATGATCTTGAATACGATCTTAATTAAGGCTGAAATAGAGCTACGATAAATAGGAGCTAAAAAAACCCTGATTTACCTTTGTGGAGCATCATAAGGCGTCGATCCACACCTTTGTGAAGCATCTTCTGCTCTAACCTAGGCCTTTTGAAGACCGTCTGGTACTGTAGATCATGATCACATCGTATAACCAACTCAGATATTTTCACACGTCGATAGGTTAGCCTTCCAAATACACAAAGCAGGATTGGCCAGTATTAGGCTTGGATCCTAGTTTCTAATTAAAAAAGGATGTACCAAACAAACAAACTAAAACTAGTAGTTAAAAGAATATTCAAAGTAGGCATCTATCTATATTAAAACAAGTTGTAGTTACTGGGCTAGCCATCTTGGGAAGGAAAATATGCTATCACGCGATGGCAATGGCAATATAAACTGCATTTGCAATGAGAATGTAGTTAGGCAGAATATAGAAAGCGAAGGGAATATAGGCTGCATGTGTAATGGAAATGTTATTAGGCACATTCCTCTTAATTACAGTGATTGTACTATGACAGTTGGTAGTTTTGTTGTTTGAAGAGGCTCGAAGGAGAATGATGAATCGGAAGGAGGGCGCTCGTGACATCGGCGCTTAGGGCTGCCGGCATTTTCCCTTGTATCTTGAGCATCTGGATTTCGTTTTTCAGTGGCATGATAATTTGATATCTGTTGATGATCATCTCGATGTCGCAGACCATGTTGATGGTGATGAGGCCATTAAACGCCTCAAGGTGGCAGAAGGAGTATGATTATATACTGTATATGGGTGGTTTTGCTTAGTTGACTATTTCGTCCTCTTGTGAGTCCCATGTTACAGGTCCCTTGTATGTATCTTGATTTTTCTTGATAATAAACTGTCGTCCTTCAAAAAAAAAAAAAAAAATTGTTGTTTGAACAAAATGTAAAAAATATATGTATGTGGAGCATATACAGTGATCTTGTTTGATTGGCGTGATTTTCGAAAAAAAAAACAAATCAAATTGTTGATGGTTACACAAATTTAATCATAAAAAAGCAATGAATAAAGAGATGTATTCCTAATTATTTTTTTTTCAAGCATACGAATGGATAGCATTGACTTTATCAAAAAGCAAAATAGCTTCTCATGGACAGTCAAATTTTCACAATTTTGTGGCAAGAATAAAAAATTATCTGTGGTTTTCTTAAGAGAAAAGACTCTGATCTTTGGAACAACTTAATTCATAAGCAAATCTTTCCAAAAGATCTATTTCAAATCGAATACTCTTTCTCCCCGAGTTGCATTGAATTTGAAACTGAGATAATCGAATCTTGGTTAGAAGAATTTGTTGGCCATGAAAACATTTCTGCTACAGGTATCTTCCGGGTACTCAGAGAGAACACTGATCACAAAATCATAGTTAAGGTTTATAATGAGAAGCTATTGGGGGAAATCAAAAGCAAGAACTGAATATTTGCACCTGCAATTGCAATCGATGGGTAAAATTGTGGGTAAAATCTTTAATTCTCAATTTTTTTTTGCTGAATTCTAATTTCTTTGCCTTAGGATCTTTTCTCCTTTTTTCTCCATTGTCTTTTCCCCTTCCTTTTCTCTGCTTTTGTCGCTCTGTTGTTTCATCCTGAAGTTTTACATTATGTCTCAAATTTTCCTAAATTCGAAATCCCCAAAAAACTCGAATACTTCAAAAACCCTAAATGCAAATTCCCTTATTTTTCTTCATAAGTTTATGCTTCTTCCTCCAGCTGATCGATCTGATCTTCTTTCCCAGTTAAGTAATTATCACCAAAATCCTTCTATGGTTTTTAAATTTGGTGATTTTGCTAACTTAAAATTTCTTTATAAAGATATGCATCATTTCTCTTCAGACGTTCCATCTTGGGACAATCTCTCCAAGGATCCAGGTCCAAATGGCATTGCTCCAATTCTCAATGCTAATGGGGTCCCTATTCCATATGGGATTCAAAGGCCAACTCAACCAGTTCTCACTGGTCAGCAGTTATCTGAGGAGCTAGACAACTTGCAAATTCAAACTCAACCAAGTGTTCAACTGTTTAGAGGTATTAAACTTAAACATGTGATGGAAACCCTTGTTAATTTATGTGTCTGGGATACAAAATATTGGAATGATGATTCCACATAAGATGGAAATACAGTAAAGATGGGTATAATAATTGTTCTCCAGAAAATTTCTCCTTCACATAAAATAAAGGTTTGCAAAAAATCTTACTATCAATAATAATAGCCCATTTGTCAGTCCCACTATTACCCCTACAATTTTCTTTGTTGGAGCATGTTATTTTCTCCTATCATTATTTTTCTCCTTAACTCCAGTCTGTTCATTTGGTTTTATTGTTTTAATGTTGAAACTCAATCTGCTCAGGCTCTGAAATTATCATTGTTAAACAAAAGTTATTTTTACATCCTTAAGAGTAGAGAGGCAGAGCTTCGCTTGTTTGACCTTGTATTACATGATTTTGCTTGGAACCCTTCCTTTTCTAGTATTACAACCTTGTATTACATGATTTTGCTGAGAGTCGAACCCGGGTCTATTGCTTGGAAGGCAATTATCCTAACCGGTGGACTATAAATGCAACCCATAATTTAGTGCATCATGAACTTCTAGAAGAGAATTAACAAAGATGTGCTTTGCATGCCATTTTTCAACCAAGACCAGATGGCTCCCAGTTGGACTAAATGCAACCCAACATTTCGTAGATTATGAATTCCTGAAAAAAGATTGAACAAAGATGTGCTTTGCATGCTTTTTTAACCAACTCCAGATGACTTCCAGAGGCAATATGTCTTCCAATAGCCAGAATCTACTAATTGCATTTGACGAGAGTCAAACTTAAATCTCTTGCTTGGAAGTCAATTATCCTAACCATTGGACGATAAATGCAATCCATAATTTGGTGTCTTACGAACTTCTGAAAGAATAACAACATGTGCTAATTTTTTAGGACCAAGTCAGATGACTTGCAAAGGCATTTAGCTACTCAGAGTAGACTCTACTACATGCATTTGCCGGGAGTCTGCTCTGAGTAGTTAAATGCCTTTCCAGTCATCTGGACTTGGTCCTAAAAAATGCATCCATGGCACTTTTTTGTTAATCTTCTTCCAGGAGTTCATATTAAAAAATGCATGCATAGCACATGTTGTTATTCTTTCAAGAGTTCGTAATACACCAAATAATGGATTGCACTTATAGTCCAATGGTTAGGATAATTGACTTCCAAGCAAGAGATTTAAGTTTGACTCTCGTCAAATCTAATTAGTAGATTCTGGCTATTGGAAGACATATTGCCTCTTGAAGTCATCTGGAGTTGGTTAAAAAAGCATGCAAAGCACATCTTTGTTCAATCTTTTTTCAGGAATTCATAATGCACGAAATGCTGGGTTGCATTTTTAGTCCAACTGGGAGCCATCTGGCCTTGGTTGAAAAATGGTATGCAAAGCACATCTTTGTTAATTCTCTTCTAGAAGTTCATGATGTACTAAATGTTGGGTTGCATTTGTAGTCCAACGGTTAGGATAATTGCCTTCCAAGCAATAGACTCGGGTTCGACTCCCGGCACATGCATGTAGTAGAGTCTACTCTGAGTAGCTAAATGCCTTTCAAGTCATCTGACTTGGTCCTAAAAAATGCATCCATAGCACTTTTTTGTTAATCTTCTTCCAGGAGTTCATATTAAAAAATGCATGCATAGCACATGTTGTTATTCTTTCAGAAGTTCGTAAGACACCAAATTATGGATTGCATTTATCATCCAATGGTTAGGATAATTGACTTCCAAGCAAGAGATTTAAGTTTGACTCTCGTCAAATGCAATTAGTAGATTCTGGCTATTGGAAGACATATTGCCTCTGGAAGTCATCTGGAGTTGGTTAAAAAAGCATGCAAAGCACATCTTTATTCAATCTTTTTTCAGGAATTCATAATCCACGAAATATTGGGTTGCATTTTTAGTCCAACTGGGAGCCATCTGGCCTTGGTTGAAAAATAGCATGCAAAGCACATCTTTGTTAATTCTCTTCTAGAAGTTCATGATGCACTAAATGTTGGGTTGCATTTGTAGTCCAACGGTTAGGATAATTGCCTTCCAAGCAATAGACTCGGGTTCGACTCCCAACAAGTAGTAGAGTCTGCTCTAAGTAGTTAAATGCCTTTCAAGTCATCTGGACTTGGTCCTAAAAAATGCATCCATGGCGCTCTTTTGTTAATCTTCTTCCAGGAGTTCATATTAAAAAATGCATGAATAGCATTTCTAGGTGTGAATGCATGCAATTGATCATGGCGTAAGGAAATTATGCTTTCCCCATCATGCATTCTATCTACACTCAGATGCAAAGCCTCTCCCCGCCTTAGTTGTCGCACCCGCTAAGGCTAGAATACATCTGGAACTGAGCCAAAGGTTTAATTAATTTTAAGACGACTTGGCTAGTACGTTGTTTCCATTAATTTGCTCCCCGCTTTTAGTGCGGTATTACCGCGTCACCTTTGTATGCTAGGTCAATATGGACATTAAGCATCAATCCATCTTACGCTCCATCTGTTTTGGCTACCTGCGGAAGGAACTCTATTCTAAGGGTCGACTAATTTGATGGCAATTCAACACCTAACATGTAGGTAGATTAAGTCCTAAGATTGAGCCCTCACTTTCTTCATAAGAAAATGGTCCTACACCTCTCTACACCTCTCTAATGATGATATCCAATGCGTCTCAGCTATTCTATCTACCTTAAGAGGTTATATGCTTCTTACCTAATGCATTAATTTACTAACCTTAGCTAACATATTTAACTGTCTATGATGGATGCAGCCAGCATGTTTAACATATCTATCCCTAAGCGGTGGGTTACTGAAGTATTTAGAACAATTCTAAACTGCAAGGTTTTGTCATCATGACAATTCCTTTTGCCTCGAAAGACTATGTTACTTCTTATTTTTAGATGTACCTTTCATGTACTATTCAATTTTATATTCTAGAGATTCCCCCTTTCTTAGTTATTTACTCTCTTGGAATATTCCTATCAATTGAATTGATGTCATCGGAACAAGTTGGCCGAACTTGTTAGATTACTTCTTTCCATTTGGTTGGATTATTCCTTGGAGGTACTAGCTTTATACATGGTCAACAAGTATCCTAGTAATGATTCCTTCTTAGCGAGGTGATCAACCTCACCAAGTGGTTTTAATATGTTGGATGTCTATTAACAATCGTGTATGATTTTAGTTACTCCTATGCATTTCCTTCCCAGTCGTTGATGCTTAACTCAATTTGGGGCAAACCTTTCATGAGAAAATCTAGAAATGCCTTCCAATTCCATTATGGATGTTATCATCCATAAGCCTATCCCATTCGACTATATGATCGTAGCTCCTCAATCTTGCTAGCAGCTCATCCACTCGTCGCCTTCTTGAAGCAGCAAGGTAACGTTCTTTCGAGTTGCTCGAGACTCTGGGCTCCTCCTCGATGTAGAGGTCGACTTTCTTCATTAGAAGCCTCCCATTGCTGGTGGTTTTGATGGCATAGTTGAGCACTTGGAATCTTCTATGTCACTTCCCAAAATCTCCATGTTGAATTCTTCATTCGGGTGGCTAAAGGATGACTATAGATATGATATTGTAACGCCATCAATGTCTCTCACGTCAAGTTCTTCTCTTGTTAGTAGCATGTTGCCAGACAAGTGTTGAGGATGTTGCTCGCTTCACGCCTTTAAATTGTCCGATATCTCTTTCCGATCCATTTTGTGGGAGAGGGAGGGAACAAAGGGGAATATGCAAAGGCATATAGCTTACACTATTATGATTACCGAATACTACTAAAGCTATTAGGTCCCCTTGGTGTCCCCTCGAGGTGCGATATCCATGGGTGTCACGATGTTCCCCGTTCCTCCTAGATGCGATTGGTGTTGAAGATCTATATCCTCTTATTTGCGTCGGCTTCGTGCTCGATTGATAGACTGGTTGATATATTTGAGCTCTCAATGTATGCATTGGCTGCGGCACAAATTCCTGCTTTTTGTTTGCTACTTTAACTAAGGATGATGAATTGATTATGCTCCGGGTCGCTTCCCTAATCTTGTTCTTAGCACAAAAAGTGTTTCTCCTTTATAAGCGAAGATCTTTGTAGGCACCCGAAGTTGCAATGGCGCCAATTTCTTTGGCTAGGCACCTAAGGAGTTGTTCTTTTCATTATTTGCCTTTTCGAATGGCGATCCTTGGATTTGCCAAGTTGCATCGCGAAGTTCGCGTAGTTTGATGAGGTTTCTAGTTGAATCTCGATTCTTCGACTGATTTAATTTAGTCACTTCCATCAGGTTGCAATCTTACTGCTTGGATCCCCGATTTGATGGCTTAGGAAGCTGGTCACTTCCACTGCTATGCTGCCTCTCCTCGGTCTTGTGGTACTTATTGCACTTGATCGCTACTCCATGCTTTAAACCTCGCGGTTGCATCTAGAGAGCCTTCGTGGAAGTGGTTGATTGCCAGCACTTCTCCAGCTTAGTGGCATTTGTCCTTTAGTACATGTGTGCATTCCTCTTGGTGAGTAAAGCCCTCATGACTCTCTCCATGATTGAGTTTTGTTCCTTGGGGATGATATACCCAGACCAAGGTGAAGCTTTTGACCCCTTGAGTTAAAGAAGTTTCCCCGCTTCTAGATCTACTCTTGTCCTTTGAATAGTATGATATTGCCTTGAACTTTTTTTCAAAAGTGCCGGTTGCTATCTTTGTCAAGGTGTCAAATGCTTCTATCTTGAGCTGAGGTCCCTTGTGTCGTAGATACGGCTTTTGACTTCTTCTCTCTAATTGTTGGTAGGAGCAATTTGACGGCTTTCATCTCCCTAAAGTTGTTGAATGACCTATAGGCATGTACAACCCATCGCTATAGCGCCTTTCATAAATGTATCTCCATCTAGCACACATGTTATAAACATCACCACACCTCCCCCAAGGCGGATTATGGTCGCTGAGGTTGCTCATCATTTTGGCTCCGCCGATGTCGAGTCGCCTTGAAAGAATTCCTCGACGCTCCGTCGGAATTAAGGTCGGGCCATAGTTCCCGAAATGTCGGGCCATTCTCCTATTGACAGAACACTGTGTCGTTAAGGTTGGGTGTTGTTAAGGCTATAGGAGGGGTAGGAGGCCGCACCACAAAGATGCTTCGCTAGCAAAGCCCAGATAGTGCAGTGCTAATGATCTTGACATGACGTGGTGCTGTCTCCTTTTCATCCCCGACATTGTGTTGGACGAGCCATCTTCCGCTTGAGGCCGCAAAGCCTTTGCTTAGGCTCACCTGCCTCTTGTATCGCTCTCCATTCGAACATAATGATCCTGGTTATAGTTACAAATAAGGATGAGCTTTTAATGCAAATACGTAAACCCCAAAACATAATCCCAAACCTTTCGTTTCATACCAGGCGAGCACCCTAAACTCATGTTTCATACTATGTGCGAGCACCGACACTTATGATAGACATATATATGGCTCTATATTAGGATTTCCACCATCCACTTTTTCGCTTTACCTAAGAGGTGATAGTAATTCCAAAATGTTTATACTCCTTAGGCTTTTCCCTCCTTCTATCAAGCAGCATCTGATTCCTTCGGGTTTTGTCGCATATTCCCCGCTCCGCCGACTGAGTTCCTGAGGTGCTACTATAGTTGATCTCTATCCGATCTAAAGTCGCCATTCCAAGTTGCAAAGAACGTTTTTCGGCTGTGACCCTGTGTGGAAAATGCCCTCCTTACTGTGTTTAACATCATGTGGAGTGCGCAAGCACTGCTTTCAGTATCTTACATGCAGCAGGTCGCTGTGAAGTTGAAGATGTGGCAAAGGCCCTTTGGATCACTCTGAGTAGACTCACCTAGTTGTTGCAATGCATTCCGGGCAGGCCTTCGGCTATGAGGGATAGCCACTGCAGAGGTAGACAAAGGTCACCCTATGCAAAAGTTGAATTTCCCGAGCGAATTCCCTGCTGTTTGACTTTGCTTCGCTCGAGATGCCCCATGTGCCCGAAGTGATCATCTCCATTGCACATAATATTGCTCCCTCCAGTTGCCTTTGAGTGGTTCCTTCAAGGGTTGTAGGCTGGTCGGAATGCTAAATATGCTAAGCATAATAAAATAAACAGTGATTCAGCTTCTAGAACATAGGTGCCGAGAAGGTAACAGAAATGTACGTATGCGCACTTTGTCGAAAGACCGAGCACCGACCCTAAATCGCCATAATTAATGGGCAAGTGGTTAAACGGTAGACTACTATTTTTAGTCCCACTCTATTGTATATATATATTCATTGCATCGCTATGTACTACCATCAGAAGTAGAGATTGTATTTCCTATTGCACCAATAGATTTGTTCTGTTCTCTATTCTATCTCTCGGCTTGGTTCATGGTTTGTGCCGGTTTTTGGCACTAGTTCTACTACAGTATCGTAGCTTGGTACTGTGGCACGATGCTTCTTAAGGGAAGGATAGAGCGCTATTTGAGAAGCAATCCAAAATTGGATTGTCAAGCCGAGGAGTTCTTGGCTAAGATTTGGTGGTGGAAAATCTCATTTGTAGCATTGGAGAAGTTTCTTAAGCTTTTGCTTTGAGGAAGTGTTTTCGTGGGAGAGCTTATCTGATTTTTCAAATGAAGTTCTCGTGTGGAGATTCCGTGTTTCAGGACTCATGGCAAAAATTCAAGATTCAACCTTTTCCTCGTGGGTGTTTTGTTGGCTTATTTAATTTGTTTTCTCAACCATCTTTTGGTCAAAACAGATATATTCATGGATCCATTCAAGTTCTCACAGTACGCAAGCTCACTGCTAATACAATTACCATGCTTGGAAGAAGTTCGAATTATTTGCCATTTAGTGTCATGGGAGCGTTTGATGAAGACTTTATCAGCACCAAGTCAGCGGTGACAAGCTGGCAGGATAAATCGTAGCTTGTGCTCTTGTTAAATGTTGGCCTAAGAGACAATTGGTCGCTTGAAATCAACCATTTTGATCGAAGCTTAAGGAGATGTGTGGTCTCATTCGGAGAAGTCTTCGGATAGCAAGGATATGCCACCCATGCTGGATCCGTAACAAAAATGAGACTTACCAACTAGGGTGATTTCAAATCACAGCAACATACCTACTCGGGAGATGCAAATGGCGCTTGATTACATGGCTATCGTGGAGTGTTGCTGTCTGAAAACAATTGATTCAAGATATCTTTGTTGGTCTTCCTCCTTCGTATGATATTATCTCTCTTTGAAGATCGTGCACAAGGAGAAGAGATTGATATAGCTAAAAGTAATCATTCTACCGCAACAAAAGCGAGCTGGTAAGAAAAGGGATGGATGAGTGGACCATACACGTTGTGTCTACTTCTCGTGCTGACACTAAGAAGAAGTTTTGCTGATAGCAAAGGTTTTGTGGGAAGTCAGAAAATGTGAAGGTTCCGGGATGTAGGAAATCCAAGGAGTCCAATTGTTAGAATTGTGGTGAAAAGAGTCACTACAGCCTGATTGTAATAAAGAGAATAAAAAGTTCAAAGGGTAGTGACACAAGAAGCATAGTCATTAACCTATGAGACAAGTGTTGTTGCATGTACCTTCCTATCGTGAGGAAAGGGGATTGTAGCTTTTCAATTGCATGGACGTGATCTAGTTAGTAAGATGAGAAATGCTTCGCGTTTGCTCGGATTATTGTCTAATATCGCGTTCATCGCTGAATTTGATAAAGTAGACCATCACATTAT
>JAJEKV010000848.1:0-78469 GCA_021234155.1 Isoetes taiwanensis | reverse complement strand
TGTCGCTATTATGCATGCACTTTTCGCCTTCTATGCGGTCGATAACGTTATCATTGATTTTCAAAGTGTCATCATTTTTGGGGCAAAGTATTGCCTTCTTGTGCACTTTTTGGCAATTCTTCCCCGTGATATGTGAGCACCATATATCTCATCAATTATGTCGGTTTTTGAGCAATGCAAGCCCGGTCGAATATGTACTATATCATCTCCAAGGTTGTCATCGCTCATCGCCTCACCATTGCCTAGACGCAAAAGATTTGTTGCCCAATCTCTTTCAAATTGGGTGACACACGCATGTTTTGAATGAGTTTGTGGAACGTAAACTTTGCCCACAATGGATTTTTCTTTACGCACTTTGAAATTATTTGTGCTTTGCTTGCTCTCTTGACAACAGGCAATAATTGTCTGAAATCACCTGCAGCAACGACTATAATGCCACCAAATGGCTCATTATTTTGCCTTACCTCCTTTAGAAGTTTGTCAACTGCTGTAAAAGCATATGTGTGGGTCATTCCTATTTCATCCCATATTAGAACTTTTGCTTCTCGCAAAGCATTTGTTTCTCGGCTACCTGGTCGTAAATTTGATGTTGAATCTGGATCTAAATTAAGAGGCAACTTGAAAGTCGAATGTACTGTTCATGCACCCTTTAGCAAAAGGCTTGCTATTCCCGGCCTGCCACCGGGACGGCGGGTAGGTTCTTGGACCAAGTATGCTTATCGAGTGTGTTTAGAAGAAACGCCTTTCCCGTACCACCCGGCCCGCCGATGCTTGTGGCATTTTTGTTGGTGACAGGGTTTTGTAGAAGCCCTATGATTGTGTTTATGCGATTTGGTGTTGTTCACTATTTAGCTTTTCATAATTGCTTAACGCTTCGTGGTTGCTCTTGCTCAACATCAAAATCTATTGTCTTGTCGAAATTGTAAATTAGGGTCAGAATGGGTAGGCCAATGGTTCGACAAGACATGTTGTTTGCCTCTAAGATCTCATTGATATCAATGAGCTACCGCATTTTCTGCTAAAGCTCTTTGCATTTGTCTTACATAATCTTCACACATATCTTGTTTGAATTTATTCCATAGTGAAAGTGGATCATACGGTTCATTGAATACACATATGAATGCAAACATTTGCCGTAATTGTGACGGCATTTGGTAGTTAGCTGCCTCTTCAAGTGCGAATTCCCATTCACGGTTGTCAATGACCAAACCAGATTCCTTTGCGGCATCTTTGAAGGTTGTGCAATGTTTTCCATTGACATGTAATAAGTCATCATAACTTGTCGCCTCTTTTGCATGGAGTAATAACAATCGTAGATAGAATCTTTCTCCCTCTTGGGGCCTCACATTATACATTCGCAGGATAATCTTAATCTTATTTTTTTTCGACCTATCCACTTTTGCTATTTTCTGCTCCTTCCTTATCATATTTGTAGTGGTATGGAATCTCTGTATATGTGTATGATCTTGCTTTTTCATTTGTAGCATTCAAATTGAACCAAGCAGTTAGCATTGTGCCATCTCTTGTTGCTCTTTCTATAGCTTCTTCTTCTTGTCCAGCAATGTATTGCAAACGTTGTTGAAATGGCAAGTGTACTGGAAGACGAATGATTGTATGTGAATTTGCATGCATCTCACATTTATTTAGCCTCCACATTCCTTCAGGTGCAGATATGTACCTACTATCTAAGTACGTCTGGATCTCATCCCAATTCAATGAGTTATCATCTGTGGGGCTAAGCCCAACACTTGCACAATCATATCCCTTGTGGATGTACTTGTATATATATTTTATGCCACTAATTCCTTGACAATTCTCAACATTTATGTGAGCTGCATACTTTGCAAGGAGATATGGATTATAAGGCACTACCCAGCTATTGTCAATGCTTATGTTTGGACGATTTGGATGGTTGTAACTTTTACCTGTGTATCTCCTCCTGTATTGTGGGTAGCCATTCTCATTGAGGCTTGTGGCATCACAAAATTCTCTTGGGAAGCGTTTTCTACATTTAACACTTTCAGAATCCGATTGCACTTGCATGCATAGCATGTTTGGACGATCAGGACCACATGGTCCATGGATCATGTGATTCATTACAAGATCATGCAAGTACGGGTTGGTTGTTGGATCCGTATCTCCAAGACTAATTATTTTGTCTATCCTGTTCAATTGTATCAATTTTTTCATCTAGTATGAGTAGCATATGACAATGTGGCAAGCCTCTTTTTTGAAACTCTATAGTGTATGTCCATGCCTTAGCTTTACCGAACACATGTCTTTTGGTTATATCCTTTAAAAACTCTCCTAGCTTTAAATGAAAGACCCTAGCCACAAGATCCGGTCTATCACTTGTCGCTTGATGTGGATATAAGTTCTCTTTGATTTCAACCCATCCCGATTACATGTGAACGTGATAAATAGATCCGCTTACCATGGCATCCGACTAATGACATTGCATCTTGGTAGTTTTGTTGCAATGCACGATAGATCCTTGAAACTTGAAGGCAAGATCACCATCTTTCCGTAAAGCAAGCCTTGCTCAAGATCTTTGACTTATGTATTCTATGAGACCCTGATATAGTTCAGCCCTTAAAGTCTTTTGGTTATGCTTAATCCATTTTAGATTGTTTCCTTCAACTTTTGCATATGCATCAACAATATATTGCTGTGTCAATTTACCAGCACATAAAAGGGGATTGATTTTTATAGCATTGGTGTTCTGATTGATTCGAATTGCTAGCCTGTATGCATAGAATTCCAACATTGTAATTCTTGTTCTTCGACTTGATGGATTATCCCTCTCAAGCAACGCACTCCAACCTTGGTCTCCAAACGGAAATAACAATGGATATGTCATTGGATCACAATTAGGATTAGTGACATCTATATGTTGCAAGTCACCAGATCTACCATGTATGCATATATCTCTGTCAGTTGGAGGCTCTCCATTTGGGTCTCAGGAATATGAGGGCAACTTCGCTGCTACATGCAACATTGTATCTCAAAGATATCTTGCGTCCCCATCTCGTGTGTATGAACATTCTCACATTAGCATGCTCATTAGCTAATTCAGCTTGTCGATACACCTCTCCCATCATCTTATATGCTTGTGCATATGGATTAACTTGTCGTATGATTGCATCTAGTTCAGACATCAATTGGAAGTCACAATCGGCATTTTGGGAGTTTTCTTGTCTATCTCGCATTGCAGAATCAGAGTCCATGATATATAACTGACCATATGTAGGAGGAATTCCTTCAGTTGGAGCAATTGAGCCTACTCTATGGTAGATTTGTCCATGAATCTTAAAACAGTACGGTCCTTGTCCATGGAATTGCTCAATGTTTGCACCTAGTGATGCAAATGCCAGTGCACTGTTATAATTTCTTATATTCTTATGGAACTCGTTACTTTTGATATGTTGCCATGTGAGTAGTTCTTTAATAAATGGAGGCATTTCCATAACGTCTGGCAAATGGATTTTACCATTGGAACAACAATGAACTTTTTCTTCCATTGCAACAAATCCTAATGATCCACAAAGATTACATGGACAGCATGCAATGGACCGCAATAATGTGGCTTTTGCAACGAAGTGCGAATTGTATATACAATGGTTTGTCTACGATTTTTTTCATTCATTTGCAAACGGTGTGATCTCACATATTGCCTTTGGTATTCCCTTTGTTGATTCTTGTTGCCTACGTTGTCTCATGTAATTTCACATTTTGTAGATAATCTAGCTTCACTGCTCAAGATCCTCATTTTGTATCACGTATCCTTTGCCGCCCCTATGTTGAACTAATCTATCATCGGGTTCATTCAATATGACTAATAGAAGTACTAAGTAACGTCAAATGTTATGCACCTACAACAACAAAATTTCAAAAGTTGAATTCAAAGTTGCAATAGGAACCACTATTATTATATTTGAAAATATGTTTTGCCTAATTGGTTATTGTTCCATTTTTTCTCACAATTTGCAATTTCATCTTATCATCATGGCAATGTGAAATCCATTCCATGTAATAAAAATGACAAAAAATTAACGTGAAGATAAATTTCATTGATCTCATGAGTTGAGGTTGTTTACATATAGTTGGTTCATAAGTTTACAAAAAGGAATCCATTCCCTCAACATTATGCATGTTTAATTCCAATTCTGAAAGTGCCCTAACACTTCTAATAGTGGAGAAGATACTGTATCATGATCGTGTAGTAAAGTGCCTTAACAAAGATCCGCAAAGCTCAAGTCACTTCCATACGGCTTCGTGATGACCCTTTTATACATTTGTTCTATTCCATAGCAAATGGACCATACACTTTGCTCTTCAAATGATAAAGGATGTTGTTTATCTCCTTTTACAAAAGTTGCTAGAGCATTCAAACAATACATCAATGGATATATATCAAGTGCTGCTTTTACACATGTGAAGTTCTTGTTATCACTTCCACCATAGAAATAGTGCGGATGGATCCATGGCCTTGTCAATCGATCACGCCAATTAATTTCAATTCTTCTATCTCGCTTTGTCACCTTATGCATTGGGTGACTTTGAACTTCATTCTTTTCATTTCTCCAAACTCACATATGCCCACGAACACTTTGAAGTTTGTATCATCGAAGTGGAGAAAAATGTTATTAAGATTAATGTCCATGTGACATGACTTACCCTCATCATGGAGCTTGCATAATGCATCTAAAAGTGCAGCCACAATGTGCCCATAATTTGCACGAACAATATCATGCCTACACCTTTTCTTGCAATTGTTCAGATTCATTAATGCATCAATGTATTTTTCCTTTTGAGCTTCATTGGAAAAATGTCCAACAACATCGTGTGTATGGCCCATCATAAGCTCTCGCTAAGGAGCCACCATTCCAATATGGTGTTACTAATGCTAGGTGTGGGTGTTGGCTCCTAGCAATCACTCTAATCAAAGCTCCATGTCGAATCGCATCAAACTATCTTTTAACATCAAATCCATCCAAGTTTGGAGCATATCGGTTTCATCCCAATTTTTATTGCTTAGAACTTTTGCAACATAGAAGGTGTATCAATGTAAAATCTAGAGCCAATAATGTTACAATTCACAACCGATCTATACCTCCCACAATCCATAAAGCATCCGTGCCTTTTTTTACTTCTATTATATCTCTACTATCTATCTCTAGACAAATTGTGGTTCAAAGATCCGCAATGCCCGATTTGTGTGAGATTCTACACTCTCGCCTTCATGACGCCTAGCTTGTAATTGTCTCATAATTACACATAATTGTGTTCTTGAATTATTTATGCTCTTTCTCCTCCTCCCGTTTCTACCAACTCATTCCATATTCCTACTTTGTCTATATATTGACTCCTCAAATCTATATCATCTTTGATTTCTTGGATTTCAATATTCATGTGTGTCATATATTGTATAATATTTCCATGCATCCAATCATACATCTCAACTTCAGTTTTCTTATTCATCAATGTTCCCTCGATGGGAACTCCAAAAGTTTTTAAAGCTATTCCAACCATCTCACCTACCTTTCCAAGCCACTTGTCATCACTTGAATTTATTTTTTCTAGCCCGTATATGAATGTTGATAAATTTTTATCAATTAACCAAAGACGATGTCATCCCTAAGTTGATCGAGGCCATGGGATGTTCTTTTTCGCTTCCCCTATGATCTTGCCAAATGCTTGATTCTCTCCCACATCCATTTCTAGTAATAAGAAATAATGCAATAATAAGTGATGCTATCGCGAATAATCCTTAAATGCAAATCTACCAACAAGAATTTGATAATGCCACCCTTAACTATGGACTCTAGGTCAACATAGCAAGAGCTACCAAGGGCAATGAATCAGATATACCGGCAGCAGAAGTTTCCATCAACCCTGACCAAAGCCTAGGGCCAAGATGCATGCCGCTTGATGATGCAGAGCTATCAATGGACCAAAAATAAATAGATCTCACTATGGACTCTAGGTCAACATAGCAAGACCGAATGCAATAATAATAAGACGAAAAGCAATAATCCCGTAATACCAACAAGACCTTAATGCCACCTCACTATGGACTCTATATATAAATCAAAGAATAGTAATCTATATATATACCGGCAGCAAGATTCCGTCAACCCCACCAAAGCCTAGGGCCAAGATGCATGCCGCCGATGATGCAAACCTATGAATAGACCAAAACAAATAGATATAAGATGTGGGAACAACTTCATCAAATTGAAGTTGAAGGTTGCAAGTGTCACAATGACAACAAAGATGTAGCTCAAAACTGCACAAGAACAAACACATTATAGTTAGAAATATTAGAAGAGATTAGTTCTAAACAAAAGAATACTATGAAGATAATGGATCAATTTTAGTTCTAAACAAAAGAATACTATGAAGATAATGGATCAATTTAGTGTTAAAATGTGGAAATCTGATGTCGATTGGGCTCTTGGAGGTGATGGTCAATATAGCTACATTAAATGGGTCAATCTTTTTCCAACAGTGGTGCAATGATAATTTCTTATTTGTAAAAGCCCTTACAAGCAAGAACCCAATCTTCATGGTCACAGACCCAAAGTTTAAAAGCACAGGTTCGGCAAGCTGATTATTAGAGCTCTGGGCAGGCTATAGATTGGTTATCACAAGCTCATAGATATTATACATCAATTATCACACTTTTGTAGATGGAAAAAAGTTTATCCGAGCCTAGATTTTGCTTGTCCTCACCAGATAGGAATGGCTTGATCCAAAAAGCCTTCAACATATAATGTAAGATAAATCTAAGAACATTTACAATCTTTTTCGCATGATCAGATATTGACTACCAATATCTGGGCGACATTAACCGGCCATACCCTAGGCAAGCCTAGGGGCTTAAGATGGATGTCGCCGATGATTCGTAATTTATGAATAGACCAAAACAAATAGATATAAGATGCGGGAACAACTTCTTACCGAAATTGAAGTTGGAAGGTTGCAAGTGTCACAATGACAACAAAGATGTAGCTCAAAACTGCTGATGTCGATTGGGCTCTTGGAGGTGATGGTCAATATAGCTACATTAAATGGGTCAATCTTTTTCCAACAGAGGGTGCAAATGTTGTTGTAGAAGCCCCAAGCAAGAACCCAATCTTCATCGCCACGCACCCAAAGTTTAAAAGCACAGTTTGGCAAGTCGATTATTAGAGCCGCTGGCAGGCTATAGATTGCTATCACAAGCTCATAGATATTATACATCAATTATCACACTTTGTAGATGCAAAAAGTTTATCCGGAGCCCCGATCATGTACGTAGGGATTTTTTTGTCAGCTTCTATAGGAATGGCTTCATCCAAAAGCCTTCAACATATAATGTAAGATAAATCTAAGAATATTTACAATTTTTCCGCATGATTGTATATATTGACCACTAAATATTCCATCTCGACAACCACATACCTAGGCTCCAGAGCGTCAAATTATCCAATGCAATATGGTGCAGAAGCCCTAATATTTTTGGAAGTTTCAAGTAGCACATATCATTACATGAAAATTATTTTGATCAATGGCTATGTTCAACGTAAAAAGATCTTTTTAGTTTTCGGTTTATTAATTTCATGGACTAATCTGTTATAGAAAGTTTGGCACAACTAATATGAAGCAATTTCAAGCATGTCTGTATTTTTCTAACATAGCCAACTCCAAATTGTTTCAATAACAATAATCTTATTCTTTCCAAAATGGATTGGAGGAAAAATGAAATCCATACAAATACATACCAGCTAATGCCTCATTCAACTAAATATCACATATGTAATCTTAGAAGGTCTTTTTTGTGCCTTTTTGGTTTAGACCCTTTTACATTTGGGAGAAAAAGCAAGAAGTATTGTCGTAAGTTCGGACATGATGTTTGCCTCTAAGATCAAATTTATATCAATGAGCACCGTATTTTATGCTAAAGCTCTTTGCAGTTGTCTTAAATTTTCATTGTTATGTGCTAGTTCTTGACCTATACTGCAAATTAATTTGTAGTAATGTAGAAAATGAACAATGGTGTTAAATACCTAGGTAATAAATGGATATTCAAATGTCTGTTGGAAACTACATTGTGCCCATGTTTGTGGATTGTGGAAGTATAGTTGATGCCGAAACGCTTTTATAGTTATTCCATTTTGCAAGTGTTTCAGCATTGCCCGGCTTCAATAGGAAAACAATTAACATACTACACTTTCGCGATGACACTTATGGGCCTTGACACGTATAGAAAAAGAAATCTTCCCAAGCTTAAAGCCATAATTTGATTACAAAAAATGTTTGATGTCACATTTTGATAGTTTATTTAGATGTAATTACTTATTTCAAAGATTCTTTTCATTACATTCATCCTACACCCCTCATTGAGTTTGAAGATTGGGATTTCAACTTGTAGACATTGTGATACAATACATGCCTTGAACAAAGGTAGGTAGTTCCAGATGAAAGAATTCAGCCCAGCCATATATGCCAAAATGTAGGTGTTCCACCTTTTGTAGACAAAAAGGATCCGTGATATATATGGTTCAAATTCTCGATAATGCAGTTAGGGCAAAAATGAACTAAGACATAGATCTATGTCATTGGTCACAAAACGTAAGATAATTTACATTTATTAATGAAGGATGAAAACCCGCTATGCATGAAAGAGGATAAATCACTAAAACATTAGTGATTATATCTTACGTAAGCTAACCTCATATAGTCATGGAAACCGCACTTGCGTGCTGCCTAACAATATAGAATAAAAGCCAACATAATGTTAAGTAAGATGTGACATAACATACAACCAAGAAGGAGATTTAATGACAAGAACTCACGTTTCCCATGTAAAAGTACACAATGTGATTTTACCCCAACCTCCGGGTCTATAATCTCAAAGTCCCTACATAATCCTCTTGCAAAGCCTTTCCTCGATCATCAAGCTACGCTTTGTTACATCCCGCCCCCCATGTGGATGAATTACTAAAACGATATATCTAAAACATGAATATAGTCACTTTTTTACCCAAAGAGATTGATCATGTATGACAACGCTCAAAAACCGGCAAAAACGTAAGTAACTCATAAGTTGCGAATGCATAAATAGAGAAGCTCAAGACCCTAAAAATCCTTGCACTCATTACAGATGGAAACACTTATGTAGCATGGTATAAAGTCCCTTCAAGATAATTTTAAAAATTTTCCTAGCTTTAGTGAAATGATTATCCGGTAAATTAATTTTGAACCACCTTTCATGGTTAAAAGCCAATAGATAAGATTTGAACCACCTTCCGCGGGTTGAAAAAATCCGAATGGCTATGCTCAAAAGTTCCAAAATTAAAATTATGATCATAAGCCCCGATTTACATCTATATATACATTTGTTCTAAAGGCTCATCTTCCAATTAATTGTAACAACCCTAAAGAGAAGAATGGACTCAAACAGGTTTTTATGCTTTCCAAAAGATTTCCCTGCTTACAACTTTGCATAAACACCAACCTTGAGATGTTACAAAAAAAATCCGTAGATGCTTGCATTACCTTTTAAGAATCAAATAAAATATTAGCTTGGTAAATGGTTTAAAAGACCATAAGCAATCATGTTATTTTCATAAGACCAAAACAATTTCAAACATGGCTCCATTTTGGTGCCAATGGCCGTGCATTGGGAAAGTCTTTACTTTCACGGAGTTGAGAAGAGATAATGGATTCGATAGATTGATAATCGGGATCCTCTCGCCCTAAACTTCATGCAAAAGAAATGGAGGAGCTTCCCTTTCATTGATAACACCCACCATTCATGGCAAACTTGAGAAATGTGCCCCGAAATTTACATCATCTTTATGGTAAAATGAGGTGTCCCGCTGCAAAAATATTCCAAATTATGATGAAGCACCTTCATATCCAAAGAAGTAAAAAATAATCCTGGATTTGAAATAGAAAGCAAACTCAAAAGAAAAATTGAAACATCATATCCTACATTGTATTTCCCTGTGAGTATCTATATTATACACATATTTAAAGATTCTCGAAAGGCAATTAGACTCCAAAGAAAGCCATTTTGCATAAGAGGAAGTTTTAGTTTTGAGACAAATCTGCTAATTGCCTCCAAAGGGAATAGGGATCTCATGGCACTTAATATGTTCAAAGCAACAGCCTCAACCTAATGCCGGATTTGAAAAACTTCCCAAGAGGCCTTGTTATTCTTGAAGCAAACTTGTTTACAACAGAGCGGTGTCAAAGTAAAGTGCCACAATTTGCAACTAATGGAAATATGACTAATTTCAAGTTGCATGAGTGTGCCAATATGAATGATTATCTTAAGCAAAGTAAAGGAATTGAAGGAGAAGCTTTATGGTGCCCCGGGGAATCATCGATGATAATTGAACATCAAATCATGGATGCTCTTCAAGCATTGTCTAGAGAGCATAAACATATTTCTATTTGTGACCATTATAACATTGAAGTCCGTGATTAACATTTCCTTAATCAACCGCAGAAGGCAGCATTTCTTTATGCAAGAACTGAAAATAGGAGACATGATCAGATTGAAACACTTATTTATTCCAAGCTTCAATCATCGCCTATTTCCCCTGTTATTGTTTAAGTTTATCGAAGCTCTTTTTTCTAATACCAACTCGCTCTTTCAAAAGGCTTATTCCCCGCTTAATGTCTAGGGCCAAGAAAAAACTCAAACCAAGGAATTAAATAGAGAAAATTGAAACATCTTTTCCCCGACGGCTGGGCCGCTTTTTAAGCAAAATACGAAACCGGTCAAGAACCCTCAAATATAAGTTACAATATGACATCAAAGGGAATGTGAAATGTATGTTGATGCCATATTTTTGATCGCTAGGTTATGGGAAAAGTTCTACATAGATAAATTGTGATAATGGCTCCAAATCTAGTGCAAGGAAGGGATTTATAAACATGCCTCCAAGTGTCTAATTCGCATGTGGACCTGAACTTTTGTGCTCTGATTCATCTCTCCACTTCTGGAGTTTTTCAATGCTGCTTCTTCAATCTTCTTCAACTCGGCATAGGCTATGGTAGATGAAGAAATATGTTTGGATTACAGGTCTCCTAAAGCATAACCTTGATCTAGGTATGGGCTCTAAATTTTCTCCTTCTAATGTCTCTTTCAGTATAGAACAAGCTGAAGTGCATGACAAATTGTTGCATAACGAATGTAGCATAACAGGCATGTTTAAAGGATGACAAATGTAAATTTATGCTTCAAGTGTAGTAAGGCATGAAAACCAAGGTGTTGATATTCCATAGTTGTCATACATGGCAGAGATACATGCACTACAACCATAGATTAATCTCATTTCAATGATCCGACGTAAGTTTTGGAATCTCATGGCACTTAATATGCTCAAAGCAACAAAAACATCAACCGAATGCCTGGATTTGAAAACTTCCCAAGAAGCCTTGTTATTCTTGAAGCAAACTTTTTTTTACACGTGTGAGCAGTCAGGAGCAAATAGATAAACTAATGAAATGATTACCTTAAGCAGCTTAAAAGGAATTGAAGGAGAAGCTTTATGGTGTCAAGGAATCATCGATGATACAACATCAAATCATGTATGGTCTTCAAGCATTGTCTAGAGAGCATAAACATATTTCTATTTGTGACCATTATAACATTAAAGTCCAGATTAACATTTCCTTAATCAACCGCAGAAGCAGCTTCTTTATACAAGAACTGAAAATAGGAGACATGATCAGATTGAAACACTTATTTATTTCAAGCTTCAATCATCAGTTATTTCCCTTGTGTTATTGTTTAAGTCTAATGAAGCTCAGCCTTCTAATACCAATCCTGTTCTTTCAAAGGCTTATTCTGCTCTAATGTCTAGGCCAGTAGAAACTCAAAGCAAGGAATTAAATAGAGAAAATTGAAACATCTTTTCATGACGAAGGGCCTGTAGGACCCAGCTAAAACAATATGGTAAATTCATGCTCAAACTAAACATAATAATTAATCCTCGTTTTCAAAAGCTTATTCTCGGCTTCTAAAACTAAAGATATTGAGAAGGGGACTCACAGCAAAAGCCATTTGTTGCAGAAGAGCAAGTCTAACCACTTCATTGACGACTCAGATCGCCAATTAAAAAATGAATACCTAGGAGCATTTACACACAAGCCATTAGTGTCAAAAATCGAGAAAAATTAGATTCCGCATAATCATCTTTGAGAAGGGGACTCTAGGTCAACATAGCAAGAGCTACTAAGGGCAATGCTGCTAATCTGTATATACTGCAGCAAGTTTCCATCAACCCTGACCAAAGCCTAGGGCCAAGATGCATGCTGCTTGATGATGCAGAGCTATCAATGGACCAAAATAAATAGATCTCACTATGGACTCTAGGTCAACATAGCAAGACCAGAATGCAATAATAAGTGACGAGTGCAATAATCTGACAGAATACCAACAAGACCTTAATGCCACCTCACTATGGACTCTATATATACTGCAGCAATAGTAATCTATATATACTGCAGCAAGATTCCGTCAACCCTGACCAAAGCCTAGGGCCAAGATGCATGCTGCTCGATGATGCAAACCTATGAATAGACCAAAACAAATAGATATAAGATGTGGGAACAACTTCTTACTGAAATTGAAGTTGGAAGGTTGCAAGTGTCACAATGACAACAAAGATGTAGCTCAAAACTGCACAAGAACAACACATTATAGTTAGAAATATTTGAAGAGATTAGTTCTAAACAAACGAATACTATGAAGATACGGATCAATTTTAGTTCTAAACAAAAGAATACTATGAAGATACGGATCAATTTAGTGTTAAACAGGGAAATCTGATGTCGATTGGGCTCTTGGAGGTGATGGTCAATATAGCTACATTAAATGGATCAATCTTTTTCCAACAGTGGTGCAATGATAATTTCTTATTTGTAAAAGCCCTTACAAGCAAGAACCCAATCTTCATGGTCACAGACCCAAAGTTTAAAAGCACAAAGTTCTAAAGTCGATTATTAGAGCTCGGCAAAGCTATAGATTGGTTATCACAAGCTCATAGATATTATACATCAATTATCACACTTTTGTAGATGGAAAAAAGTTTATCCGAGCCTGGATCATGTACATCAGATTTTGCTTGTCTGCCGTATAGGAATGGCTTGATCCAAAAGCCTTCAACATATAATGTAAGATAAATCTAAGAACATTTACAATCTTTTCGTGCATGACTGTATATTGACCACCAATATCTGGCGACAACCGTCATACCTAGGCAAGCCTAGGGCGAAGATGTATGCTGCTCGATGATTCAGACCTATGAATAGACCAAAACAAATAGATATAAGATGCGGGAACAACTTCTTACCGAAATTGAAGTTGGAAGGTTGCAAGTGTCACAATGACAACAAAGATGTAGCTCAAAACTGCTGATGTCGATTGGGCTCTTGGAGGTGATGGTCAATATAGCTACATTAAATGGGTCAATCTTTTTCCAACAGTGTTGTAGAAGCCCTTACAAGCAAGAACCCAATCTTCATCGTCACAGACCCAAAGTTTAAAAGCACAGGTTTGGCAAGCTGATTATTAGAGCGTTGGGTAGGCTATAGATTGGTTATCACAAGCTCATAGATATTATACATCAATTATCACACTTTTGTAGATGCAAAAAAGTTTATCCGAGCCTGGATCATGTACAGTAGATTTTGCTTGCCTGCCCTATAGGAATGGCTTCATCCAAAAGCCTTCAACATATAATGTAAGATAAATCTAAGAACATTTACAATTTTTCCGTGCATGATTGTATATTGACCACCAATATCTGGCGACAACCGTCATACCTAGGCTCCAGAGCGTCAAATTATCCAATGCAATATGGTGCAGAAGCCCTAATATTTTTGGAAGTTTCAAGTAGCACATATCATTACATGAAAATTATTTTGATCAATGGCTATGTTCAACGGCATCTTTTTAGTTTTCGGTTTATTAATTTCATGGACTAATCTGTTATAGAAAGTTTGGCACAACTAATATGAAGCAATTTCAAGCATGTCTGTATTTTTCTAACATAGCCAACTCCAAATTGTTTCAATAACAATAATCTTATTCTTTCCAAAATGGATTGGAGGAAAAATGAAATCCATACAAATACATACCAGCTAATGCCTCATTCAACTAAATATCACATATGTAATCTTAGAAGGTCTTTTTTGTGCCTTTTTGGTTTAGACCCTTTTACATTTGGGAGAAAAAGCAAGAAGTATTGTCGTAAGTTCGGACATGATGTTTGCCTCTAAGATCAAATTTATATCAATGAGCACCGTATTTTATGCTAAAGCTCTTTGCAGTTGTCTCATTGTTATGTGCTAGTTCTTGACCTATACTGCAAATTAATTTGTAGTAATGTAGAAAATGAACAATGGTGTTAAATACCTAGGTAATAAATGGATATTCAAATGTCTGTTGGAAACTACATTGTGCCCATGTTTGTGGATTGTGGAAGTATAGTTGATGCTGAGAACGCTTTTAATAAGTTATTCCAGCAGAATCAGCATTCGTGGGCTTCAATAGGAAAACAATTAACATACTACACTTTCTGAGACACTCCGAGACACAGAAGTAGAAAAAGAAATCTTCCCAAGTACAAAGCCATAATTTGGATTACAAAAAAGTTTGGATGTCAGCTCAATAGTTTATTTAGATGTAATTACTTATTTCAAAGATTCTTTCATTACATTCATCCTACACCCCTGCTGAGTTTGAAGATTGGGATTTCAACTTGTAGACATTGTGATACAATACATGCCTTGAACAAAGGTAGGTAGTTCCAGATGAAAAGAATTCAGCCCAGCCATATATGCCAAACAGAGGTGTTCCAATTTTGTAGACAAAAGGATCCAGATATATATGGTTCAGTCCGCATACGTGTTAGGGCAAAAAATGAACTAAGACATAGATCTATGTCATTGGCTGCCAAAGCAGAAGATACGACATTTATTAATCAAGGGTGAAAACCCGTTATGCATGAAAGAGGATAAATCACTAAAACATTAGTGATTATATCTTACAGAAGCTAACCTCATATAGCTGTTCACGTATGGAAACTGCAATTGCAGGCTGCATAACAATATAGAATAAAGCCAACATAATGTTAAGTAAGATGTGACATAACATACAACCAGCAAGGAGATTTACGTACAGTAAACTCCACAGAATTTGCCATGTAAAAGTACACAATGTGATTTACCCCAACCTCTGGGTCTGTAATCTCAAGGTCCCTACATAATCCTCTTGCAAAGCCTTCTGGATCACTGTCACAGTTTCTTACATCCTGCTCCCCATGTGGATGAATTAGTAAAACGATTACATCTAAAACATGAATATAGTCAGTCTTTACCCAAAGAGATTGATCATGTATGACAACGTTAACCCTTAAATCCAACTGCAAAACAGAAGTAACTCATAAGTTGCGAATGCATAAATAGAGAAGCTCAAGACCCTAAAACAAATCCTTGCACTCATGTGCATCTGCTCACATGTAGCATGGTATAAAGTCCCTTCGTTATAATTTTAAAATTCTTCCTAGCTTTAGTGAAATGATTATCTGGGTAAATTAATTTTGAACCACCTTTCATGGTTAAAAGCCACATAAGATTTGAACCACCTTCCGTGGTTGAAAAACTGAGAATGGCGATGCTCAAAAAGTTCCAAAATTAAAATTATGATCATAAGCCCCAGATTTACTCCATATACAGTTGTCTCTTAAAGGCTCAGCTTCAATTAATTGTAACAACCCTAAAGAGAAGTAATGGACTCACTAAGGTTTTTTCTTTCTAAAAGATTTCTGCTACAACTTTGCATAAACACCAACCTTGGAGATGTTACAAAAAATAATCCAGATGCTTGCATTACCTTAAGAATCAAATAAAATATTAGCTTGGTAAATGGTTTAAAGACCTTAAGCAATCATGTTATTTTCATAAGACCAAAAACAATTTCAAACATGATTTTGGTGCCAATGGCCAGGTATTGGGAAAGTCTTACTTTCACAGAGTTGAGAAGAGATAATGGATTCAGCGTATTGGATAATCAGATCTCTCTGGCCCTAAACTTCATGCAGGAAATGGAGGAGCTTCCTTATTGATAACACCACTGATGGCAAACTTGAGAAATGTGCCCTTTACATCATCTGCAAGAATGAGGTGTCCCGTTGCAAAAATATTCCAAATTATGATGAAGCACCTTCATATCCAAAGAAGTAAAAAAATACTGAAAAATAGAGCAAACTCAGTAAAGCAAATCAGATACCCTACATTGTATTTCCTGTAGTATCTATATTATACACATATTTAAAGATTCCGAAAGGCAATTAGACTCCAGCGTTTTGCAGCGTTTTAGTTTTGAGACAAATCTGTTAATTGCCTCCAGTGGAATAGGGATCTCATGGCACTTAATATGTTCAAAGCAACAGTCTCAACTGAATGCCGCGATTTGAAAACTTCCCAAGAAGCCTTGTTATTCTTGAAGCAAACTTGTTTACAAACAGGAGCAGGTCAGGCAGCAGCTTGCAACTAATGGAAATATGACTAATTTCAAGTTGCATGAGTGTGCCAATATGAATGATTATCTTAAGCAGTTAAAGGAATTGAAGGAGAAGCTTTATGGTGCTCGGGGAATCATCGATGATACAACATCAAATCATGGATGCTCTTCAAGTATTGTCTAGAGAGCATAAACATATTTCTATTTGTGACCATTATAACATTGAAGTCCAGATTAACATTTCCTTAATCAACCGCAGAGGCAGCTTCTTTATGCAAGAACTGAAAATAGGAGACATGATCAGATTGAAACACTTATTTATTCCAAGCTTCAATCATCAGCTATTTCCCCCTGGTTATTGTTTAAGTCTAATCGAAGCTCAGCCTTCTAATACCAACTCGCTCTTTCAAAGGCTTATTCTTTATCTTCTAATGTCTAGGCCAAGAAAAACTCAAACCAAGAAATTAAATAGAGAAAATTGAAACATCTTCTCCCGAAGGGCCCGTTTCTAAAGCAAAATACGTAAACCGGTCAAGAACCTCAATATACAGAAAAATTACAATATGACATCAAAGGGGAATGTGAAATGTATGTTGATGCCATATTTTTGATTGCTAGGTTATGGGAAAAGTTCTACATAGATAAATTGTGATAATGGCTCCAAATCTTAGTGCAAGGAGCTGTCAAAACATGCCTCCAAGTGTCTAATTCGCATGTGGACCTGAACTTTTGTGCTCTGATTCATCTCTCCACTTCTGGAGTTTTTCAATGCTGCTTCTTCAATCTTCTTCAACTCGGCATAGGCTATGGTAGATGAAGAAATATGTTTGGATTACAGGTCTCCTAAAGCATAACCTTGATCTAGGTATGGGCTCTAAATTTTCTCCTTCTAATGTCTCTTTCAGTATAGAACAAGCTGAAGTGCATGACAAATTGTTGCATAACGAATGTAGCATAACAGGCATGTTTAAAGGATGACAAATGTAAATTTATGCTTCAAGTGTAGTAAGGCATGAAAACCAAGGTGTTGATATTCCATAGTTGTCATACATGGCAGAGATACATGCACTACAACCATAGATTAATCTCATTCTCAATGATCTGACAAAAGTTTTGGAATCTCATGGCACTTAATATGCTCAAAGCAACAGCCTCAACTGAATGCCGGGATTTGAAAACTTCCCAAGAAGCCTTGTTATTCTTGAAGCAAACTTTTTACAGCAAGGAGGAGTGTGTCGTGGAGCAAGATTTTGCAACTAATGAAATGATTACCTTAAGCAGTTAAAAGGAATTGAAGGAGAAGCTTTATGGTGCTGGGGGAATCATCGATGATACAACATCAAATCATGTATGGTCTTCAAGCATTGTCTAGACAGCATAAACATATTTCTATTTGTGACCATTATAACATTAAAGTCCGATTAACATTTCTTAATCAACCGCAGGTGTATTTTTCTTTATAGAAGAACCAAAAATAGGAGACATGATCAGATTGAAACACTTATTTATTCCAAGCTTCAATCATCACTATTTCCCCTTGTGTTATTGTTTAAGTCTAATGAAGCTCAGCCTTCTAATACCAATCGTAAAAATTTTTCAAAGGCTTATTCTCGCTTCTAATGTCTAGGCCAAGAGAAACTCAAAGCAAGGAATTAAATAGAGAAAATTGAAACATCTTTTTCATGACGGCTGGCCCTCAGGGACCCAAATAAAAACAATATGGTAAATTCATGCTCAAACTAAACATAATACCAATCCCCGCTTATTTCAAAAGCTTATTCAAAGCAAGGAAATTAAAAAAAAATTAAAGATATTGAGAAGGGGACTAAAACAATATGGTAAATCCATGCCATTTGTTGCAGGACTAAGAGTTGCAAGTCCAATCCACTTCATTGACGACTCCGATCGCCAATTAAAAAATGAATACCTAGGGAGCATTTACACACAAGCCATTAGTGTCAAAAATCGAGAAAAATTAGATTCCGTGATAATCATCTTTGAGAAGGGGACTCACAAAGAAAAGCCATTTGTTTGTTGTCGAAGAGCAAGTCGAACCAATTCATTGCAAAGAGGGGTCCACTACAGAGCCGGAGAGAGGTCAAATAGAGAGAAAGAAAAAAACCGCCTACCGCAGAGATAAATCAAGGGACAAAAAATAATTTAAAATTCAACGCAAGATTGCGACAAACTATCCTAAAATGGCTTTATTATTATATATAGATATAGATGGTTTCAGAATTGTTATTTTTACATCCATATCAAATCCCCCTGGAACCCCCTCAAGTTATTTTGCGACATATTACCATCTTTGGATATGATCCAAGCGAAGTACTATCTATTCAAGAAATCAAGTAGTACTTACTACCTATTCAAGAAATCAGCAAAGCATATATTGGAACATTGCAATGAGTAAAAATGGCAGTCACACATCATAGCATATTGAATGTAGCAAATTCAATGAGACATTTGACTCTCTCAAGAATTAAAACCATCTTTTTATAGTTTTACCTTAATGGACCACCATTTTTTATACGGGTTGTTAGTTACGAACGTTTATACGTTAGGTCGGCAAAATTCTCTACTACTAGCAATATATAGAAATAGCTCATCAGCTACGTAATGCACTATACAAAGCTGCCAACATAAAGTATAGAGATGTCAATCTTGTAGTTTCATCTATTTGACATTCACGATAATTACTCAGAAATCAAGTATTATACAAATATAGTGTCTGCCTTTAACTTAACATTTAAACACTCCCACCAATGGCTGAGAATGATGCAGCTTCAAAAGATAACTACATTATATCTGCAGAATAATTACCATCACGAAAATCCTCAAAACAGTCTCCCGTGAATCCAAAACCAAAAAGGGGTTGCCTCTACTTAAATGAAGTGCATTTAACGTTGTGTTTTGATAAAAGAAAATAATATGGGCAAATAAAAAGGAGAGCAAAGATAAGGAGGCTTACTGGTTGCAAAGGTAGTTGGGACTCCCTCCTAGAGCTGCATCACGTCAAACAAACATTATAAATCAGACTTTGAAGTTTGAATGCATACAAACCCGTTTCACGCACCGTGAGAGTCGTCTCGAATGTATCATCCCTTTTCCTTGTTTTTCCTAAGTCATATCGTATTATATATGCAAAAAACAAGTAAGTTCATAATTTAACCTAAATTTTAGGGTTTTTCCTATAAATACTGGGGCCCACGACTCTCAGTTCATGGGAAACCTAGTAGCAGTCGCGCTTCTGATCAGAAAGGCGATCTTGAGGCGCCCCTGTCCGATTGATGAACCGCTCGACATGGCACGTACCAAGCAAACAGCCAAGATCAAGGAACCAGAACTCAATGACAACGCCCAAGTCCAAGCCCACCGATAGAGGAGGAGAGATAGAAGGAGAGAAAGAAGGACTAAGGCGGCCCAAGATCAGCAACCAATGACAGAAACCCCTTGACCCGCCCCTTTCCTGCCGATCATTGGCCTCCATTTAGAGTAGCTAGGTATGCAGTTCGGCGGTAAGCAGATCAAGTGCTTTGGTTGAAAATTGGGTAAAGAAACTCCAACCCGAGGTATCTTCTGCAGATGAGGACGACACCTATGCCCAGGATTTAGAGCGGATTCTCACAGGCGAGGGGACTTCTGACCCAAACAGACAAGTTCCCCAACACGCAAACGAAGAGTAGCATGATCAGCAGCAGGATGAGCAGCGGAAAGAACCTGTGGAGGAGGACACAGAAGTTGTAGCAGAGCCCCCCACCATATCCGGAGCTCCCGGTATCAGATAACACTACGAAATCCAAGAAGAGGAGCGAGTCTTGGTCTCTCAGGCCGGAAGAGAGGTACAAAGAAAAGTTAAAGGAGTATGAAAAGCTCATGGCGATGCACAAAGCCTACTCAGAGTATTATGACGCACGCCGAGTAAGATTTGTCGCAGCTTGCAGGCCAACAAGAGATCTAAACTCCCTCTGACCCCCACCAGATCCTCCTGTGGCACCTAAGAAACCAATAAAGCGGAAACAGACCTTAACCTACGCAAAGTCTCTGTGGGAGATCTGCCATTTCCAGTGGAGCACCAATTTTCTGATTTCCCACGCTACCTTTGGCAGATTGGCAAAGTGGTGCAGGAATATCAGTCAGAATTCCGTGCCACTTCACAAGTGGTGATAGCGACCTAGGAAGCAGCCAAGACCGAGCTTGTGCAAATGTTCGATGATGCTAATGTATGCGCAATGCATGCTCGCCGAGTAACCGTTATGCCTAGGGACATCCGACTGGCCCGTTTCATCAAAAGCTGTCGAGGATGATTTTTTTTTTGTACTTACTATGTATGTAAAAACTTACTTTTAATAATAAAATTATGGTTTTTTTTAATGTTTCTAGACAATTTCAATGTTAAAGAGTTGGAAAAGTGCAGTTCAAATTTCTGATGACTCTTAGCTAGCGCGAATGGTCCTTGTGAGACTCTTACAAGCCCATTTCGCGCACGGTGAGAGTCGTTACCTCTATGTCCCAAAATAGTTGCCCAAGCTAGCAAATGATAGGCATAGTGAGCTTCAAATTATACGTAGAACCCGAATTTGTACTTCAAAATGTCATTTGGATACAAACTTTTGTCACAACACTCCACGACTCTTAGCTAGCGCGGATGCCACTTATGAGATCCTCATAAGCCTATTTCATGCACGGTGAGAGTCGTCCACCCTTTTCTACTTACAATGTAGTTCTAATCCAAAAATACCTATTACCCATTGTGCATTCCAACACGAGTCAAACTAACTATATTTATTTATTTATTTATTTATTTATTTATTTAGTCGATGCTCTCTTAGGACCTTGAGAGGTCATGGAGCACTCTATTTACAATGTCAACAAAAATTTCCGATGTGTATCAACCTTGGTTAGATACTCACCTAAAAAATATGGTTCCATATTTAGCAATGTAAAGAAATCACCTACGTGTATATCAAACTCATCTCTAATGTGTGCATAAACCGAGCAATGTAGAAATGCATGGTCTTCGTCTTCCACATTACCTGAACCACATAATTTACATTTCCTATCTTCCTGGGGAACTCTAAACCATCCGCCTGCCTCTCTATCTCCAACTGCAGTGAGCTAGTTCTATATCTAGCTGTTGTTTGCTTGTATATCTTTGGAATATCAAAGATCTAAGTATGGTTGACTCTTATATTCGGCCCATGTGGTTGACTTTCTCCCCCAGAGTATAGCATCTTGTTGCCCTCGACAGCCCATAAATGGTCTATTGCAAGCCTTTCTAACAAAGTTCTTTGCTTCCTCTTTGTCGATGGCGATTTGTTTCCTCGGAAGCCCCACTTTTTGCCCAATTCCAGAAATCTTTTAACCATCCCTGACCCGCAT
Source organism: Isoetes taiwanensis (assembly GCA_021234155.1). NCBI lineage: Eukaryota > Viridiplantae > Streptophyta > Lycopodiopsida > Isoetales > Isoetaceae > Isoetes > Isoetes taiwanensis. The sequence goes on along the minus strand of JAJEKV010000848.1, from coordinate 56,559 downwards.
CCATCATGGCCAGTTCAACAAATATGCAACATTATCGCAACCCAAAAAATTCTGCAAGCTCCTTTCCTATAAATACCACCTCATTTCTGCAAAACGACACCTTCAAACCTCCCTCCTATCGGTTAGGCGATGTTTTCAGCTATTTAGGCGCTCAACTTTGTATTCGACACAATCTTTTTCATCACCTCCATGGCAACCTCTACTTTCACTTCCTGGTACAACGCCACTAGTCATGTCAAGGAAGTACCACTTGATCAGGTATACCAAGTGTCCCAGCACTCATTTGACCTCCAAGCTACACTCCATGCCACACCATATTACCACAATATTATGGCAGAGTTTCATGCTAGGGCAGAGGTCCATGCTAAACAAGTCCCACCATGTGAAGGCCTTTGGATACCAAAGACCGTTCTTGGTGAAGCCTTAAACGTAGTTGAAAATGTCATGAAGGCTTTCCATATGCCTAGCTATATGTCCATGATTCATAGGGGTGTCAGACATTTTACCCTTACTGCTACATTGGCTATATTTCTAGCATATAAGGCCTCCATTCAAGCCATAGAACTCAACCCTTTAGATTCCAGAGAAGATGAGAAACTCTTGCTTGAATATGAGGAGAATATCACCGAATAGCAATGGCAACATGATGAAATGCTAGATGATGTTGAAGATATTATCAACATTCCCTCCGACGAGGAAGAAGAAGCTAAAATGCAGCTGCAAATGCAACAAAAACACAATTTGTGGGCACCAGAGGAAGCAGGATTGGGGATAACCAGCCTATCCCCGATTATTGTGAATGGAGAAGAATACCTTCTCCTAAATGATATCAAGCATCTAGCACAGTGCCAATCACACGAATACATGATAGATGAACTTCTAGCTCTACTCCGCTACGATGAAGGCTACGATGACTTTATTGATTACCATGGAGGAGAGGGAGACAGAAACATATAGGGGAACCAACATGCCAAAAAGAGATGCCTTACTCAAGATCCAAGGCCGTATGAACGAAGCTAATGAGCCGTCAGACGAAGAGTTCTATGCAATTCAGGATAGGCTCGGCATCAGGAACAAAACTATAAATATCCTCCAACCAAGTAGTTCTTCCAGCAACACCGACAGAAGAGAGCGTGGAGGCACCTAGATGGACACCTACGGGTCTATGCAAGCTGACTACAATGACCTATAAGCAAAGCAGCAGTCGAACGAATATGCATCCAACATTGGGAAGGCACAACCCGACCTACAGAAGGCCAGCAAGCAGTAGCATTAAGGTACTACCTACCACTGTTAACCATTCGACTGATAGTCTTTCACAAGACCTTCAGCCGAAGGGGTGCGGAGGCAGTATACCTCTTAATTGCCCTCCCAGGCTATATCCAATCTCCGAACCGGATGCTTGGCCATCACGGCAGGCCATACGTCAGGGAGAGGATTCGACGAAGTCACAGCTGCTATACGAGGGGATCAGCCCGGAGCACCGTCCTCAGCCTAGGGGAAAGGATCACGACAGAAGAACTGGAGAACAGATCAGGGCTTGAAACAGATGCATGGCTAGATGAGATGAGGAAATATGGCAATGCTTATGGCATTAAGGACAAAGACAGAGGCAGGGTCACCACGAACAATTTAAAGGGTGCTGCCAGGATTTGGTAGAAGGGCTATGCAAAAGCCCATGGATTAAGCAGGAATAGTTGCAGATTCAAGAAGTTCTCAAAAGCATTCAAATGCCACTATGTTCCTAGGGAACATAAAACACATATGATGTAGTCATTCTAAGGTTGCAACAAGGCAACAAAACAGTGCAGAAGTATACAGAATTGTTCATGATACTCAGGCTCTATGTTCCCAAGTTGAGCGAACACAATGTAGTGGGTACATAGAAGGGCTAAACGAGGAACTTAAAAGGTTAGTCAAAGCCATCAATCCGCGGACACTCAAAAGCGGAATCAAAGGCCATCAGTTTGCAGGATTTAGGAACCCAGGAAAGTTCATACAAAGCAAACAATTATGAAAAAGGAAAGAGCTCGAGAGCTTATAGTCCTAGGCCAGCAAGCCCGGCTCCAGCTAGAGCCCCATTCAACGGCAACTATGGGAAGCAGGAGAAAAAGCAAGTAACATTTAAGGATAAGCCACAACAAGGAGGGCCAAACTATTCAAATACGGTAAAGCAGTTCCTCCAGGCGATCCCAAAGGAAAAGAGGCAAGAATGTATAGAGAAACAACTGTGTTTCAGGTGCTTCCAGCCTGGGCACAGAACTCAAAACTTGCCCCTTTGTTATGAATGCGGCACTTGCAGAACTAGGAGGATGGGAAACCCCTCCCGAGGACGACGACCAGGAGGCCCGCGACTATATCCATGGTGAGTATCATATACTAGCTGCATTCATAAAATGCAGAGAGTCAATATAATGTGATTATTGCCTAGAATGGTTGAAATGTTGAAGATAAAAACCCTTCGAACGAACCCAAGACCAGTGGTATTAGCAAGTGGAGCAATCAGATACACGGCAGGAAAAAGGGTTAATTTAATATTGAGTTGCCAGGGGTGGACATTGATATGGGAGCAAAAATAATGGAGAATGGAAAATATGATCTCATAATAGGAATGGAATACTTGAGCCCAACAAAGGCATTCATCGATTGTGGGAACAGAAAGGTCACATTCGCGGCACCTAACGGAAAGATCATAGAGATAACATGTAAAGAGTTTACCCCAATAATGCAATGCATGTCTAGTAAGAAATTACTCAAATGCATAAAGAGAGAATACATAGCCTACATTTTCAAAAACGAAGCCGCCGATACAGGCTCAAGCAAGGAAAAAGAAGATAAGACCTTGAGCAACTTGTCAAAGTCAGTGGCTAAGTTAATAAAGGAATTCCACGATATTTTTCCTGATGAGGTCAAACAGCTTCCACCCTATAGGGAGTAAAGTGTGAAATAGCACTTGAACCAGGGACGAAGCCAACCAGTAAAGCTTCCTATAGAATGACAACTCATGAGTTAACAGAGTTGAAGAAACAGTTACAAGAGCTCTTGGACCTAGGGTTTATAAGACCTAGTGTCTCGCCGTTTGGGGCACCAATACTATTTGTTGAAAAGAAAGATGGGAGTTTGAGAATGTGCATAGACTACCATCAATTGAACAAGCACACCATCAAGAATAAGTATGCCCTGCCCAGATTGGATGATCTAATGGACCAACTCCAAGGAGCGACATTTTTCTCCAAGATAGGCCTCAGGTCAGGTCATCATCAGATCATGATCAATGAAGAAGACATCCACAAGACTGCCTTCAGGACGAGGTATGGCCATTATAAATTTACAGTCATGCCATTTGGACTATCCAATGCGCCCGCAACATTCACGAGACTCATGAATGATATATTCCGAGAGTTTCTCGATGAATTTATCATCATATTCTTCGATGACATTCTAATATACAGTAAAACTCTGGAGAGCATATCAAACACTTGAGGGGAGCCTTAGAGAAGCTAAGAAGACATCAGCTATACACAAAGTTGAGTAAATGTACTTTGCGACAACCAGAGTTGAGTATTTGGGGCATGTCATCTCGACAGAATGAATCTCAGTAGCTCTAGCAAAGATTCAAGCAGTAATAGAATGGCCGGCCCCAAAAAATGTGCATGAAGTAAGAAGCTTCCTTGGCTTAGCAGGCTATTACAGTTTATCAAGAAATTTGCCAAAGTAGCCGCGCCATTGACTGACCTCACAAGGGCATGGAAGATTAAAGATTGGGCAAAACATTGGCAAAATAAAGCGCGACATAGTTTTGACAAACTAAAGGAGGCCTTGACAGCAGCCACAATCTTAACATTGTTGGATCCACAAAAAGACAAGTTGGTAGCAATGGATGCAAGCAAAAGTGCAACCGGAGCCGTTTTAATGCAAGCAGATAGAGTAGTCGCATATGACTCTAAGAAAATGAACGAGGCCGAGATGTGCTACCCAACTCAGGACCAAGAACTTCTAGCTGTTGTCAGAGCCTTGAGGGTCTGGAGACACTATCTATTGGGAAGAAGAACCAATTAGATACAGACCATCAAAGTCTCCAGTACATTTTCACCCAACCACACCTCAAGTTGAGGCAGAGAAGATGGATGGAGTTCCTGGAAGAGTACGATTTCGAAATCAGGTACAAACCAGGTAAGCTTAATGTGGTTGCCGATGCCCTTTCAAGGCATCCCCTCACCACAAGAGTCCATTGTAATGCAATATCAACACTCACCAGTGAGTTTGACAAGAAGATTGAGGAGACCTTGCCGACAGATAAAGACTTCCAAAAAGTATGGGCAAGCCTCTCTAAGAGAGAGATCATCAAGAACTATAAGAAAGAGGGTAAACTCCTATATCATAAGGATAAGTTATGCGACCGAAGTCATCGAGAGTCGAAGTTGATACTTCGCGGATACGCATAAAATTCAATTGCCGGCCACACTGTGTTTTACGGAAGATATACTTCAAAATCAGAAGTAGCTACTATTGGCCAGGCATGAAGAAGCAATTTGCAAAGTTCGAGAGTGCCAGATATGTCAGCAGACGAAAGCAGAGCAACTTCGAATTTTCGGAGTCTTGCAACCGTTGCCAATTCCAAATACCAAATGAGAAGTAGTGAGCATGGACTTCATAATAGGGCTGCCAAGAACACAACGAGGGCATGATGCTTTAATGGTAGTAGTGGACAAATTGTCCAAAATGGCTCACTTTGTGCCATGTAAAACTACCGATACAACTTTGGATATGGCAGCGCATTTCGCTAAGAAGATTTTCAGACTCTATGGAATACCAAGAGAGACCATCTTCGATAGGGACCTGAAATTCACGAGTGCCTTTTGGCAGGACTTGTTCACCACGATCAGCACCAAGCTCTCCATGAGTTCGGCATATCATCCCCAAACGGATGGGCAGACGGAGTGCACTAATCGCAACTTGGAAGATATGTTGAGGATATATGTGTGGAATAAGCAGTCAAAATGGGGTGACTATCTCCATTTGATTGAATTTGCTTACAATAGTACCAAGCAGGAATCATCACATATGTCCTCCTTCGTGATCAATTATGGCTATCAGTGCCTCACACCGGATACTTGGCACAATCTAGTGTCAAAAGTAGAAGTGTCTCAACGGATGTTGGCAGATATGCAAGAGTTAGTTGGAAGAAGCCCTCATAAGGCGTTAGCGGACAAGCACAGATCCGTAATGGAGTCTCAAGTAAATGATAACGTTTGGCTTAAGATAGAGTCAAACAAGCAAAGCTTTGCATCGGTACATGCAAGAAGCTTGCTCCAAGATGGGCTGGACCCTTCAAAATAATCAAAAGAGTAGGAGACCAAGCCTACAAATTGCAATTGCCAGCTCATCTCAAAATCCATAACGTTTTCCACGTAAGTCTCCTCAAAAAGCATACTCGAAATCCGGAGGAGGTATTGGATACTCCAACCTTGTTAGAATTAACCGACAAACAACTTGAGATTCTTCCAGAAGTTCTTCTTCAGAGAGCGTATAAGAAAACAAGAAGATCTAAGTTCCTACAATACCTCATCCAGTGGAGGCGCTTACCATGGAAGACACTACGTGGGTACTCCAAACAGATCTTGAGAAGCAGTACCCAATTCTGGGAGCAATGCAAAGGATGTCTCGTCACTGATTAGATAACACCGACTCAATAGGTGAGTGAAAGGTAGATTAAAGTCTACTTCTGATGCCACAGAAGTAGATCACTTTTTGAGAGAAAATAGGTCATATAGGATCATGCATGATAGAAAAGCACCTCTTGTCTATGGCCATTATGGGGAAGAAGTCATCCCCTACGCCAAGGGTGACAAAACGTGTAGGCTTTAAACATCATCTTGGGCATGATAGGGCGTTGTCTCCATGGCCACGATGGAAGAAGCATCCTCTTCCTATCATGGAAAAAATTAATGGCTATTAATAGCCAAATGGCGATTTTTTAGGGGGTCTAGGCAATTTTTGCGGCGATTTTTATGAAGGAAGATTTCTTTTAGAAAAATAAAAAATAACCATAGTTAAAACAAGTACTCCATCATTTTTTTAGGATTCGCCAAACTATTTTTCCTCTTTTCCTTAAAGAAAAAGGGATTATCCTTTCTTTGTACTGCAATATTTATATATTAAATCATTAATAGCCAAACAAAATAAATTCTTATTAAGATTTTTACACATCCCCACCTACCATCATTAGTGATAGTACTTTTTTAAACTATAAAATTTCTATTACATATACCACATATGCATCTTCAAAAAGGAAAAAAATGGTCAATATCAATCTAGATGCCCAAGTTGGTTGGATAACATCTTCCTTCAAGGGTTAGAGATAAGTGTAATTTGCTATATCTAGAAGGGTGTTGTTGCAATGTATGTAGTTTAGACTATAGATGTTTTATAATCTATGTCATGAGCTTTTGTTTAAGTTTTTTCATATCATTATACGTCCTTGATTGTCGATTATTAATTGTAATTATAGTATATTATGTCTAAAGCTACAGAAATTATATTTTTTGATTTTTCTAATAAGAAAAAAAAATAGCAAAGCAGAAGTTTAAAGGAATACTCAATTCAAACGTTTCGCCACATCCAAATACATATAAATGTAATGATATTAATAACTTTAGCCAAATATATATCATAAAATACTGTAAGATTTTGAAAAATAGCCAAACCATTTTTCATGAAAAAACATGTAGTATGCTTAATTTTTTCCCTGCTTCCTATGCCGGGAGATTAGTCTTGCATACATACCTAGTTAATTAAAAAGGTGGTTCCCTAAAACCAACTACATCAAATAAACAAATGACTAACAAGTGTGACTTACAGGTCAATAAACTCGAGGAGTTGGCTGGAAGGTGCACTGGAAGACTTGTGGCAATAAATGTTAAATTATACATCACAAGGAAGTATTACGCTTATAAAATTTTGCTACAATTATGGACATTTTTATATGTGCCAAGGCAATTTGAAATGACTTAGCTGATAATACTCTTATCTTTAATAAATAACATTCAGATGTATTACCTTAAGTAAGTAATTGTCATAATAATGTCTAAACGAGATGCACCCTGGACTACCACAGTCGTTGGATTCACGATCCCACCCACCCGATCAGACATGTTGGGGCCTCTGCACCTCCTCGCTTTGCTTATAGTCATTTATGATTGGAGGCATCTATGATTTTGAAATATGAAATACGATTTTCCCTAAGGTTTTGAGGGAATATCAAACCTTTATACGTCTTTGCCTAAGATTTTAGAATATGAAATACGGGGACTCGAACCACTACCAAAATAACTCAATGTCCTAATTAGACTACTTTAACCAATATACCCAATGAGTTAATGTGATTATTTTTTATCTTGAATCTATGTTTTTTTTATAACAGCTTATTCAATTTTTTGTGGATGTATGGTCTATGGTTTCAGGAATTGTTATTTTTACATCCATATCAAATCCCCCTGGAACCCCCTGTTATTTTGCTACATATTTGTACTTAAATGCATTCATGTATATGTTAAACATGACAGGGATCATGCAGGTTTTAAGGTGGGGAGACCAATAATGCTGCGGACAGCATCAATTCAAGGTGCAGAGAATGTGATGTTCCAAGATAATATACGGTATACGTTATTATACTACCACGTCACTAGTACATGTCGTATGCTACAACATGTACACTCTAGTCATATGCGACACCCATGGGGCACGACCCCTAGATCCCAATATATTGCACATGTCTATAACATATGAATATATATGTTAACTGCCACATGGCGCAACCCCATGGCCTGACCTTTCCTTGTCTACCCTAAAAGAGTGTACCCTACAAGGTACCCCTTCTCCCTAAAGCGCCCATTTTTTGGGAGCATCGAGATTGGAGCCAGCAGTCGCCTTCGTCACCGGCATTGAGATTCAAGCCTGTTGCAACCGCCTTCAACACATGATCTCAGAGATCGACCTGTTGTAGTCGACCTAGCTTCGAGCCAACAACCTCGACGAGACCAAGACTCACCTCGGTCACTTTACGCCCGATAGCAGCAGTCATGAATGCCTTCAGAGGAATGCCAGCCAGCCAGGGATCCGGTAGGTGCCATCTGCCCAAGTTTCATTCATAGAATGTGTAGACCAGCCCATTGTCCATTCTTGGTCTTACCCGATCTGTAGATGTCAAGACTGACCAATGAACCCTAACCATGTATGTTTAGGATAGATTCTTATGATGTTATATTACTTTGATTCATTGTTAGCTTTGATGGACGATCTGTTCGCAATCCTGTGTATTGGGAAGGGGGGTAGAGACCCAGACCTTGTAGAATGATGATTCTAGCTAGCCTCATTTAAATTCCAATTAAATGCAGCCTGTGCATAAGAGCCCGCCTGTGCTGTGGATGGAGCAGCTAGATCGACTGACAAGGAGGGCTTATCAGATGGCAGTTGATCCCTCTGGTGTGTAAGGCCTACTGGGGAACACTGTGGGCTAGGCCTAATATGTTGGCACTGCGCGTGACCAAGGTATGAGCTCGACACCTCTTGGGTAGTGAGGCCACCTTCAATGGGGTTGAAGTCATAGACGAGCAGTGGCTCTCTAGTCTGCCTGCCATTGGCATGAGGAAAGTGATCTCTGGGAAAGTGAGAACTGGGAAGATGCAACCCAGGAGTAGCCCCTTGGCTATGCCCCTGGAAGGATACGGTCCGGCTCCAAGACTTATCAGCCTATCTACAAAGTTTGCACAGGAGGGGTGAATGGAGTGGACTACCCAACGAATATGTTCTATGCCAGCCAATTCCATTGCCATGAATTCTGTCTGCATTGATCTCTGGAGACCCCAAGCCGTCAGTCATACCATGAGCCTGAGCCTTGGGTAGGATTTTTCATTGCTGTTATGTTATTATGTTACTTGTTCTTATGATATGGATTCCACCCCTCGTGGTGGTTATGTATTTTTTTAATGCTATGTGCTTATGTTTATGCGCTTTCGCAGCTATGTAGATCCCGAGGGAGACGAGATGAATGACACGTCCATTCCTCCCACGCTAGATCCTTGCTCAACATCAAGTATCCGACGTCAGGTGGACGGTCTCGTGTTGGCAGCCAGGCTAGCAGGAGGGAAACTCCTATTTATATATGATAGGAGCATCATATACGAGCAGGGGACGTCACAGCCTCATAAAGTTCGGGCCAGCTCAAAAAATATAAATAGTATTAGGTTCAAAAATAACCATTGAACCTATGAATAACCTATGAACCCTTTATAATATCTTGGGGTTCCATGTTCTAAACATGTCTTATGCACAATTATATGAACAGTATATGTATAGAATGGCTGAGGTAAGAATTATGTGATGATCTAATTCTGTATTCGAATAAGAAGAAGATCTGATGCCATCTCTTCGAGCTCTTGCCTCCACAGCTTGGATGCAACCCTCCTCTGGGTGCCTTCTCTGGTCTCCTCCTCAGCATCACGAAGCTCCAAAACCCTCTCTTACAAAATTGGTCATGTTCCCAAAAGCCCTCTTTCAAAAAATCCCTTTTTTTTTTTGAAAAACACTTTGCTTAAATAGATATATGCCATGCATATATCCTTAGGATCAATTAAATGTATTATGTACAAATATATATAAACACTGGCCTCCAACGGGCGTGTCCAAAAACCAAGTCATGACCTACCGTCATGACTTGGTCTTGGACACCATGGGATAGTGCGGTCTATGGTATTGTGATGCTCGAGGACGAGCGTAGTTCTATTGGGGGAGATTGTAGCAGATCCATGGGAGACCACTCGAGTGGATCTTGATGTCGCATTTCCAAGACACCGACATAAATAGGTAGAAGTGACTACTTGTAAACATCTAGACGGTTTTGCCTAGTTGGTTAAGGGCATGTCAGTTAGGAACATTACATCATCAAAATTAATATCTCTTTTTGGGCTATCAATTCGGCCTTGCATTTTCTGTAACCATCATTCCTTTTTTAAGTTTATTAATCCACTTGCTTCCAATGATATTTTCCCCCTTAGATCTATCTACTAATTCATAGGTACTTGTTCTCTTAAAAGAGCTAATTTTATCCATCATTGCATGCTTCCACATACTTGCATTTTCACTACTCATTGCATCTTCAAATGATTTAATTGCGAGTACAGATAATACTTCTTCCTCTTCTACTCTTATGCTCCTGCCTCCTTCTCTTCTACCATATTCATTAGTGTTAGTGTCTATTCCTCCCTTTAATCTTTCAACTTCAGTGGTTCTTCTCTGCTTAAGTTACTTATTTTCATCTACCATATATGCTTGAGTAGTTGGTTTAGCCTCTAGGCTTATCACATCATTTTTGTTCTTTTCTTGATCTACATCACCATCATCTACATCTCCAATCTCAGCAGTATCATGACTGTTATGTCCTCTTTCCTTGGTCATGTTACTTCCAGTTTCAGTTATGCATTTCATCCCTCCATCTAGTATAGCTCAATTTTTATACAAAATGCTTTCATCGAAGCTTATATCTCGGCTAATAAGAATCTTTCAGAGTCAGCATTTTGTATGCATTAGATAGCTCATCATACCTAAAAATATAAAATATCTTTGTCATCTAGCTTCCTTCTTATCTCCTTTGAAACATGTACAAATGCAGTGCATCCACAGACTCTAAACCTATCATAGGTAATCTCCCTTCCATTCCATACTTCCTCTGCTAATTTTCCATTCTAAATTGCCAATGGCATCCTATTCACAGTTTGAATTGCTTCGCATAAATAATTTGGGAGGTCAGTATGTTTCGGCATAGCTCTCACAGAGTCCAAGATTGTTCTATTTTTTCTGTGTGCAACTTCATTTTGTTATGAGAGTATCTGCAAGTTAGTTGTCCTTTAATGCCCTTTTGTGCACAATATTTTCGGAACTTAAGAGAAATTTTCCATCTCGATCAGATCTGATGCACTCGACCTTCATGTTTGCTCCCTTTTCATTTCAGCCTCTAAGTTTGAATGCATCAAATGCTTGGTCTTTGCTTTTAAAATTGTAGCATCTTATCTTTTCTAGAGTAATCATCAATTACTGTTATGAAATATCTTCTTCACGTAACCTTCTGACATTCAATAGACCATAAATGTCAGTAAGAACAAGTTCTAAAATGCCCTTTGCTCTTTTATTTGATTTGCCAAAGACTAAATATGTATGTTTGCCCAATTTCCAGCCTAAGTAAGTGAACTGGCTATCTCCTTCTAGAGAAGCATCAAATATTCCCCTTTTGATCGTAACCATCACAATTGTGACATTTCACTTCTTTGTTCTTGGGGCAGTTTGCTTTCAAATGCCCATACGTATTACAATTGAAGCAAGGCCCTATTTTGGCTCCATGAGTCTTACCCTTCCCAGCAAATAAGGCATGAATCGCCACCCTCCTGGAGCCGAAGTTCCAGAATGGAGAGTGATCTATCCGCTACAGACGCACAAAAGATTGTATATACCAAATAAACTGTTTGATTGCAACGCAGGCTATGCATCCACACAAAAAGTGGTTAAGATTTGTGGCACTGACTGAAGGGGCCGCCTTAGAAGATTGATGTAGAAGAGTCGAAGCCAAGAGCAAGAGGTACAATGCGTGCATTCTTCTTCCAATTAGCATGGAATTGAAGTATATCGCCTCGGCTACCTTTTATATAGGATAGGGTGGATAATATATTGGACCATTGGGTTGGCATGGCCCATAAATTAATGGCCACGCAGTTTGGCCACCCATTGTTCATGTTTTAACCGCTATGTTCGCTTTTTGTGTGGATGCATAGTCTGCGTGGCGATCACACAATTTATTTTGGTATGTGTAGCCTATAATGGATAGATTATATTCTCCTTAACACCGCCCTTGGGTTTTATGGCTAAACAATTAAATGCCCTAGGGCGCTATCACAAAAACTCATAACGCCTAGAGCATTATCACGGAAGGCCCATAACACCCCTGAGCAGGTGTTATGGGCAGATAACACCGGGTCGAGGGCGCTATGGGGAATAAAATTCAAGGGCAATATGGTTATGGCCAAAATGGCGTAGGGCGCCGCACGAGCCATTTTGATGCCCCGAAAATTTTTTTTACGATAACGCCCGAGGGGCAGGGCGTTATCGCCCTTAACACATTGGTTCGAGGGTTTGCAACAGAGGGGTTTCTTTTGCCCAGGGGTTTCTTGTTTCAACAGGGCCATTGCAGTGGGCTAATGGAGCCGTCATTTTCCTTGGGTGCTGAATGCGAAGGGTTGTATGGCGAAGCTACAGGGGATGTTTGTTCGGTGCCTCAAGAGCAGGTATTTGTGGATTTGATTCAAGAAAAGAGTAAAGGGAAGAACAAACTTGAAAGGCCGAAAAAGAAGGGCAAGACTCGCCAGAAGAGGATTAATGCTGGAGTTACAGACCTTATTACTATCCCTGCAAAGAAGACTCGACCAGTTGATGATGCAGCAGCTTCAGAGCAGATTCCAAACACTGAATCTCGGCCAGTGGATGCGTTGTTGCCAGTTGATGTATTGCCAGTTGATCTCATTGACTCTGATTCTGAATCTGAGTCGGATATTGAAGGATTTGATGCCACAAATACTAAGAAATCAGGTTTTCTTGATGCTGATGTTTCAAAAATGGCTCTAACTTTAAAGAAAAAGGCCAGTACAGAGAGAAAAGATTTGGCTTATGCTTCAAGGTATTATGAATGGAGGAGAGAATATGCTGGAAAACTGTTTGGTGTGTCCTCATCATTTGACAAAAGAATTCAAGACTTCAATACATTGGAAATTCGTGAATTTGGTCAGCACCTCGTATATTTTCTCCAACAGGTTGTACAAAGGAATGGGAAGGCATATAAAGCTACAACCATAAAGGATTTCTTGACTACATTTGGAAGGTAAGATCTTTGATATTTTAAGTTTAGCACAACAGCATTATAATAGTTTTTTCTTTAGTTAGATTTATGTTTCTAATAGTTAGCATTTTAATAGTTTGATTAGTTAGCATTTTAATAGTTAGATTAGTTAGCATTTTAATAGTTTGATTTATATTCAGGTTGCTGCGGGAAGGACGAAATGAACGTATTCGTCTAACAGGCCAGGATGAGCCTGATATTAACGTGTTTGAGCATCCATTTTTTGCTGCCGCAAAAGCAGCAGCTAATAGAGTGATTGCGGACATTATGGCCAGCCAACCAAGAAATCCAGATTCATTCAATATAATAAGCGATAAGGTAATTTCAAGTTATGCTGTAATATATGGTGGTTTATTTTTGTGCTTGTAAGTTTTGCTTATATTTAGATGTAACGGATGTTATTGCAGGTGATTATAAAGGTCCTTGCAGCGGACGGGTTCTCCACATCAACTCCAAATGGCCTTCTTTATCGTGTTATTTTTTACTGCATAACAAATTTCTTGATTCGTGGCGGCAAGGAGCTTTGGAATGTAGTGTACAACGATTTTCAAATGATTGAAGATCGTTATGGCCGTTTTGTGAGGTGAATTCTTTTTTTTTTCTATTTTGCTACCATTGTTTTTAATATTACTAGTGTTGGTTTTTCTAATGCTGCCAATGTTGTTTATAGGTTTATGCAAGGACCTTGTAAAAACCGCCCAGCAGACTTGAATAATTGCAAGGATTCGGACCTGCGAAAGCCTGTTGAGGTCTATAGAACAGTTAATGAAGATCTATACGATACTTTCGAGAAATATATCTCTCGACTTCCACCGGTACAAGATAATGAAGATGTAACTGATCGCCATTTTCTGAAGGCTAGTAAAACTTTCATTGCTGGAGGATCAACTTGCTGGTATGCTAAAACGAATTTAGGTATAAACAAAATTGCGAAACTTGGGAAGATCATGAGCAATATAACTGGTATTCTTCTATTCTTTATTTTATTGTCAAATTTCTGAATTTTCAATAATAATTCTCCTTGTTTTGCTGATAGGACTAAAAATCAGCAACAAGACTTTGCGTCACTACGCAGTCACAAGAGCTCGGCAACAAGGGATTCCTGATGACAATCTTAAGGACTTAACAGGGCATAAACGCGTGGAGACACTTCGGAATTATGATCATTCAGGTATTTTATGTTATTTTATTGTGATGAGATTTTTTTTACTGATTATTGTGTTTTAATTAAAGGAAAGCAAGCTATGATGGCAATGCAGGCGAGCATTATGCCAGGTGGAAAACCTTATGCTGCTGCACTTTCAACTTTACAAGAAAAATGTGAGCGCTTATAGTCATTTTTTATTTTTGTTTATTTCTTATCATTCTTCTGTGTCATTATAGTGAATGCACCAGAGGTGAATGTCGAAAAGCCTATTGCTGTTCCAGAATTAATTCTTGGTTTGGGCGAATGCGAAGTGGCAAAGGTTTCTTCCAAGCAGCAGGTTGAGGAACCTCGACAACAAATGGAACATATGCAACAAATTTCGCCATTCCCCCAGTTTTCAATGCAACAGGAGGCATCAAATCAGAATGGTAATGGCGTAATACTGTGTGTTTCAATACTTAAATTTCATGTGTATTTGCTTTTAGATTGTCAGCTGAAAGTTCAACCTAATGTTCGAGCACCATTGGCCAATTTGACGAATGCCGGAGTTCCTGGAAATAATATCGGATACCCTGGAAATGGGAATAATACTGGATACCCTCCCCGTGGTTTTAGTTTCAATTTTTCGTTCTATTGGTATGTTTTTTATTTTGTTTGGATGTTCTATTGTTGTATTCAATTTCTGAATTTACAGGTTGTATTGGCAGAATCATGAAGTGCATGGCAGTTATAGATCAACAGTTATAGTTTGTACATGGCAGCAATCATGAAGTACCAGTTATAGAACAACACTTATAGTTTTGTATAGCGTAACAATGAAATGAGCAATTACGATCCACAGCAAATTACACGATTCTGAGAGAATTACAGTTCCAAGCTAAATTAGAAGAATTGGAAATTACAAAGACTAATTTTAATCTTTTGTGAAATTAAAGTTTGTCATAATAACCACTGTAATAATCTGTAAGAATCATGTGATAGTTGTACTGATATTTTGATATAAGATAGATGGATTGTGGTAGTTGTACTGTAATTAGTAACCTGTGATTGTGATATTTTGAGATAAGTTAGATGGAATTGATTGTAATATTCTAGGATGTTATAAGATTAGATGCTAACATTCTAGGATGTTATGACAAAGAGGGTAGAAAGTTTGAGCCAATGAAACGTTATTGGTCAAAAGCGACGTTAACCAGCTTCAGATTCAATCTCGGCATTGTAAACTGAGAACCTCGGGCTTTCAAAACCTCGGAACTTAATGGGAATAAAATTCTCGGGCAATATGGCCATGGCCAAAATGGTTTATTCCCATTATCGCCCGAGGTTTATTCCCATTAAGCCGAGGTTTATTCTAGGGCATTACGACTGTTTTAGCCATAAAAACCCAAGGAGCAGGGTGTTAATTGGAATTTAAATGAGGCT
Organism: Isoetes taiwanensis; assembly: GCA_021234155.1. Classification (NCBI taxonomy): domain Eukaryota; kingdom Viridiplantae; phylum Streptophyta; class Lycopodiopsida; order Isoetales; family Isoetaceae; genus Isoetes; species Isoetes taiwanensis. Next base: position 41,050 of record JAJEKV010000848.1, on the reverse strand, counting down.
AGCTAGAATCATCATTCTGGAGTCAGGTCTCTACCCCTTCCCAATACTAAGGGATTGCAATGACGCCCATCAAAGCTAACAATGAATCAAAGTAATATAACATCATAAGAATCTATCCTAAACATACATGGTTAGGGTTCATTGGTCAATCTTGATCTACAGATTGGAGTAAAGACCAAGAATGGACAATGGGCTGGTCTACATTCTATGAATGAAACTTTGGGCAGATGACCCATCGGATCCCCGGGTTGGCATTCCTCCGAAGGCATTCATGATCTGCCACTTCTCGCGAAAGTGACCGGAGTGAGTCTTAGTCTCCTTGGGTTTTATGGCTAAAACAGTCGTAATGCCCTAGGCGTTATCACAAAGGCTCATAGCAGCCTAGAGCATTATCCAGAGCCCATAACACCCCGGGCGGGGTGTTAGGGGTAAATCATACGGCCCTCGGGCATGGCCCATAAATTAATGGCCACGCAGTTTGGCCACCCATTGTTCATGTTTTAACCGCTATGTTCGCTTTTTGTGTGGATGCATAGTCTGCGTGGCGATCACACAATTTATTTGGTATGTGTGCGTCTATAGCGGATAGATTATATTCTCCTTAACACATTGGTTCTCGAGGTTTCTGGTTTGAGATTGAATCTCGGTAGATTGGTTTACAAATCTTTTTACCGACCAATAACGCGTTCATTGGCTCAAACTTTCTACCCTCTTTGTCATAACATCCTAGAATGTTAGCATCTAATCTTATAACATCCTAGAATATTACAATCAATTCCATCTAACTTATCTCAAAATATCACAATCACAGGTTACTAATTACAGTACAACTACCACAATCCATCTATCTTATATCAAAATATCAGTACAACTATCACATGATTCTTACAGATTATTACAGTGGTTATTATGACAAACTTCTAATTCTGCTGTACAAAATTAGCTGCTGTAATTTCCAATTCTTCTAATTAGTCTGCGTGAATCGTTCCTCTCCTGGCAGAATAATTACTCGCATTTGTTTGTAATTTCCATTTAAATTACGCTATACAAACTATAAGTGTTGTTCTATAACTGGTACTTCATGATTGCTGCCATGTACAAACTATAACTGTTGATCTATAACTGCCATGCACTTCATGATTCTGCCAATACAACCTGTAAATTCAGAAATTGAATACAACAATAGAACATCCAAACAAAATAAAAAACATACCAATAGAACGAAAAATTGAAACTAAAACCACGGGGAGGGTATCCAGTATTATTCCCATTTCCAGGGTATCCGATATTATTTCCAGGAACTCCGGCATTCGTCAAATTGGCCAATGGTGCTCGAACATTAGGTTGAACTTTCAGCTGACAATCTAAAAGCAAATACACATGAAATTTAAGTATTGAAACACCATATGTCATACCATTACCATTCTGATTTGATGCCTCTGTTTGCATTGAAAGCGGGGAATGGCGAAATTTGTTGCATATGTTCCATTTGTTGTCGAGGTTCCTCAACTTTGGCGCTGGAAGAAACCTTTGCCGCCATTAAGCCCAAACCAAGAATTAATTCTGGAACAGCAATAGGCTTTTCGACATTCACCTCTGGTGCATTCACTATAATGACACAGAAGAATGATAAGAAATAAACAAAAATAAAAAATGACTATAAACGCTCACATTTTTCTTGTAAAGTTGAAAGTCGTGACATAAGGTTTTCCACGGCATAATGCTGTTGCCATCATAACTTACTTTCCTTTAATTAAAACACAATAATCGATAAAAAAAATCTCATCACAATAAAATAACATAAAATACGAATGATCATAATTAGAAGTGTCTCCAGCGTTTATGCCCTGTTAAGTCCTTAAGATTGTCATCAGGAATCCCTTGTTGCCGAGCTCTTGTGACTGCGTAGTGACGCAAAGTCTTGTTGCTGATTTTTAGTCCTATCAGCAAAACAAGGAGAATTATTATTGAAAATTCAGAAATTTGACAATAAAATAAAGAATAGAAGAATACCAGTTATATTGCTCATGATCTTCCCCAAGTTTACAATTTTTGTTTATACCTAAATTAGTTTTTAGCATACCCAAGTTGATCCTCCGACAATGAAAGTTTTACTGGCCTTGGGAAAATGGCGATCGGTTTACATCTTCATTATCTTGTCTTGGAGTTGGAAGTCGAGATATATTTTCCGAAAGTATCATTATAGATCTTCATTAGCGTTCTATAGACCTCAACAAAGCTTCAGCGGTCAGAATCCTTGCAATTATTCAAGTCTGGGTGGGTTTTTACAAGGTCCTTGCATAAACCTATAAACAACATTGGCGACATTAAAAAACCAACACTAGTAATATTAAAAACAATGGTAGCAAAATAGAAAAAAAAAAGAATTCACCTCACAAAGCGACCATAACGATCTTCAATCATTTGAAAATCGTTGTACACTACATTCAAAACTCCCTTGCATACGAATCAAAAATTTGTTATCGCGATAAAAATAACACGATAAAGAAGCCATTTGGAGTTGATGTGGAGAACGTCCGTCCGGGACCTTTATAATCACACTCTAACCAACATCAGGTTACATCTAAATATAAGCAAAACTTACAAGCACAAAATAAACCACCATATATTACAGCATAACTTGAAATTACCTTGTAAACATTATATTGAATGAATCTGGATTTCTTGGTTGGTGACCCATAATGTCCGCAATCACTCTATTAGGCTGGCGCTGCGGCGGCAAAAATCAGATGCTCAAACCGCGTTAATATCCCGGCTCATCCTGGCTTTAGGCGAATCGTTCATTTAGTTCATTTCAAACAACTTTGAATATAAATCAAACTATTAAAATGCTAACTAATCTAACTATTAAAATGCTATTAATCTAACTATTAAAATGCTAACTAATCAAACTATTAAAATGCTAACTATTTAGAAACATAAATCTAACTAAAGAAAAACTATTATAATCTTTGTTGTGCTAAACTTAAAATATCAAAGATCTTACCTTCAAATGTAGTCAAGAAATCCTTTATGGTTGTAGCTTTATATGCCTTCCCATTCCTTTGTACAACCTGTTGGAGAAAATATACGAGGTGCTGACCAAATTCACGAATTTCCAATGTATTGAAGTCTTGAATTCTTTTGTCAAATGATGAGGACACACCAAAGCAGGTTTTCGGCATATTCTCTCCTCCATTCATAATACCTTGAAGCATAAAATCCAAATTTTTCTCTGTCTTGGCCTTTTTCTTTAAAGTTAGAGCCATTTTTGAAAACATCGGCATCAAAAAACCTGATTTCTTAGTATTTGTGGCATCAAATCCTTCAATATCAGGCTCAGATTGATCGAGTCAATGAGATCAGCGGCAATACATCAGCGGCAACAAGCGCATCCAGCGGAGATTGATTGTTTGGAATCACTCTCAAGCTGCATCATCAACTGGTCGAGTCTTCTTTGCAGGGATAGTAATAAGGTCTGTAACTCCGGCATTAATCCTCTTACGGCGAGTCTTGCCCTTCTTTTTCGCTTTCAAGTTTGTTCTTCCCTTTACTCTTTTCTTGAATCAAATCCACAAATACCACGCTCTTGAGGCAGGAAAAACATCAGCAGCTTAAGCCATACAACCCTTAAAATTACGTACCGGGAAAATGGCGGCTCATTCGGCCCTGCAATAAACCTGTTGGCCTGAAAACCCCCTGTTGAAAACCCTCACGTTGCAACCCTCAGGCCAATGTGTTAAAGGCGATAGCAGCCACCGCTTTTCGAGCGTTATCATTAAAAAATTTTTCGGGGCATCAAAATGGCTGCGGGCGGCTGGCTTTATCGCCATTTGATGCCCCTCAAAGCCCAGGCCGGCGTTATCTCACCAACACCACTCCCGGTTTTATGGCTAAAAGCGTGTATTATTAACCCTAAGGCGTTATCCGCAGGCTCGCGCCCTAGAGCATTATCCGCGAAAACCTAACACCCTGGGGCGGGGTGTTAAAGAGATAACGCCACGCCCTCGGGCGTTAATGGGAATAAAATTCTCGGGCAATATGGCCATGGCCAAAATGGCTCGGGCGCACGCCCTCGCCATTTTGGCCATGGCATATTGGCGTTATCTACCCATAACGGAAGTTCGGAAGCATCTACAGAAGAGTGGCGATTCATGCCGTTCCTGAACCATTGGCTCGTCATCTGCTCCAGGTAAGATCTTTGCGCTGATTGAATCTTTTCTTCGTTTTCTCTGAATAGTTTCCGCTCCTGGAATGTTTTCTGTTTGCACATCACAGTTTTGGTATCAAGCAATGGGTTGTCTTTCTCAAATGCATGGCTCTCTGCTATAATATCTCTGGATCAAAATATGATCCAGCATGAGAAGTAGTGTCCCTCATTTTGGCAATGAGCAATGGAATTTACTTCCTCGTTGATTTGCAGACCTCATGCTTCCCTAGATTTGTGCGTCTGCTCTGTTTTGTGGATAGATTCAAGAATCAAATTTCCCTTTAAATTCTCTGTAATGTCTGATGCATTGATTTGCGTTAATTTGTGTTTGTGAATTGGCTAAAGTAGAATTATAGAACATATGACTAGGTTCAAATATTAGATGGGCATCAATTGAGCCCTTCTACTGATTCATTACGTTCTGAAGAGTAGTGGCATTCTTAAGGGTAACACTGGTGTTTCCTATTCCTACACCAGCACAACAAGCAGGTTCTAGTGTTGGTTCATGCAAAACATGGGCTATTTGGCTGTAATGTCCTAGCAAAGTGCAGGAAGAAGTGATCCAAGATTTGGTTTCATATAATGCAATCCTTCCATAGCATGCCCTGGTTTTTTATGCTTCAATATTTTGCATCTCAGATAAAGCAGGCATAAACCAAATACAGGATCATGAAACTCAATGATTGGAGGATCCTCCGAATAAGGAAAAGGTGCTGTACCTTGGTGTGCAAACCCAGATGAGGTGCCCTAAAAGCATTCATTAGGCCCCGAGCCCTAGAACATAAAAAGGATTATTCATTGACTTAGTTGTGGGGATATCCGTAGTTGATGTTTACGATTGGCTGCAAAAATTATGGGATATGCTCAGTGTAAGGACTTTGTCTGTTAAAATACTTTGAAATGAGCTTATATTTCTTAGTATGCTCAAACTATGTGTTAGCATGAGTACAGTGGAGCAGGCATGAATGACATCATGAAGCTGCCATTGCCTTGGGGAACTTGATTGCTGGAAGACAGTTCCTTAATGTATAACTTTCTATACAAAGTAATCAATCTGCTTTTTCCTAGTTATTATGGTAGGAAATATATTTTTTTGAAAATGGAACAATGACTTATTCCTCTGCTGTGCTTACATCTGAAATAACTTCATGTTGTGCTTGAGAAATAGTGTTTAGGGTTATTACTGCCTCTTTATTTTTAGTCACTTTAGATATTATGACCATGCACAATGGTCTGGCAGGTACAAAAAGCCCTTATTTCTTATTAAAACATTATTTTCCAACAAAAAGATAGCAAAACAAACATACAAATGTAAAACGTTATGGGTTGTCTAGAAAAACAGGAAAAAAAAGAAAAAAAAAAAGGAAAAAGAAAAACTTTTAAATCTGTCTCGACTTTTTGTTCACCATATAATTCTGTGCTTTGTGCTCATTCTTGTCCATTAACCAGGTACACTGTTTTGATGGACGGATTTGATAGGAACTTTTAAAACAACAATGGTGATACACGTCTATAGCAAGCCATATTAGTTAATTCATCGACAACACATGAAGTTCATCATTATGTATAGACGAAGATGATGTACCTGAAATTTGCTCCGTAGCAAGGAGTATGTATATGCATCAGTTAGGTCACATTCTACAGAAAATAACCAATCTGCATCTACTTAATATTGCAAACTCTTGCACTGGATACCTGTTGGTCAATGGATGTGTTACGTGGGATGTTGCCATTTGATTTTTACACTTTTAAGATGGGCTGAAGTGTTCGATCACACTTGCAAAAAGTGAAAAATCATTTTATTCATTCTTCTCATCCGGCTTTTGATTTAATCAGGGATGTGTACTGTTCTCCATCAGATTACTTTTACAGTTATTAAGAAAGTCTTAGTACCCAGTTACTCAAGCATTTTGAAGTTAAAAAGTGTGAAGATCCTGACGAGTGGTTAAGGGATAAAGAATTTTGCCATTAAAATTGTCCAAAATACTAATAGCAAAACATGGTATGTTATGTGACGCTTTTTTGAGTTTATGCAACATATTTTGTCACGTGATTCAGTCCATCTCTGCGCTGCAGGCAAAAGCATTGGCATGGACTGATCTGACTGAACAGGACTTAATGCACATTTTGAAAACTTCAAACTCCCTTCTGATACCGTAGGTAACCATATATTTGCTTTTTAATATTTTTTGAAAATGTCATTATCTTCTTCCCCACCTGGTAAATTTATTTATCCTGGCTTTTCAAACTTGCGTTATGAAGCTTAATGATACTGATGACCCTTCTCGCATTCTTTTGGATCTGCATTACTGCGTCTTTCTTGTATCCCATATCTTAAGATCAAAGATAATACCACATGTAATATCTGAATTGGATATTGATCAAGAGGCTTGAAAAAAAATAAAAATGCATAACCATTTGCAATGTTAAGGTTCACCCAAACAGGGGTTTTCTTTGGAGAAGACATCTACTTTCATCTCAATTATGAAGGTTGTGCATGAACAAGCTATTGGTATATATCTGTCCTTCGTTATGAAAGCTTATAACATGTCATTGGTTTATGGCATATAGTAATCACTTATTTTTTGGCATACTAGAAAATCATTACACAGTGGAGAGAGTTGGGAAAAAACAAAAAGAACTTCTGATGCGCCATAGTGTTCAACGTCCACCATTTTCGATTTTGTTTTTTCACATTTTGGTGACCTTCAAAAATAATAAGATATATACTAAACGCATATAACCTTTTGTCTTATAAATATCCAACCTTGTTATAGTAGATTTACTGTATGTTTTGTGTATTGTGTCCACCTGATTCAGGTATTATAGGCATTCAAAGCTATACCAATATGCTTTCAACCCAACTTTCTATCTTGACTTAGAAGCTGGATTTTATAATCTGGTAGAGTTGGCACCAAGTGTGCCACCATTGTCTGATGCCATCACTCAAGCCGATTATGATATTTGAGCAAGAGAAAATTCGAAAAGCCCTTGGGTATGATCTGAATTGAATGAACATATTGGCCTTTGAATTAGCTAATACCTCTCGATTCTAATTTGAAACTCTAAACATGGTATTCCATGCCAGGAAGAAGCAGCCAAAAAGGCAGACGTTTGGTCCTGGAAGAGGCTGAACGCAAAGCCAAAATTGAAGAAGAATATCGAGGTACTAAAGCATGCTAACTTTTTTAGAACTTCAATTATGTTGTGATGCTCTCTATTCTCTGGATACAGCAGGCCATTCAGATGAAGTTACTCAAAAGTTACTGAAGCTGTGAATCACATACATGGAACAATTGCGTCTTGAGTTTGAGAGGAAAGTAAAAGGAAGAAGAAGACAAGCTGTTAGAAAAAACTATCAAACCAAGTAAAACCAAAGAAGTGATCATATGTAAACAATACGTTTATAAACAAAAGAATTTTAACAAGGAGAAATGGTTAAGATATGTTACTCTTAACTCTACATCGAGGGGCAAGGCCCCGCAAACACAACCCGCATGACAGCATGACAGTTGAACCCGTGACATTGGAATACCAATTGTTAAAGTTCAGACGTCACCAATAATCTAATATTCGGTTGATCGACTATACCATGCATGGGACTGTGGTTCTAAATATCATTAAGTCCAACCAATTGCAGAAGTTCCTTATAGTTCATGTTATACAATTTATACATGATTATTAACATATCAAACGTCATAACTAGAGTTATGAACTGCGAATTTAGCATCATTGAACAACCCAAGATGCTTCATCATCTACAAATTTAGATCTTTTTAACACTTTGTATACTAAACAAAATTTTTTTAGACAATTTGGAATTATCACTAGTAATACCCATGAATAAATTATACTACCATAGAAGCAGCCTTATCTCAAAACCTAGACTATCCACGTGTCCTAAAATTTCACATGGACTTATTCTAGCAATTCATCGATCTATGAAAATGGGCTGATGCAAAAAATTAGAAAATTAGTTGTTTGGAAGGTGTGACCCCAAATCGCAACCCTAAGCGTTGCTAGCGTCTTGGCTATGGCGGCGTTGATCGGCGGACCAATCCGCGAACCCTAGTCCCTCCACATCCACATTAGCAAAGCGGTAAGCAACCAAAAATCATTTCGAAGGCCTTGTATCGAAGAATCTCATGCTCCGCCCGATTCGATGGGCGACCATTTATTTTGATCAATCCATCCTCCCTTCGCGGTGGGTCACCGCGAGGGGCCATACCTCCCGGATCTATGTCATTAGCTAAAGGCATTATCTCCCATTGGCCTTTAGTTTTTCTGGCTTTACCGACCATATACATTGCCTTAAATAGATTTGCGGTTTTCATCTGAAAGCGGATGCCTTCATGTAGTCAGCGATGCTTGAGAAAGCTATAGGGGGCATTGTTGCGATGGCCGTTGTGCTTACATATCGTAAGTTGTCCCATGCTAAATAAAATTACTTTCGTGGTTGATTTGGAAATGTATCAGGTGCCTTGAGGTATGGAGGCATTATTTATTAGATCATCATTTCTTTTTGAAGACTGACGGCCATATCTGAACAATAGGCCATATCTGAACAATAGGCAAAGGAGATGGATGCAACTAAGAGAAAAGTATGATTTTTTGAAAGCCATGATCTCTATTAGTGTGCTTTAAGGACAAAATAGACAAAAACAATATGGACAAAGAGGCGTAGGCCACTTGAATTCAAAAAGAGGGATTATGTGTTCTTGAAATTAACCCCAAGCGAGTTCAATGGCATTTAAAAGCATGGGTAAATGGGCTAGGTATCTGGGGTTCATATGAGATTTGGAGCATGGAAGGTGGCTTCTGATTAGGTACTTTTCGAAGTCACATAACATCTTCCATGTGAGTAACTTGAGGAAGTATGTTTTTATCCTTCCCATATGTTAGGGGCGATGATTTAGTAAAACTAGGAAGAACTTTTTTGTACCCCACCAGGGCGTATTTTGCAAGAGGAGACACATAACTTAAAGGAGGAGGCGAACAATAAGTAGATTTTTGGTTCAATGGGCTTTGGTTGTCACGAGGGAAGATGCCACATGAGAAGATGCCAATTGGGTTCTTGGCAGTTTCGGGAGATATTGCCCATGAGGACATGGGTTGAATTTTTTGGAGGAGAGGCTAGCGGACCTAGGATTTTTGGGTATGTTGTGGAATTTATATTACTCACGGGATGCAAGGAATAATAACATTAAAATATCATACATGCAGTATACATCGTATATCACGAGACTATATAGACAAATATATCGGTGGTTAATAATACACTAGTTATGGTGCCACGCGTTAGCCGGGCGTACTAACAATTTGAATAGATGGTAATTTCATTGTTGGTTGGAATAGACAATGTGGCTTGGAGGTTGTGGTATTTGACATTGAATCTCAATCTGCCATAGAAACCCTTTTGTAATGTGACATGCAAGTAGATGCGATGAATTAAATTCAAATTTGAGAGGATATGATTTCTTGAATATGACCTATGTTTTGTGCTCAACTTGGAAGAGTAGACCAGCCGTATTGATGACTTCAATGCCTAAAAAATAAAAGCATAGTCTTTTCCCACTTATAGAATTTAAAGTGTATTTGATATTATGGGACTTAAACTTAGTTATCTATGTTGGACCCCATTGTGAGACGTTGTGATTATAGGGCATGAGACCAACACTTTGTTCCTTGCATATGTGTTTTCATGTAGGCACTATTGTCATGAACAATATACACATTGGAAGTTTAGACCTAACTAAAGTGCACGATATTATAAACCTCTTGTAGCAATTTATAAGATTAGTGTGCTATAAGATTGGCAGATGGTAGTCCCTTAATATATGCCAACTTCTTGACTTTCAAACTATAATAAATTTTTTTTTTAACTTTACTTCATGCTCTAGATGCTTTTGGCCTCTTGATGTTGTTGTCTGATTGTAGCAACAACTTGTCATGTTATATGGAATGGACTTGGGGGCTGGTATGATAGTAGATATTACAAAACATGCAGCCTAAAGAAAAAAAATAATTGACAAATGATATCACATGTCGATTATCCATAAGATTAACCATATACAACAAAAACATATGGCGACTCCCATATGATTAAGGACGATAGCACCTCATGAGACTCCATAACTAAACATAATGGAGAACTTATAACGTCACTTTTAGTAGTTTATAGTTTGCAAGGGATATGTGGCATTCCTATTTTGAAAAAATTAATGTTATTCATGAATGAACACTTTATATGGAACAAGCGGTGTCCGTTCTTGGGGATTTTAATAATAATTTGAAAGGAGGGGTTTGTTGGCTTGAAATGTGGATTTTAAAAGTTTTTTTTTTTTTCTCTTGGGGGAGGAGGTTAATATAATATAGAAAAACTCTTTAAGATCCATTGATGGCGATAAAAATCCTTATCAAAATTATGAACTTGATGTCGGATGTTGAACCATACATATGTTCTAGTATAATCGTTTGTTAATATGGTATTTTTGACTAATATGGTTTTATGATCGGGCATTCCGTTAGGAACCTTCACAAATTTGCATTGAAATAACAAATATAAAATCCTAATATGGCATGTTGTAAGTAGGAAGCAGAAAGTTGCTCATTTGCAATGGTTTGGAGTCTAGCTTGTCAGGTCCACATTTGTTGAATGAGAAATGTTAAAATTCAAATCTGCCGGTTTAATTGTTTCCCTACCTCCCATGCAACTAAAGAGATGGTATCTACGCTTCTTATTTCAGTTTGACGAACCACGACTTACAAAGTCACTTCCTTTTTGCCAAAGAGAATGCTTCAATAACTACAAAATCATTATATTGTGCCTCCAAGTTTCTTCATAGTGATTGTCGTGTGTGGTACATAAAACCACATGTGGCGAGAGAAAGAAGGCGACCATCGGATCAAAAGGGTTAAAATTAATAGCATACAACTGGCTTATTCTATCTTGTCTATTTCCATCCACGCCACCCTTGTACCCCGGCTTAAATTACGCTGAAAAAAAAATGTATAACCTGAAGACTTATTATAAAGCGATATTCACTACAATTTTGGTGCAAAAATATGATCGCAAACATTTTAGTCGAACTCTCCTAACGAACATTATGATCCTCATAAATTTCTCAAAAGAAATTGCTTCTATTTTTTATACATGAGGGGTTTAGGAATGATACGGGAGAAGAGAAAATTTAGACCCATCTATACATTAAAGATGAACATATGGATCTACTTTGGCAACCTATACATCTCCAATTCAAAATCTTGGTTAAGATTCTAATTGTTATCATTGCATGCACCGCATTATAGTATCTGCAAGCAAAATGCTATGACCAATAACATGACAAAGAAAACTAACATCAATGCACTTCTTAAATTTGTAGTTTAATTTGAGATGCAAAAGTCCCAGAATGTAACAGCGCAAGAATTGGCATCCCAATCTCAAATGTGTTCATCTATGGTAAAAGCAAGAAAACATATCATCCAAAAATTTAGAACCTACAAGACTTGCCTCACTTCATCATTAACCTCCATGAGGGGCATCTTACAATGATTGTGCATTTGAGTTTGCAATTGATTTAACATCACTTCATCTCTAAGTAAAGGTAGGCCTTGAAAATCTTAACTATTAGTGTCACCGATGTTTTCTAATCTCCAATATCTGCTTTTAGAAATGCATGACATAGACTACTCAGTTGATTCCATCAACATTAGCTCAAATTTGATGAGTAGAAGAGCTATATTATGGGCATCTCGGCTAAAGACATTTGTCTCTCCCAAGATGCTGGTTTCATGCCCTCCTTCAGGAATATGCCGTAATGAAGTCATGTAAAAAATGTCTTTGATTCATTCACAACCAACCTCACTCACAACATCCTTCCACACCCTTATATCTCACCGAATTTTGGAGAGTTAAATACACTTTGTATGCAACAAAAATAAGCCTTTATAAAAAAATATTATACTATGGCACATATTTTTCACATAATTCATAGTTTTGAAGCCGAGAGACCGTTAATTACACTATTTAAACCTATACCCGATAGAAGCACTTTGTACAACGACTTCTTTAAAAAAATATGGTTAATTTTTGGACCTCATTATAAGAGGCCATACTTTTTGAGCACAAAGTAGATGTCATATTAGGGGCGTGGGTGGAGTCTGCAATTCATGATAGCAATAGAAAAAATGAACTAAATAGATACCACAATGCATATTCATTCTCAAGAACCTCTACACTCCAATAACAAATAAATTTCAAATGCTATAGACAATCTGAGCTTTTTGCAAGTTGTTGAATAAGTTAACACAATCCACCAAAGATCTAAAGTCAAGGAAGATAACTTGCATAATAAATGCAAGGTTCGGATATCTTCTACATGCACTACACATTGGACTCAAATCAGACAATAATGTAGGAAAATACCAAATTCTACATGTCTTTTGCATGTTGGACTAATACTTTTGTTGAGTCGCTACAATTGGTATACAATATTGCGAAAAAAAATATGGTTGCAAATATAGAAGTCATAGAGCATAGCATGACCACGTGGCACACCATCAATGCCCTAGGGTGAGATGCCTCCCAAAATGAGAATCCAATAGATTCACATAAATAAACCTACTAAACCTTTTAACTTACCTTTCTTTAATGGGGCTCCAAACCAAACAAAGGTGCTCTGTTTATTAGGTGTGTTGACATATGGCGAGAATATGAAACGGGGAAGATTAAGCTCATAACTCTACACGCAACCTATGCGACATGGGCATTCAAGTTCTATCTGGGAGAACCAAGTAGTTGGAACAGAACAATTAGTGAAGTTAGTTAGGTGTCGCGACAATTGTTGGTGTCCCGGAAGAATAAGCCATTTCTAGACATATCCTTTTCTCGAGGACAAAGTTTTTCACGGAAATGATAAATAAGCAAAGTAGATAATAATGGAAAAAGCAGGTCGCGATAAATTACTATTTGAAACTCTTGGAATAAAATAATGTAACCAACACCAGCTCGAACATCCGGACATTAAGAGATAATACCTGTTGTGCATCGGTTTGTGATCGAGCAAAGCCTTGAATGTCTGAAATTGTGACACGAAACAAATGAGAAACAAAATTATGTAAGGTTTAAGGGATAAAATATCTGCCTTTTTTTGAAAGACATTAGTGTCCTTAACAAACTTAATTCAATTACGTAATAGAATTTCCAAACATCATCAAAGAGATTCCTCACACAGCACATCTCTTTACGCAAAGTCTTCATCATCACGAGAACCCATATAAACATCCACACATGTAGAAAGGGTTTTAGTTGAGCCTCTCTACATCTTTGTAAGCTTGTGAAAGGAATGAAGAGCAAAGTTAATAAATCTAGAATTCAAAAGAGATTACATTTATCTATAATCCTTTGTTAGCATCATTTGTGGAATTTTTTTAGTTGAATCCATCTCAATCCCTCTGGCTGGAATATATATGACTGCCTTACTCTGATAGGTCTAGATGCATACATAAATTAACCCTTTTAGCGCGTATATGTATATCGGATATATGAAATCATGTTAGGATGGTTGAAACAAACAAAAGAAACTAAAGTTTGGGGACTTACCCATAGAGCTTTGGTGGTGTGTGTACTTAGAAGAAAGGATGTTTGATGTCAAATTTGGAAATTGTTAGCCCGAAAACATATGCATATGATGTGAACTTATGGATTGTAGATGATCATCCTCTCTATATCACTTATCCTTTGTAAAAAACAAAAGATAAATGGTTTTTGCTACATCTATCCGGATCATTCATGTCCAAAATTCTTTGGAAGGAAGATCTCTTGCAAATTCGTCAAAAGAAATGTGCTACTCATTAGATCTTGACACTTCTAAGATGAATCATATAACCAAAATTGCTAAATGTTACACCGTCCAGGCATTTACCAAAGCAAATTTTATACACCGCGTTATATCCCCTCCACGTTCCTGCCGCGTTCCCCCCGTTCTATCCTTTCCGCTCACGCTCAACTTGCTAACCACGCTTCTTATTGTGGGATGGATATCTCGCCTACTAATCAACCAAATACCGGCTTTAATTTTCGCGAATCTACACACCTTCTGGGTAAGTGCCGATCTCCCATGATTGAAATATGGGGGAACACATGCCCATGTGCTTGGGCGGAGATCAATTTTTTTATTATCGCGATAAACTCACTCTCCTTGTTTGCTCTCCTTGACAAATGGAATTTCGGATGCAAATACCCTATGAAATAGATTATCATAGACAAAATTATTTAATCGATTGAAAAACAAGCTTGCCCAATCACGGGTAAAATAATCTCATTTGGGCTGCGGTTAGGGATGATTTACGCAGGGATGGTTTACCTTTGGCGGTGGACCAGCTTCCTTCCATGCCTTGCCTTGCCTCTTGAAATCATGGTCATGAACCCAGGTTTTACATTAATCTATTTGAGGACAAAAAAGTAACAAAGCGGTCCGGATCAAATACCCTGGTTGTTCAAGCACGCCCGTCTTGTCATCACAATCACCACAGTACCAAGTACCTCGAAATGGCACATCGTGTCACAACCGGTTACCATACATGCAGTACATACTAAATGGAAAAAAAAAAAACTCACGGTTCGGTGCTCTTCACAAAAATAAAACCTTTGTTTAGACAAATCTGTTGAAAAACATGAGCCACCATTCATAAATGGAATATCCGAGAACCAAAGAGAAATGGTCGAGATGGGAGAAGGATGTTGGCACTGAGACTCTTAGCATCAAAAAGTTTGAACTAAAAAAAGGCCATGCTTAGTTGGTGCGTAACTATGAGAAACTCGACCATTGACCCCTTTTTGTCACGGGTGAATCTACAACATAATGCTAAACCATATTTTAAGCCGTGGCATTGGATCGTCTAGATTAGGACCCATTTGCAAATAACTACGAAACAAACCAACAAACTTGAATATGGTTTCATTTCTCCTATAACTCCACAATGTCTTTGCAAAGTATCATGCTTTGCCAATGTTGGCGAATCTTGCAACAACCACGTTATTTGAGAGAACAAAATGTAAGAGAGTACTAATAAGGTGATAGGACATGATCGCAAGGTGGAGAAAGCAAATCTGATTGGGGAGTGTGTTTGAAGGGATTATACTTGCAATGATGGCGTTGCATCATTAAAATCCGAGCTGTGAAGAAAAATTTGGGTGAGCTTTTTAAAGAGAAATAAAAATTAGACCCTTGCGATGGACCAACTCTTACGACGATTTTTTTCTGAATTGTACTTGCTTGTCGTCGACTATAGCACCCTCTGACACCAATGCAACAAGATACTTGAAAATGGAGATATGTGCGGGTTTTATGAGATCATCTTGCATATTAGAAAAGCATCTTGTTGCGGAGTATTTTGCCAAGCTGCACAAAACCGATCCTTTGCTTCCGTAATGATTAATTTGGCGGGCAATGTATAGAAGACTAGTGACGCTTCTTGTAAAGCTCCACATGTGGCATGCATATCAATAAAAGAACTCCCACCACGACATCAGGTTTAAGGCCATGCTCAACAATTTGTTCGTGAAGATATATTGGCTACCACCTTCTAATGGCATTGATGGCACATGCCTTAAGGATCTTTGGGCAATGTAAATTTATTGATCTTTATGCCCCTCTGCGCATATCATTAAAAGCGTAAAAAAGCAAGATGGCGAATCATCATTAGAATATGTTCATAAAGTAGATTACATGACCGACATCTTGATTGACAATGCGCTAAAAACTCTGTAGACTTCCTCAAGCTTCCACATTTTGCATAGGCATCCAATAAAGTGTTTTCAACAAAATTATTGAATCCCGAGCTCAAAGATCTGGTCATGGACACATGTGACATGCTCTCAGATACCTATCTTTGCTCTGCTTTGAGGACACTCGGAGATTTATTTTAGTAGATTCTTGCCTCCCTTGCTACATGTTGTCAAGCATTTCGGGCAAAAATCACCCTTCCACGATTGGCATACCACGCAATCATTTCACTTTATAACACTACATCTTGATAATGCAAATTATTCATGTAAGTATCATCCAGGCGGTGCCAAGACATTTTCTTGTTAAGCTGCGTCTACAAAAATCGGCACGGGGAGTTAATCCTTTGTAATGATTGTAGTCATTTGGAGTTAGGCCCGATCCTTCACAATAAATTTAGTTGTAATCATTTAGCCACAATAGCAGAGATGTTTGAAAGTACAAGCGGTAAACATATGAGGGCAATTAATGAAGCGAAAAAGGCTTCAAGAGTGGATATCTCAGCCCCAACCATTAAAAGTATAAAGTTATCTCAAGTATCTTGTAAAAACATAAGCATGCACCTTCATGCAAAGAGGATGGAGAATTTGGGGGTTCAGGGTTTGGCGAGATGACAATATGTCATCTTTTGAAAATAGGCTAAATTTAGTCGAGGGAAATAAGTAAAAAGATAGCATCAACTTTTTATCATGTCCTAGGGCTTAAAAGTCACTGTGTGTACAACTTGAACTTTGTTAATGGCATGATTCAAATGTGTACCGACGAAAATGCTTACCTTCTCTTGAACTTGACATGCATGCAAAAGGCGAGATAGTGCAAGGTATCCTCATGTTAAAAGAGAATATAGCAATGCTAAGCGGACTAACAATGCATCAAATGTTACATCAAAATGTAAACTTGTTTACTCTAGTTAAAGCCCGCTATAAATAGATAAACGATCGTGCACAAAAGAGATTTTTGATTTTCTACCTTATGGGGATGTTGCATCTATCATGTCAATTGTGTAGAAAGGCATCACAAAGCATATGGGGAGATGAAGATATGGAAGCTCGAAGATCTGCTTTGATGGTCTTCAGCTGACTTTGCTATCATCACTTTTACGGGTAACTTAGAGATATAAAGGAGCGAGAAAATGCCCACCTCATGGTTTGGAGCAAAGCGGAGACTTGTAAAACTGCACCTTTAACCCATATGCTCTGAAATGTCGACACTGCGGCACACGGCGGAAGGATAAATCAAAGACAAACAATTAGCTCTTGATGCAAGCGTTTCTTCAAATCGGATCATAGATGTATCAAGGATACACCTTGAATGACAAAATGTCATGGGTCTTCTTAACATAAAGCGAAAGCATCAAGGACTTACAATTTGAGGTACTAATTGCAAAATGTAGTGCTTCTGTACAAAGGTATCATTGCCCTGAAGCCCGGACATCTACGATTTTTGGCCTCACATTTCTAGCCTTTTATGCTGTTTTAAATACTTAGTGCCATTGTGTTATAGATTCTCACGGACTTAGGCGAACAATAATAAAGCAATAACAACTCTGAATCATCAAAGGAAATGCATTGTGCAAGTTTGCCTCTACAAATTGCACAAAAGAAGCTTGAATAAACAAAAAAGCGATTATATTAGTTAGCTGTAAAAGGAAATGCATTGTGTATGCTAGTTTGTCTCCATAAATGCACAAACGAAGATTGTGTATGGTTTGGTGCTAACCGCGATTGAAATTGTATGATAGCCATGGGGGCTTTAGGGGTGTTTGGCTCAGTTCTGCGGTAGATTCAAAAGCAATGGGGTTTGCTTCTAGGAGCTTGAAACAAACTAAAGAAGTATATTTTTTCTAAAAATTTGAGTTCACAAATATATAAGAATATGCATGTGAAGATAAAGGAACAAATGCTCACTATAGTTTCTTGATCACAAATCCGATGCATACACGAGGAAGTCCGAGATTAAAACCCCGAACCTCAAACCTCCGCAATGCTTAGAAATAAAACATCTGAGTTACATGAAGCTTCAGAGCAAAACTGCATCGCCATCGGGATTTTGGTTCGGATAGTGCGTAGCTCCTGTACACCGGCTTCTAAACTCACAGTGTTGCCGCTCTAACCTTTGGCCCAGGGTGAACACTCGTTATCTACCGTCGTTGAGGTACGTCGCATACTTGACTCTACCTGGAAGGATGCGCTCTTGTGGTGACTTTCTCGGCATCTTGGATTATTTTCTAAATGGGGCGATCTTCTTTACGTATTGAACATGGGAGATAAAAGCGGAAAAGAAATCTTAGGGGATGGATACCCAACCCGAAATAAAAAGCCCCAAAATCATAACGAATTAATTTTTTGCAATTTTTGGATGTCGGAATATTTTTGGCATCTAAAAGCCACGAGAAATCTTAGGAAATCATGCTAAAAAAATTCCAAAAAGTTTTTATTGAAACACGAAAATCCCAAATTAACAAGATTGATTGAATTTGATTGATTGATACAAATCTGATGAATATCTTGATGCATGTGATGGTGGAACATTTTGAAAAGCGATAGATTGCCAATTTGGATTGCTGAAGGAAACAAGTTATTGAGCAATACTAAGGGCGTTATTTAGATTCTTGAGAGAAGCAATGGTTTTCGCGGTGGGGATCAAACCTTACATCACAGGGGTTTTCTATGTTAACCAAAAGTATATTGATTAGCTAATGATTGATTACGGAGATAGCATAGACTTAGAATTAAATTCGAAGGCGGTTCTTGATGAAGATGGGTTTGATAACCCCGGGATCATATTGGTTTAACGACTTGAACCAGAGCGATCATCGGCATGGCGTTTCGTCCATTCCGGGAAGGTGAATGATCAGAGGAACCGAAGGATGGGGTTAAAATCGCGTAGAACGACGAACGGTGGGTTTTGCGTGCTTGGGCGACCGAACATCGATGGGAATGGTAAAAATTGCATGAGAAACGGCGGACTGGTGGTTGGTAAAAGAGGCAGAATCCAAAGACAGGATGGAATAACCTACGGCAAAATTGCAGAACGGTTGCAGCCAGTGGGTTTGGATGGAGATCGAAATGCAGTTTATGGAATGAACAAATGCATACGTTGGACATCCAACGGAGACCAGGAAAATTGTTAAAGTGACTTCATTTGAAGATATTGTGATCCAGCCATCGAAAATAAGATTGCCTACAAAAGGACCTGTAGCCACTAGGACTCAAAACCAAGAGGAGGCAAAGAAATAGTCCACTGAAAACTATAAAGTATACAATCCCATACTCATTGGCACCTTGAGGCATTTAATGGCCTCATACCAATGTATGATCTTCGACGCTCGAGGCAAATTCGTAATAGACATCAAATTATCATACCCCTTGAATAGTAGGAGTGAATAGGCCTCATGAGATGACATAGCGGACTTCTTCGCTGCCTTCTTCTAATTGACTGTTGCATGACTCTTTGAGTGCACGCTTGAAGATTAAAGATATGTGCCAGCACAATCCCGGAAGAAGCATAGAAGCGAGAAGCAACAAAGTGAAGAAGTGGAACTATAAAATTTTGCAGCTCATGGGTGCTAAGAACGGCCTGTCGAACCAGCTATTATGTAGAGCATCTTCCATAAGCGAGGAATGCAAAGCAACCAACAAAAGGTTGATCATGAATAGATGAAGAAATAACAAGGAGCTTGAACTTTGAGAAGAATGTTGAGCGGATGCACGAGATGCACGATTAACTTCGATGAAAGCTAGCAAAAGCCTCCTTATCGAGGGGAAACAACTTCTAACTTGGGCCATTTAAAGCAAGATCAACCTCTTATACAAAGGCCCTCTTCACAACTATACAATCACGAGTAAAAGAGGTCCAGCGGCATAGAAACACAAATCCTTGGACCATTCATGATGGGTGTGAGATATGAACCCCAAGTCGGATTCGCGGTTACAGCTAGAATTGATGAGCCATTTAGAGGAGGAAGATTGGAAGCGAGAACCAGCAAAGGCATCTTTTATTTTGAACTATATATGCGGTGTAAAGCCCGCGGGGAAAGTAATATTGGTTTGCATTATATTCCCCACCAAGTGGATCAATCCCTCTCTTGATACCAAAAGATCCCTTTGCATCACTACTTTCAACCATAAATTGTTAAAGTTAAGAATTAAGTTAGTAAGGCTAGGAAAAATATAAGGATGAGCTAGGCTAAGCGGGAAATTAAGCGGAGGAAAGAAGCCAGCCGAAGGTTCTATGAGTGGGAGAGAGAAGTGAGTGCGGAAGGCGGATAATAGTTAGTTAAGCTATAGAGTAGCGTTTAATTAAGACCATAAATATAAAATGAATAAGCTCATTTTACTTAGTGAATATTGAAATGATAATAAATGTTTTATTTTAAGTTTAGTAATTGTTTCATTTTGCATTATGCATTATAATGAACGTAATAATCATATGAACCATGGTTGGACTTTTCCTAGTTGCATGAAATGTGTATTATGGAATTTCCTTAATGTTGAATTACAATGGCATGTGTTTTGATGATAATAGAGTTATATAGGGGTATAATTCTTTGATATATATGAACCTCAAGGGGCGAACCTAGGAATAGAATAGTGCAGACCAGTTTAATACCTGATGCTATGTGAATGGTTATTGGAACATGTCGTTGTGGTACCTTAGGGTTTACAATGTCTTGCCTGATTATGTGGTCCTCCGCTTAGGGGAACACATAGATGGATAGGTGTGTACCCTAAGTGGTTGCAGACCTCTATGTGGTATTTGGACGTCCGCCAAGTTGACCTTGCTGGAACCAGAGGAATATTGGTTGCAATGTTTGATGCTATAATTGCTTAGTTATTATATATGTGGTCTTGAACATTGGAATTAGAGTTGCAATAGTTTGTACTTATAGTGGATACTCATGGTATAATTATTCATTGTGGATATGCTTGTTGGACTAGTAACTTGGATTAGAGAGGCTACGATGAGCTGGGTTATTATTTCTAAGTTAATGCTTTGTGTTGTTGATGGTAAAGACATGTCCTAGATCCCGTCCCCATTAGTCCGTTTGATTAACCGAAGTGGTTGATGGTGTGAGAACCACGAGATACTCAGAGAGTAGCCAAGCCCGGGGAAAGTAGGTAAAGTGTGGATTGTCGGTTAAAGTAAACTTGATTATTATTATTATTATATGTTGGCAGGCTATAATTATTAAGAACATTAATTGTTGTCTTGAAGTTATTCTTTGTGAGTAATGGGCAAGGATTTTTTGGGACCTTAGAATATACACAAAGACTAAATTCTTTACCCAAAGCATGCATGTGTTAATCTCTCTTGAGTTCTAAACTTAAAGTAGATCCAAGGTAGAGATTGATGGGATCTCGATTCTACGGATGCAAATCACAGTGGACATTGGATATAAATATCTTATGCTTTGTATACCTTGTAAGCATGGTACCATCTTGGACATTATGTTTTGTATGGCCCGAGATAAGATCGTGGAGGGATTGACCAATGCTGATGTTCTTCTACCAGGATTAACTAGTTCAAAAGCGGTTTTTTTTTTCTTTGAAGGTAAGAAGATTTGGAAATTTTTTACAAATCTAAATAGCTAATATTATGGTGGCCATAGCTACTACTCTTTAACTAGTAGAGGTACTATATGGAAAAGGTTCTACCCTTTCTTTCTGCAAACTACGTTTCTATAAAAGCTAACTTCTGCCTCCCAAAAAAAGGGCAGCCTCAAGATATAGAGTTTAAAATTGAACTTTGGTGAAATGCTTCAATCAAATAATAGTCTACTAAGCATGCCGGTGATTTGCTCCTGAACTTAATACAAAATTCCCATGAGCTCCTCCTCCAAGTAGCATGGACTTCAAACATTTCAAGAGCTTGCTCCCAATGCAAGCGTGAGGTTGGAGCTCTCCCTGTCATGGGACCCAAGGCCATAGGAATAAAGAGACAAAAGCATGCCACCTTCATCTAATCCCGATTCGGTCTTGTCACCTCATGGGATCAAGTGCACTGCGCAATAATCCGAGGACCTCCGAGTCTCCTACTCATGCATACTCTTCTGTATATTCCTCCTACTAGAGTCTTTGCTTTTATTTTGCCACCCGTTGGATGATGCTATTACTTTGCCACCCATTGGATGAATTATTTTCACCGGTTAGGTGGCTCTTATATTCCATCATTGGGTGATGCTATTTGTCCCTTCCCCCTCCCCCCTCCCTCCTTCTCTGTTGGTGATTCTACTATTTCTATACTTGTTGTTGATGCTACTATTTTATTGGGTGCTTCAGATTCATTAGTTTTCCTTTATTTTAAGATGGTCACTTTCGCCCACAATGTGCATTCTCTTTTCATTGTATTCCTAGAAATTAGCGGTTTACTTTTTTATGTGCTTGCATTTTTTCAACTAGTTCTACCATTCCTCAAGTTCACTACATATTGCATTCGAGTTCGCCCACCTTTCATCTTCAATTCAGGGCATTCATTAGAAGTTGTTGGACATATTTCCGTTAGGGTTTTCCTCAAAAATCCAAAGGGCTGGGTTTTTTTCCATGAAAAAGTTGTTGTCATTGCCCCCACTCTTGCTTAGGCATATAGTCTATTATTTCATGTTTATGGGATAGGTCGAAGTTGTTCCTATAAGTCGGCTCCTCATACATTCCTTTCAAACCATTGTATTCTGCTATTTGTGATGAATGATACACCTATCTATAAAGAAGGGACCTCGGAAGAACATGGAATTAGATTTAATACAACTTTTGGGAAAAACTGCGAAATATTTCCATATGTTTGCTTTTAAGCAAAGCATTGGTTTTGGGGGGTATTTTTTTAAAGGAAATGATCCCTGCTTTTGTGATGATCAAATGAGAATGAGTCTTTCAGAATTATTGTAAAAAGGGAGCTGAGAGATCTTTCCATCAAAGGTAGATCATTATAAAATCAGATCTTAAATCACACAAGTTATGCTATTTTTAATACAAGAAAATTGCCAAAATTCCCGGAGGGGATTTGGAGACCATAACTTGAGATTTAGTCCAGATTCGGAGATGTTAACTTTTCATGGAAAGATCTCAACCTCCTTCAATATATCTGAAAGATTCATTCTCATTTGGATCATCACAAAATTATGATCATTTCCATTAAAAACTAAGGGGGCATTTTGTTAATTTTAACTTCCATAAGTATTCGAGCTTTCATTTTTTATGGAATAGCTTTCAGCGTTGTTCTATCGTCGGCTCCGTCG
Organism: Isoetes taiwanensis; assembly: GCA_021234155.1. Taxonomy (NCBI): domain Eukaryota; kingdom Viridiplantae; phylum Streptophyta; class Lycopodiopsida; order Isoetales; family Isoetaceae; genus Isoetes; species Isoetes taiwanensis. Next base: position 17,820 of record JAJEKV010000848.1, on the reverse strand, counting down.
TTCCTTTCAAGTCATTGTATTACGCTATTATTCACGAATGATAAACCTATCTATAAGAAGGATCTTCAAGAAAATGGACTATAAACATCTTACAGTGAATTAGAAAAATGGACAATCCGGGAATATGCACAAGTAGCTATGCTATTTACATTTGGGAATAAATTGATATGTGTAGCTTGATCTTTTCGCTAACTTTCTGTTCAAATATAACTTTGTTATCATAATAGTCATCCTGGTTTCTTGTGGTAATTTATCTAATGTAAAGGACATTGCATCAACGGTTTACAAGCTATCCTCGGACCTTCTAGTTATTCCCTTTTTTATGCAAGGAAAAGGAAAGTGGTGACCAACTAGGGTTTTCTCTTTCTAACAATGCAATTATACTGAATAGGTGCGGTGCCGGTGAAGCTTGATAATTTGGATGGTAGGTGATTATAGAAGATGAACAAATTAGATATTGAGATGTATATGATGTGGTTGAAGTAGGGAAGTGCCGGATGATACTACTTAATACACGGTAGAGAAGCTTTGCCTTTATATAGAGAGCTTTAAAGTAGTTCTACAAGGTTATGACCAAGCGACTAAGCTACATGTGTATAAAGAAACATGAATACCTTTCACGTCTTGCAAATTTGTATGTTGTGATTTTTGCAACAATGTCCTACATGCGGGGTTTAGCTACATGTTAGTAGGCAAGGATGTAAAAATACCCAAAGAAGTGTTTGTTTAATTGGTTTGTTCATTCTATGCAAAATTATGGCTAAGATTCCTCATATAACTCAAGGTTGATATAGAGTTGAGTTTAGCGATGATTGTTATGTAAAACTTTAAGCCAAGTTGTGAGGGTTTGGCATATTCGTAAATTGCGTGAATTGTGTATTTGATTGTAACATAAAGCATATGTTTTATTGGCATTAAAGATGCAATTTAGTTCTTTAATGGTAGACATTTTAATGATGAGTTACTCCTTCGGGGGCATGACATTGCAAAGTATATATGAGATCGATTTTGCTTTGTAATGCATAGGTTGGTGTTTGCTCATACATTTTGACTGTTTTTCTCGAACATATTACCCAATTCAAGGCATTTTATAATACCTTGCCAAATTTGAAAGATGGCAAAGGAAAATCAAAGGAACCCTAGTGATATCGGATCGGTTTGGCAATATGATGATAAAACTGAATGTTAAGAACATTAGAAGTTGTATAGAATGTGAATTATAATAGTTGTGGTACGTGTTGATGGGTATGGATGTCCATCACAACACAAAAAGTTTAATTGACTTTAATAAGATAAGATAAGATAAGATAAAATTTATAGCGTCTCAAAACCCAAGCGGGTTATGGGACTATCAAAAAGATGGGGCATAAGCTTAGATCAAAGTGACAAAAGAAAAAAGAATATGAACATGAAAAAACATAACACAAATAATAATAAAATTGTGCACATGCATGAACTAAACATAACCAAACCATGGGTTACGGAGCCCCGGTCTCCGGACAATCGGCCCAATGCCTCCCGATTTTTGTTTTATTTGGCCTAGCTTCTCGCACTTTACATAACTCTGGCCGTCACAGTGTTGGGCCGGAGAAAGATCCTCTTGGTGGCGAGGGTGTCTTCGGGGATGACGCCTTCCATGTTGAAGGACATCGGCACATCCCGTGGGCTATTGAGCTTGCATAATATACGTGAAGAAGTTAGGCTTTTGCTCTACATCCCAAAGGCGGGACTTTGCCTGGCGACGGAGCAATGCATAAATTCAAACTCTTGTCACTCTTGCTGCTGTGCCCGGCGTTCTAGCGCTTCGTGTTCTAGGAGAATCCTCTGGGTTAGGTGCTCTTGTGCTTGCTCTTGTGTGCCATCATGATCTTTATCAGTCACCTTCACATCAACCGAGGCTCACGAGGGTTTGGGTTTGGAGCATCGGTATGGGATTTTGGGCAAGAGGAGGAGATGTGCAATGAATTACCTTCAAAGATGGCGGATAAAAAGCATATTGATATCTAGAAAGAAGACTACAGATCAAAGAAATGATGGAACTGCAAAGAGATGCTTTTACAAGATGTCCAAAAGAAATGTTGGTCACGTAAATAAGGGCAAAATGGAAGAATCGTGCTTGAAGTGGCGATGTTGATTTATCGAGATCAAATTCTGAAAGCTGAAAATGTTGAAACCATGTGACCTGTGAAGCTTCTTGATAAAGTTTTCAAGCATTGTCCACGGCAGCCATGGGATATGGTATTGATGGAGATATGTGTTATGATTTCCAACCAAATAAGGGGTTGAAAGGCGGATTGAAAATGCGTAGTAGTGAAAGGTACGATTAAAAATACATTATGGCTTGAAGTACAGTAAGGAACCGAAAACTCTATATGAAAATCAAAGCTAGGAATGCTTACAGTGAACAACCGGGGGCAATCTGATCTAAGGTGAATTCAAAAGCGAAGCTAATACGCATTTTATATAGCCGACATGACAACCGTTTTTGTACAATATATGCATTCACCATAGTGAGTTGGAGGGGCGTCAACCAAAGAAACCATTTTATAGTTCGGTCCACCACATCACAACATATTGCCCATATCAACGTATTAGATTGCATATATTTTGGGGTAATAGTTTGCATTTGGATCCTAGCATTTGTTTATCATCTTAAAGCATGTTAGAGTAATCATTGCTCATCCGGAGGCACTATTGATGCGAACTCAAATAAGCAGCATGCATGGTCATCTTAGGACAAAAGATTCATCATAAGTTGTAATCAAATGTTGCTCTTTGAAACAGGCCTGAACTCTTGTGAAGGTACATATAAAATTGTAGATAAAGAGTTGGTCTGCCCGAGAAAATGACATACACGTAAGTAACGGTAACCACATTTCCATTATACGACTGTACTTTATTAGGTGGTCCATAGAAAATCTAGAAGCCAAAAAGCATATGCAATGAAATGTTGACCACTTTTGCAGCTTATTAGGTGGTGCCAAGCGATATGCTTGTAGTAGTGCCACATGCATGTTGGCACAAATAGAATCGTGAATTTCATTGATGGTATGCTACTCTTGGCAACTTTAGCTTCTACAATCACTCTAGTCATTGCAGGAATAGGGGCCATTTAGAGCCTAAGAATTGTACACAGTAATAGACATATAGGGAATAGGGGTCCATTTGGAGCCCAAGAATTTGAGCATGTGGTACCTCATACATGTAGTACCTCATCTGAAAATGGTAGAAGATTAAGCGATAGCATCAAATCCCAAAATAGCTAATTCAGGGTGACACACATGTTGAGATGAGAGGCTGCGAGAATCAATGTCGGAAGCTACATTGTTCGGTCGGATAAAGCATGCATGCAATGCGATTTAATTCTATGTGAAAAGGTATAAATATTACAAATCCTCATGCTTCAAGCAAAAGAGTTGGTGAAGTTGGAACCATCCCACAAACCCGTAATGTGTGTGTATTAGAGCTATAAAGCTGACAATTTTGAATGAATACCTCTGCATCGGAATATTCTGAATTCTTAAATCGATAGATTATCGTTTTCTTATGTGGGCCTCTGCAAGCAATTGCTTCTCTATTTTTCTTTGCTATATATTTACACGCATGCATTGCAGCGACACCTCAGTATTCCCAATTTCTCGACCCTTCTTAGATGTTAAAGCTCTACGGAAAAGGATTCCACCTCATCGGTAAAGGAAATAAGAAAGGTTTAGGATTGACACGGTCATACATAAGGATTCAGCGGAGGATTTGCTCCTACAAAGACCACCTCATCTATGTGAGAAATCTGAAGAGTAGAGAACTTTAGAAATCATTTCATTATGAAACGGTAGAAAATAGTGAGGAGGTACCTTTTGAATTTCAAAGTATATGCGCCACCTTGATAGGCATGATAAAATTCTTGGTCACCTTATTATGTACTAATAATCCTAGGCATTAGGTACAAAATATGCTCCTTGCTTTCTTGAACACGACCAACAAATTAAAGAAAATGTTAGCCAAGACGATGTACTTGATAGAATAAGTGTACAAATCTATACTTATTGTCAAGTGTGATGGGCATATTGAAATAGATGTAGAAATCTATGACATTATCAAATTGAATAGATGTATAAAATAATCACATTTACATAAGAAGTATGATTGGGATCAGAAAAGGGTAGAAAGGCTGACTTTGATATTCATTTTAACGCAAGGGCCTCGAACAGCATTAAGTCAAGTTAGTATGAGGCTTATCTTTGTCCCTATCGTAATGCTGTCTAAGTTAAGGTGGCCTCAATCTCATGTGCAATAGGTATGAAAAATAACAACAAATTTGATGGAAACCACTTCTTACATTATTTCTTTGCATGAAGGCCTTTCTAAACTCTGCTGTCAATCTTTAAAAGATGTAAGCAATGTCGAGAATCCTCCATCGTCTTCTAAATTATAGTATATAAATAGCAGTGATAGTTGATACTTCCCATGTTAACAAATCTCGATAGGTGTAAAGTTCAAATAAGGAATGTACAATATAAGCGGAGTCAAATTATTAAAGGGCCGCATAAAATCGAGGAGTAAGAGAATTATGCATGACATAAAAGCATCATAGTACCAAGATTTACCTTAGAAACTCTAGAAAGCGTCTCACTGCACCACAAAGAAATGCTCCGGGTTTGCTCTTGTGTACTTAGAATTGAGAGCTTCAGTTAAAACCATCGATTGCAAACTTACAATTTTTAATCCTTGATTAAGATTGAGCTAATGTAGAATATATAAAACAAAACAACCTACTAACATAAAATTCGGGATTCATCGCGAGGAATACAAAATCAAATCTAGGAAAACCAAATCGATACTTACTCCATCAAAGAAATTAGCGGAGGCGTTTTTTAATATTGCAAAGGCGTTATGCGGTTTTCGCACAATTAATTAGATATAGAGAGTTGATCTTTGGTGATCTTGAGGAAAAAACTTTAGCTGAAAATGATAGTCTAGACTCACTATTTTCGCGAAGCGGTTTTCTGAAATTCCTTTCGTGCAACCTCGGACAAACTTGTTAAACAAAGAGAGCGAGGGTAAGACAATGCGATTCTATCTTTGCCCTAAAATGAAGATCGGCCAATAGCCGTTAAGAAAAGTGAAATTTGGCTCCTCATACGATCAAAATCATCGAGACAAAACTTTCCTATGAGCTTGGATCGCGGAAAGACGAGGTTAGCAGCAATCGTAGCGTACATCAACCTGTCGAACTCGAATAAGGAGAAAAGAAGATGCAAAATCATAGGGAAAATATTTCTTCAATTTTGGAAACTTCGAGAATTTATTAAAACCCAAAATACACAAAACCTTAAGTATAACTTAAAAATTTAAAACATTTTTCTCCAAATCGGAAAACCCAAATTAAAAGGTTTGATACATAGTGCTCTTATAATTGAAGGAATGCATCCCATAGCTTCGGTTATATTATGACTTGTAATGACTTTTCTCAACTCATAGAAGACCTTGTCACATGGAAAAGAACCTGATCCCATGAAAGATATGTATAGAGTAGATATGATATTTGGATATGTGATATTTAGGCCCGAGACTATAAATGGGCATAATGCATAATAATATTATTCCATTATAATAATATGTATTGTGGTAGCAAATAAATGGACCAACAATATATTATCATCATGCTTAATTAATTGCTTTCTGTGAGGTGACATGCAATCTACATTGGAAAGATATACCACCTCATAAAAGTACATTTTTTGATAAAGGAGTACGTCGGTTCCATTCTCATACTACTTGTGTGTGTTCTTTAAGCGATGCTCTAATATTTTTGTATGTGATTCTAGAGCAAAATCATCGAAAGTGATGAATAGCGAGGAGGAGTGATGGCACAGTCCCACCTATTTACCAAGGCATGTATTTATCTTATTAAGTGTATGGCGACCATATGGGCATAATACAAGATAGTACGGAATCAAATGAAAGTGAATAATGAGGAAAGAGTGATGCTTTGATCCCACCTATTTGCAAAGGCATATTTGTCTTATTAGAGGTAATATGGCGACCATATGGGTATATATCCACGAAGATGGTACATTAGAAACAGAAGAAATAGTTACCTTGGTGGATTCGAACTTACAATCTCTCTAATTCATGGCTTTATACCTTTGCTGACTAAATACCTGTTGTTCTTTAGTAATGTTCATTGTTAATATTCTCATCTTCTTCATACATGCTATGTCCGGAGTTCTAGGAGGTTCTACATTTGAGGCCTAGGTGCGATGTGACATTGGCATGATCTCATCCATTAGATTAGTGCGATCACAGTGGTCTAGAGCATATATATAGAGGGAGTCTCTCACTCTTATGAACCATTATAGTTCCACCTGCCAATGTCCTTGTATTTTCACCCGAGTGTAAAGTATTTCCAGCATTCTAGCATATTCTTTTGCATTTTTTGCATGTTTATCCTGTATTTTCTGTTTCCGCATTAAGAGTCATGACAATTTTCCAGACAAAATCTTATTGATTGTTCTAGATATTTCATGATTTTTTTTCCATCATGGAGAATCAATTGGTGAGTATTATGCAAAAGGTTGAGAACATTGTTACCTGCCAGATTCTCGATTACTATCTCGATTCAAAATTAATGGCAGATGGAGACCGATAACAAAGACAACTGAATGGCCAACTATCATCTTCACTTCTAGTTCAGAGTTCTATCCTAGTTCCAGTTCTTGATCAAGTTCTAGTTCCTGAAATTCTTGAGTTGGAGACCTGCATATGCATCCAACTTTGCTTGTTGTTGAGCCTTGGATTCAAGTTTCAGCTCTGATTCTACCTCCAGTATGCCTCCTTCACAATTAGATCTCCTCGTCGGCTAACGTCACATTCTGAAGTTATTTTTATACGCTCATGTTCATCTTCAGTTCATGCCGGTTTACGTGGCTCCCTACGTATGCGGCGGTTCTGCATCACAAGTAGGAAATCTCTCATCAACCCTCCATCGTAATATCCGCTGAATATTCGGTCGCGGGAGAGGAACCGAGGGATGCCTTGGCGCCCTTCTCCTATGGGCTCCTATAACGAATCAGCATAATGTCCGCGATAACAATACGATTGTAACTACCTCGAAGGGGAGTAGCACATCCATATCCATAGATCCAACAAAGGAATATCAGCATGCCATAAAACATGAGAGTTCCCTACCGGTTCCGGACTACCATCAGGAAGCGGTGCGGTTGGGCTACAAAGTGAACGAAGCGGATAAAAACCTATAATGGCGGGGCTGGCTATAGACAATGGTGGATCACTCCATCGCGCCCTCATTGCATACTTTCGCGGTAGCTGGGTGGACCAGCTGACTATAATGCGGATCGTAGTCTCCTTATGTAGGTATCCTTATCGAGGCGACTCAGAGTTACATCTCCTCGATTAGATGGGGAAGGTAGGAAGAGTTCCATCTCCCCTTCGAGGTCTAAAGTGAATCAGTGGCTAGAGATAAATTAAGCGTATGCGATTAAGTTAAAGTGAACTTCTCAAAACGGAAACCCGAATATTAACACTTGCAACTTAGAAGTCGAGTGATCACGGATTGATCAAAGTGTCAAACCATACCCGGCTCACCGCAGTGACCGACTATAGACCTATTACAATGGCTCCCATTATGCGTTATTGGGGACCTCGTCCACTTTGCCACTAATACTGAATTACGTAGTGCTTTCGATCATTCCATAGGCCACAGCCAGGTAGGTGGGTTCCCATAATACTACGGGCGCATATAATGGGGTCGACTAGAAGCATCATCTAGATAATAGCCACTAGGTCACCTTAATACCGAGGTGCAAACATAAGATCAACCAACATCATTACATCAATATAACATGATGTCGATAATGAAGATACATCTAATCCCAATCACATGCATCTAACTACGGTTAGGGTTCATTGATTAGAGGTTCCAAACCGATTGAGGGGTTCTAGAAGCTCTACTAACAAGATAAGATTAGCTCAGCTGGATCTTAATTCGGATGATCTATCTGAAGCTACTATGAATACGCTCGGACAAACTTCCTCCAATCACAGGGTCTCATGGCTTGATGATGAGTCGATGATTCCTCCTCCTTACGATGAAATCTCCGTCTTAGGGTTGTCGATTTGAGCTATGCCACAATGAGTGATGTGAAGCAGTTAAAATGAAGAATAGGTCTGAGTGGAGTGGAGTAGATATGACCCCATATGGTCATGTGCGTAATGTGTTTACATCATTAGCATAGAGATCATCCGAATGATAGTCTCATCATCGCCCACCATCTTGCTCCTCCTCTCATATTATACGGTCATCACGCTCTGATCGTCTTTGGCAGCCTAGAATGCCACGGAAGGTATCTCATCATAAGCCTACACTCCAATATTCTGCGTATATGCACCCTCTTGGTAGAATGCATATGCCTTCATCTATACTAAGACATAACAAAGCTTAGCTAAACTTGTGAGTTAGCGTCGACGAAGTGAATGACGGCCGTCGGTGCTTCATGAAGTCACGGGTATTGCTTCTTTAAATCTTGTTTCAACCCAAGTTGCATACTTCCGCAGGAGCAAGTGCTTCCATTTATTAAATGTGAAGAAATGAACCTTCTTGTCTTTTAAAATGCCGCCGAAACTACTTAGCGAGAACTATCTGCTCCTCAGTCTCGTCTCAACAAGGTTGGAGTCTCAAGATCTCCTCTCTGGGTTTGGGTGTGCCTCTTTAGTAGACTCATTGAAGACTTTGTGGACTTTGAGATGGGTGGCAAATCGAGGTTTGTATGGAAGCGATTCTCTACTGTTGCAGCTCTAGGATCTTGAGGAGTCAGCCCATCTAAATGACTGCCCTAATTCCCAATTCAGAAACTGCTTGCTTTACCTTAATCTTAAGCCAAAACACTATCCCCAACTTTGAGACTCCTTTGCGGTTCTATGCTTGTCGGCTGTCTCTTTTTGACTATTTTCAAAAGGTAGCCTCCTAACCTCTTCCACTAAGTCTTTGCATATTAGTCAATGTTGTTAGCAGAAATTCAACTAGATGCGGATTATGTCAAATTAATGCGGTGTCAACATTAATAACCATGAATTAATCATAAAAAGGACATTCTTGAGGAATTCTGCTTAGTACAATACATCAAATACGAAGTAAAATGTGAAATTAAACTCCATTTTGGATTGCTTGTTCCGCACATAGCTTCTTACATGTCTTCTGAGAATCGGTTAGTGCGCTCCATTTTATTGGAAATCGGTTGGAGTGGTAGGCGTGCTTATAGCCAAATTGGTGGATAGGTGAACAAGTCGTTAAAAGGCCTTACAAACTTGAGATCCTATGGGATATGATTTCCATATCCCATGTAATCTAAATGTTTGCTTGCAAAAGCAAGAAGGCGGTATCCAATCTTTGTATCAGGTGGTTGATATTGCAAAAGTGAACCATCTTAGGTAACTTGTCCAGCCACTCCATTGAATCAAAGGGCTCGCCTTGCTCACAGGGAATCGGTTATAAAATCCATGCTCATAACCTCTCCCTTGGCGGTTGTAGCTGCCGAAGGTTCCAAGGTTCATGGAATTAATTTTTCGATCTTTGTTTTGTGACAAAGCGATATTGTCGAATGTAGTTGGCTATCTCCTTCTTCATCGCCAGGCCAATAGTAACTTCGCGCTTAAGTAGATTTTCATGAATTACATGGCGATTTATTGGGCTGTGTGAGTATCATGAAGAATTAACTTCCTTACTCTCACGATGAACCGGGGACCTGAAAGTTTGTCCTTATGGTAGAAATGCCTTCTCTCTTATATCCTTTATAAGCTTCTCTTTCTTTATTTGTGCCTCTTTGCAAAGGCTAGCCCATATCTCCTTGAATTCTTTGCTTGAGAGCCAAGACCTCTTCAATCTTTTTCGCAGAAATCACTACACAAAGTAGAGATGGCATTGCAATACATGAGTCTCGATGGCGCTGCGCTAAGGCAACCACATTACTTTCACGACATAAACTACCTCCAAAGAGTCATACTCTGGGAACTCCATCCATTGCCTTTGCCTCAAATTCAGGAGTAGTTGCATAAAGAAATATATTGAAGGCTTTGATGATGTATCCAACTAAATTTCCTACCACCAGCGGGGTAAGTGCCTCTCCAAATCTGAAGAGCTCTTACTATAGCCGAGTTCTTGATCATCGTTGAATTATACGTTAACAAACGTCATTCGATACTCTTAAGAGTCATAGGCTGCACCCTCTTCCTTCTTGCATAGAACTCCACACATTTGCTAGCTTACTAGCATCGATTGCCTATAAGCTTGTACTTGGCGAGCTTTAGTAGGTTGAGCAGCACGGTGTTGTCGAGGAGCTTTCTTGAGCTTTTTAAAGAAGCTTGTGAGCGTTCTCCTTGAAATGTGCCCCCAATCTTACCTTGACAATCTTGGTGAGATCCAGGCAAAGGGGATACCCATATAGCAAAATCCCTTATAAATTTCTTGTAGTAGCTGCCTTCTCACTTCAAAGGCGTTCTTAGTGACCAATCTACTGTGACGCTTTCTATCTTTGAGGGGTCGTCGCTATTCCTTTGGGCGATACAACATATCAAGGTATTCAACCTTGGTTGTAGCAAAATAGCGCCAGAAGCTTGCCAAACAAGCGGTAGTGTAACTTCTCAAGACTTTCCTTAAATGTGCTACATGTTCTTCCAGCGACTTGCTCTAGATGAGGATGTCGTCGAGAGCTTTTGTTATTGCTTCAAATAGATACCTTTGCATGGCTGAAAGGACTTTCTTACCTTTGACTACAAAGCGGTTCCGTCGAGATCTTTATGAATGGAGATTTCATGATTGTCATGATCAATCCTTGGCTTTATTAGCTTCAAGAACTCTATTCCCACTATGGGGTCATATTTACGATCTCCATTACCTCGCTTACATGGTCGTTTGGTTCCTTTGAGGTCTAAGTTGATTCTCTTTTCTTGGTGTGGCCCGAATTGCACTCACTCTGTCATTGTGGACAAATCAGTATAATGAATGATATCGGATATGCAGTAATCAATTATTGATAACCATTATCGATCTGTAATCCGTCATCGTCATTATCAGATCAATCAATGTCGTCGATCAGTCAATCTCTTTGGTTTGGAGGATGTAAGCGCTTGGTACGATAAGGCCACATTGCTTTCCTTTGTAAGTTTGTTGTTTTGCGGGGTTGTATTCCTCAAGCTTGGTGTCTTGGTCTCTCAGTTGTTTTTGGGTTGATGAAACATAGCAATCTCTTAGCGTTCTTGTTCAAACCGCAATATGGCCATCCAGCGCTGCCTTTTTAGCGATCAGCTTGGATATTTAGCGCTTAGCCTCGCAAATTCCTCGTATGTTTTGGCCTTGATAGATTCCTTGGTCCAACCTATGGTGAATCGCCTGGTGTCAGGCATTGGGAGGATATAGTGCTTAGCGGAAGCTTCGAAGGTTTTGAATCTGCAATTGTTCCTTCTTAACTTGTTAGAGCAATATCCCTTTCCTGTTCGTCTTTGGTCAATGGGTTTGTTGTTGCCACCTTTCATATCCTTATCTTTCATCACATATGGGTTCAAGAGCCTGCGTCTAATAAGCCAAAACTTCCATTCGGTTATCTTTCGGGACTTGTAACTTTTGGGTTTCCATACATTACTCATTGCACTATCCACCTTCGTTTGATGGTCTATTCTCTGATTCACGTCCCTTCGCTTGTGAGGGTGTCTAACTCACTTTGAGAACTTCGCCGAGATCCACTTCACCGTAATGTTTGGCCAGAACTGAGAGGATGAGCTCATCCTACTTCTTTGCTTCTTTTTGTTCTTCCTGGGGCATATGGAGCTTTGTTCTTGCTTTCGGTTGAGGGCTTTGCAGTCCTCTGGGTGGTGGAAGTGACATTGAGTCGTTACTAATGACATGCAGTAATAAAGGTGCTTATTATCAGTTGTTGCATCACGGTTCATTTTGGATTAGTTGATAGCTTCAGCCATCATCTCTTATTCTTAAGTCGCGTCACCGACGAAAAGGTTCTAAGGTTGCCGATGATGCATACGATCTTGGGACCTTGTTCGTACGCAGAAGTATTAGTCACCATGGTTGTTATTCGCGTTATACATCATGATGTCGCTTTATATGTGTTAATTCTTGGTAGCCATAAAGAGATCAAGTTGACTCCCAGCTTATAAGTTAACAATGAATTATAATAGTTGATAATCAACATATAGTGGAAGCTTGAGATTTATATATAAGATAGATAATAGTACATGAAGGAATTCTAACATTATCTTGGTACATATTAATAATGCATAAGGAGGGTAAAGGGTTTATCTAGCCAAAACACAGCAAAGTCACGATCAAAGGAAGTGCTCACCGGCCTCCTCTGCAAATGAGCGGAGATGCCTCCGAAGGCATACTCCTTTAGGGTCCCCACAGTGATCTTATTGCCCGCTTCCTTTTCTTTGCTTCATCGTGATGTCTATTGTAGGAGATCTTCATGGTCCCTCCACATTGTGGATTTGCATTATCTGAGATTGATCTTTGATGCCGGATCCCTCCACTTGCGTACTTCGCTCGAGCGAGATGACTGATCTTGGGCCTCTCTCCGATTTATTTTAATACTTTGAATTTCTTGAAACTCCTCCTCACGGAATGACGGCTGTTGGTGATATATCGCCTTACTTCGTGGCGCAATGCTCGGTTATCGTTTCACCTTAAAGAATGCCGTTAAGCTACCTCTCTTGGAACTTCTTGGTAGGAGCGATGATGTCCTCGCCCTTTTCATTGAAGCTCTCGATCTGACCCTTCTTCACAAACCATATGGGAGATGGAAGGATGTCGTGGCAAAGATACTCTCCTTTGGTCACTATCGGAGATAGGGCAGTGATACTCAAATGGTTGCTTATGATATCTTCATCATACCTTGCTATCGCGCTCCATCCTTGATGCTGCTTTGCTCTCCTCGTCTTGAGTGCGTCATCCCGCTAGCGTTAAGTAGTCTTCTTCTTCAATTTGAAGTGCCCTGTGGATGTCGCGTGATAGGCGTGCTCCAAACTAGCGAATCTGCGTGGGTTTTATACATTACGCCTCATGTTGAGAGTCGCGAGGTCAAGGTTCGTGAAGAAATTTCTACGGTGATGGCTCGTAGTACATGAAGCGAGATAGCTGCGATGTGCTAAATCGCGATGCACTGTGAGCGCCCACAACTCATGTAATCGAGCATGTTCTTCGTCCTATCCCACAAGTGACTCTTGACTCTAGATCCCTCTTGACTTAATGACTCAAACACCCGCCAGAAGGAAGAGGTTGACTTCCCGGAGCAAATTTCTGGCGCGATCATATTGGCGCACAATATCGGTATAATAAGGGTGTTCTAGTTAGGGTGCATGGAGATCAAGAGATGATGGTCAAAGGCGTGGAAGGCCTCTACGTGGAAGATTTATGATCGCCCGGCTTTTTGAAGGCGATTGGGCGAGGGATAATCAAGGCGAATGAAGTTCACTGGCTGAGGCACAGGGCGACTTTGGAGTCGATACGGATGATGAAGATCTTTGGTGGTGGAATGATTTGAAGATTTACTTTCTTTGCCAAAATGGGGAGGAACGCACGACATCACCCTCACGAAAATCATCGCTGCGGTTCATGGTCCATACCCCTTTGGATCTTGATGAGCTTGAGGCGATATTCCATATTGGCCGAGGAGTTGATCCGGTAGGAGTTTGTTTTGGGCTATAGTAGAAACGCTTCCGATTCTGTTTTTACGTCTTGAACTTGTGGAACGCTTCGATACGATCAGTCTTTTTATGCAGTAAAGCGGGAATTTTGAATATCTAGGCATTGCTATACTGATCCTTCTTAGGACAAGTGATAAGCATTACAAAGGTTTCTCCTTTTGCAATTCGGCGTACATATTCGTAATGTAACTTCTTTTGTGTAATATCAGCACGCCTTAACCTCAAAGGCCTCATTTGGGGCGGGGATGTGGTTGGCCAGCATTTGTACCATTCAGCAAAAGCGGCCAGAGTGAGGCGAGGTTGGTGGCCGAGGAAAGTGAGGGAAAGATTATTGAAGGCTGGAGAATTAAGCATGAGAGGATGAGGGCAACTTGATGAAGAAGAAAATCCAAATGAGGGTTTTATCAACTGAGGCGCCTAAAGTTCATTGCTTTCGAGACTTCTTGTTCAAATGAACCTATGTTTTAAGGTTATAGATCTCAAACTAGGTAACATGGCGTGCAAATCTAAGCAAACAAGTCAAGAAGAAACCTCTGAGGGCAGTTTACTAGATAAATTTTGGATAAGTTTAGGTCCAAGCAGCCTTTCGATTAGGATTACTCATGGCTGCGTGCGTTCTAGCGTGCAAGGCCCTCGTGTAGTGACTAAGTGGAATTGATTTTGACTAAACTTAACATTTTTGGAAAATATAAGATGCTAAAATGCAAGCTTGGCTCAATTCTGGAAAATATCTAGCAACTTATCTTATGTCAATCAAACATGTAAAGAAGTGCAAAACATGGGTATTCCTTTGTGGGTTGCACTCACGAGTGCGAAGCTTGGCGTCCGTTAATGACATAGAAATTTTCTGAGGAGTGACAGAGTGGGTCAACTGACTATTTTTTGAATGGTACTGACAAGTAAAGATGATACAATGTAAGAAGTTTGAAATTAATTCTAGCATTCTAACAACTCTTGCGGAAATTGGACAATTTAGAAAATGATAAAAGAAGGGACTCGAGGAGGATTACTAGCGAGAAACCAATACGTATTTCGCAATAAAGAAGGGACTCGGTAAATAGCATAATATGCTCTCCTTCTCCACTTACTATGTTATACAAGGCTAGGTAGGCTTGTATAGGCGAACCTAGAAATATCACATTTGCTTAAGTATATTTAGAGGGAGAACCTACAGTTTCTACCCCTAGTCTTTTTCCTCCTCCAGTTTTGGAGCATGGTCATGCCTTTGTTTCTACTCATGATCTGGACTTCGATCCTGTGTTAGATCCCGAGTCTTGTTTCGACACCAATTCTAGTTTCTCCTTATGTTCCAAATCTTTCCCCTGCATTAGACCTTGCTCCATGTCTAGATTGAATGCTAGACAAAGATTTTCGTATTGATTCAACTTATGATAATTGGGTATTTGACCTTGGCAAAAGAATAACATGCCTCGTAATCATCATTGAAGGGAAAACCGTTGTTGTTGAGGGTTGAATTGATGACCATCTGAGGAATACAAAATATGGTTAATACAAAGGCTAGATTCAAACTTGCAACTCTCTAGTTGCAAGCCACATACATTTGCCAACTAAGCTACCTATATCGCGCACTTAATGTTGCCTTGCATACATATATGCATACTAGTTTAGGAGTTCTAGAACATTGAGAATCTAGGTGCATATCTGAGAAACAGCATGTGATCTCATCCATTAGTGTTACAGATCGAGCATTGGTCCTAGTTAGAGTTTTTGAGATCAAATAAGGGCCCTTACTACGATGCCGTCAAAAGCTGCGTGGCCAATGGGAAGGCCGACTTGTCTGAGAACTTTTCTGAGAGCCTTGTTTGCTTTCAGTGTCAGCTGCGTAGCCGGTATGTCAAAATTCCTCTAGCCGGGTGTCGGATTACACCGTGGCAATTATAGCGGGTAAGCTCATCCCTCAATTCGCTCGGTGTTTTCCTGAGAGTTTCGCAAAGATCGGTGCGCAAAGGAGCTTGGTTACTTTCGGGGCTGCTTGACTCTAGCTAAGGGAGGATTCGACCCGCGAGAGCCGAGCAAGGTAAAATCCCTGGTAGCCTTTCTAAGTATTCGATTTAAGCTCCACATTACCGGTTACGTAGTAGATGGCTACCAAGCTCCATCCACGATGAGGAAATGAGTTTAACCGTGGTGTCGGCCAGGAACTTTGTACATATCTCCAAGCACACCCAATCACAGAATGGCGAAGTCAAAGATCGAGGAGAAATGATGTTTACGCACGTGGAAGGCTTTGGTGAGTGAATTACGGTTCGATCGAGGGCAAAGAGAGATATGCAAGTAAGGCATGTATACACTCAACGGATATGGCAAAGAAAAATAAATAGCGTAGAACTTTCCAGGTTAGAAGCAAATTGTAATTATGTAATTCTGTATGCCGATCCATATTCAAATTGGATTGATTACTTGCTTATCCGGAGTTCATTCTATTCTGGGTTTGTGTATATCGTGTGGAGGGAACAAGCATCTCTTCACACTCGATAGCTGATGTTTTCCATTGCTCACCAAGATATAAGAACACTTGTTGTTCGAGAAGGTAGCACATATCTACATTTCGAGGGGTATATATGAAAGTTACGGAAGGTATGAAGATTACTGCTCTCCACGAAGATCCAAGCTAGCCAGGCTTCCATTGCCACGACTGTCCAGATTTATCTGCGGGCCTGAATACCACTTCTGTATCTTATTGTACGGAGTAAGTTGTGTGAGAAATGTTCCGGCATTGAAGGAGAAGGGAGAGTCTGGGCATGAAAGGAATAGAATTTAGGAATTGATGTTCATTACCATGTCAGAGCTGAGCAATTAGCAGAAGACCTTGAAAGTGTTTCTGATTCAACGGTGTGGATAGTTTTTAGATAGTGTATTTCTTGAAGGTTGGAGTCTTTCCGACACTTCGATGGGTGAATATTATGTCTTGAATCGCGAGGATAAGAGTGAGACAGTTCGGTTCGAGATATTCCATTGAAAACAAACTCGTATGTCACTTTAAGTATAGGAGATGGCGAAATGTCAGTGAAGAAGGAAGGAAACTACGGATTCTGTCGAAACGAGATGACAATGATGGCACTCATTAGTTGGTCATAGACCCAGACATTCATAAGGATAATCAATTTGTTCAAAAGTCGAGGCGAGGAGGCGAGAGTGGTCTCTCTATTGATGTTACGTGACAGGTGGAGGTTAGAGACGGACTTAAACTTCTTGGTCTCTACATTACCGATGTTTGGCGAGTTTGGGGAGCGGACTTAAACTTCTTCCATTTTCATGATGGAGATGGCGAAGGTGGGAAAACCGCAGAGAAGAATGCTATAAGTGGGGTCATGCATACCCACCCAAAGTCCATACCTATCTGTATATGAATCTATCTAATATAAATATAAGTGATTGTTAGCGGAGATCTATTGTATATTAATTGCAAATTTTGCTTTCATTGGGATATAAGACTTAAAGTAGCCATGTTATGTAGCCGCAATAGGTGTGGATGTGTTTGGGTGCATGTATTCACACGAGAGTGACTCAGAGACGAAATTGGATAGGCATATTCACCCTTATTCATGAAAATCTACACCGTCGTAAAAGTTCCTGGTTTGTGGGGTATGCAAGTACACAAAATTTCTTTATCTCTTTGTATATGAATTAAAATACTATAAGATTTCAAAGCCAATGCTATATGGTGTTGAGTTTTATGCGTGCAAAATAATTATATGAGGGGCTCGACGCCCTCACGTCACCCAGATGTGAATATGCACCCCAAATACAAAGGGGTTTAAAGGGGGATTTTTAATTTAAATGTGTTGGATTAATTGTTGTGTTAGTGTATTAGTATTGGTTATGTGTTGGTTGTTAATGTCGATGGATTTGTTATATATTGTTGGGGATTTAATTTTTATATGTTGGATGTTAATGGTTTGTGTTACGAAAATTTTTGGCTATATGAGGACCTTAGGGGCCTTAGAGTGTGACAAAATTTTAGAATTCCGACGAGAAAAACTAAATTCATTGGAGGCTTTCATCACAGCCAGCTTTTGAATTTCATCTGATAAAACAAATAGAACATAAATAAAGTTACCATAAAGATAC